>CM042850.1:16996678-17479178 GCA_023653725.1 Bungarus multicinctus | reverse complement strand
TTCAATCACTTTTTGGGATAAACTGGTCTAAACATTTAAAAAGTATTTTTGTCCTTTATAAAGCCATATTAACAATCTCCTCATTTGTTTGCTTTACACTAAATGTGGGAAAAATCATACTCTGAAAGTAATGATATACAGACATAGTGGAGGGTGAGGTTTTGTTGTTTTTTGCCATGTATGAAAACATTCTAAACTGTGAATTAAAACTTTGACAAATGGAAAGCAATTTAAATAAATGTTCAACAATTGCATGGTGTTTTACATGTCTTCTAGTGCCTTGCTGCATGAATTAAACCAGCAAAGATACAATGAAGCTCAATGTTTTAGTACAAATTTTACTGCAAATTCAACCTTACCCCTTCAATTTAATATCACAATCAGAATTCTACATGAATTTTACATTTTTGGAAATCAGATAGAATTCACTCTTTAGCAGTGCTCACATATGTAATGAACTACATCAGTAGTAGACACTTATAATAAAACTACCATTTTTAATCTACCTACCTATTTCTCTTTCTAGCTATTATATATATTATGTCTGTTACTCAGCCTCCCATCTCATGCAGTGATTACCTTGAAATTATATCTAAGAATCAATCCATGAATTTAATAACATTTAATAAGTTATCATACCTGTTTGAGAATCACTGCTTGTTTGCAAAATTTTTCAGCAGTGTTTGAAGCCTGTTGTATTTTGGCAGGAATAAGAAACCCAAGTGCAGAGAGCTGACGTACTTCTCTAAGGAGAGTTACCAAGCGATCTGAATAATGTATTTTTAAGGCTCCATCGGAATGGTTAAGTTCCATGACAGGACTATTGGCCTGTATACTAAAATAAAATTGCAACGTTAGTCATAACGTTAGAAAATATTATCTTTTTATCCTGTACAGTACGTACAGTTTTCTACAGTATGTTTTAGAGACTAGCTATTAATTTGTCTAAGTAGATTTTAAACAGGGTTATGCAAAACAACAGATATTGTAAACTGCCTTGAGTCTATGGACTACTAGAAAGTATAAAATCAACTTAAAGAATAGAAATAGAAATAGAGTAGAGTAGAATGGAACAGAGCAGAATTTCTCTTTTGGACTGCACCAGTCTAATTGTTTTATGTGTGACCCAGCAGTTTTGCAGAACTTAATTCTCTGAATCAGAAACAGTTTGTGATGTTCTTACATTAACCCATTTCACGTTGAACTTGTTCAGAACCCCAAATCTTTCCAGTCCAAGGACTAGCTAGTGGAAACCTGCTGGACCATCCTCCGATGTGCTGTAGTTCTTCAAAACAGTTCACCCCTGGACTTTTTTTATGTGCGCCTAACTTTAAGATCGTTCTTACAAAGTGAAACATTTAATACTTACCAAAGACCAGACTTTGGGTTTGAGAGACCTGTTTGAATGTCCCTGGACCAGTCATCAAATTGTTCTTGTTCGTACATTTTTAACTGTTCTAGAAGGTCATCTGTAATTTGTCGGAAATTTTGAAATCCAGATAGGTCTGAGAGAAGGGCTTCTGCAATCTTAATGGCATCATCTACCTTAGATATTGAAATAATTGAAAGTTTAATTGCATTTGGCATGTTTTATGCTACTAAAGTATTCAAAGCTAAACACAAAATATACAAGAGGTTTAAAATGTCAGCATTTTAACTACAGAGATTATAAAACTACAGGATAGGTTGCTTAACAAAGTTCAAACAATTCAGTTGTAGAAGCAACTAAAAATAATATTGCATAATATATATATCGATAGTAACCCAGTTGTCCATGCATAGCACACAGACCAGGCTTTAGATATCAAACATAAAATTTTGTCTAATGTTAACCCATTCAGTTTCCCTGCACTCTATACTCATTAGATGCAGTGGTCCATAGGAATCTATGATAATCGTCTCTATTATATTATACCAATATCTATATAGCTATTTTCAAAGGGCAAAATGTAATTTGGAAGGTATATAATGTAGTAATTATTGTAAACACCTTAAACCAAGCATGTTTTTTTTCTCAAAGTTGCACAGTAACTGTGAAGGCAATATGCAAGCTCAATCCTCCAAGCACACGTTAAACCTATTAGATTCATTTGATAGCAATTGAAGGTTTCTTGCTTCTAATTAGCAGCATCTTATTGGCAATAGTCTAGGAAATTGACATAGTTCCAGCAGAAATAGAATACAGGGTCTGAATACAGGGCTTCAAGAAGGTCTAATAAAACAATATTACCTAAAAGGCACAGAAACCTATTGAACAGCCTCACTTGGTCACAGAAACATCAGAAGAATACATATAGAAGCAGCTGGTGATGATGAAAAGGTTTCCACTGAATCAGAACTAATCTTCACATTTCACTCCATTACGTTTATAGTGTTTATTTAAAAATAATATTGTTGATCAGATGTAAATCAGCTTTAAGACAATCCTTGAAAGTAGTTTGAAAAGTTACCTCTATTTAACTTATGTATCTAAAATACAACACATTATTTATTATAGGTTAACATATAACATCAAATGATAGGTTTAAATCGATACCTTCAATTCTAGCTGGCGTACCCAGACAATATTATTCACAACCTCAGAGAGATTTTTCCCCGCAAGTGGCCCTGATGCATCGCCTGGAGTTCCATGGCAACGTGTCTCAAAATCTGTCTGATAATCTGCATAACAGCATTAAGGCGAACATTAGTGAATTCTGCAAATAACACTAAATACTGAAATTTGCTTCCCAATATGCAACCTAAGTCCTGTAGTGTAAGTATTACAATTCTTTATTGGGGGCAAGATAATTTGTTTCAATAAAGAAAATGAGCATGATTTAAAAAACGGAATTTTAAGCAAGAATTTGCACCATTTGTAATCAGACTCATCCCTACAAACTGAGTGTGATGACTCACCAAACTAAAATATATGACAAATCATAATAGTTTTATAGTAAATTACATACAAGATATATATCCTAAGTATCAAATAATTGCATATTTTCAAAAAAACAAGATATGATGGAAGCACTCGTATTTTTCATATATATATGTATATATTTGTATACCTTTAACTGCTCCTTGAAGTTTTGCCAGCAAAGTTTCTCTTTCTAAAAGCAATTCTTTGCTAATGCTTGGGCGTCGTACTAATTCCTTGTATTTCTGAAAAGCTTGAAGCAGCTAAAAATATAAAACATATGCAAATACATAAAATGAAACAGATTACTGTGGATTATGTTTATAAAATTAATCTACAAGTACTCCTTAATGACCTTAATCGCAACCAAAATTTCCATCATTAAGTGATCATTGTTGGAAAGATCACACAACTGCGCTGCTTAATGACAACAATTCCCAACACCAAAACTGATACAAAATAAGTAATAATTACAATCAGGGTTTGAAATAATGAAAATTAAAACATAGTAACAAAGAGTACACTTGTGCTTGTCTTATATTTTTGTTGATATTGCCCCTGTATCTTGCCACAAAAAATTATTTTGTTCCAAAAAACACAGCAAAACTAGAAGCTGGATAGATAGGCTTGAATATAATGCCAGAATGTTTACACATGACTCAAAGTTTTCATATTTTCTATATTTCTATCATTTATTACATTAAAAAGAACTATTCTCAACAGATGCATTGAAAACTGTAGTCCTGATTCTGAAATTCTTTCATGCCTAACAACAGTAATCTGGGCTACATCAAGAGTTCTAGATTATTTTCTTTTTTTCTTTTCTTTTCTTTTCTTTTCCTTTCTCCCTCCCTCTCTGATGCTCTCCATTATCCATGTCAAAAAAAAAAAAGAGTACTGAACAAAAACTCCCAGTTTTGAATGAGGCACAGTAAGAAGTGTAAGGAATGTGGGTTAATCGTTTTAAGGCATAGTTCAACCTCTCTTCCAGTAGCAAAATGAAACTCAAAAGTAATATAGAAGTTAGAGGTACAAAATGTTTTTCTTAAACAAGTCTTTCAGGATCAGGTTTTATGGTCAATAGTAATTTTAAAAAAATACCTGTTGTGGACTATCCTGGATTTCTGAAATAAAGCTTTTCAACTTGATTGCTATTTTTTGTTCTGCTGGAGCAATAATTCTTTCATATTGACGTACCGCTGCTTTCCATAAAGGCTAGAAGAGGAGAATATATTTTTATTCTGGTGGACGGAGATAAACTTCTTCTAACTGAAGTTTAACTTATGTATAAAATATTTCACCTCAGTGTAGGGATTGTAGTGCACAGGATTCAATCCAGCAAAAGGTTCAAACACTTGGGCTAGATGCAATGCTTGTTGCTCACCAGTTGGTAAAAAATATGTAAGCTTCTCATGAAGTGATCGAATACTTAATACCTAAAATGAAAGGAATATAATAACCTGACCCATAATTTTTCAGTTAACTATAACAAAAGCTAGAAATAAATAGCAAACTGTGCTAAAATTATACCAGAATGCTTTTGACAAATGAAGCGTAGAATATGTATTAATTATGAATGGGATGTTAAATGTATGTATTACATCACATAGTATTACTCCACTGAAAATAACCACATATATTAATATAGCAATAGCACTTAGACTTATATACCGCTTTATAGTGCTTTATAGCCCTCTTAAAGTGGTTTACAGAGTCAGCGTATTGCCCCCAGCAATTTGGATCCTCATTTTACCCATCTAAGAAGGATGGAAGGCTGAGTCAACCTGGAGCCTGGTGGGATTTGAACTGCCAAATTGTAGGCAGCTGGCTGCAAAAATAGCTTGCAGTACTGCACTCTAACCACTGCACCATAGAGGGTCCTTGTGTTTATTAAATTTTTATACCGCCCCTCTCCCAAAAAAGGGACTCAGGGTGGTCTACAGCCAAATAAAACAGAAACAGAGTAAAGTTATAAAGTTAAAAACAATTTAAAATGATTAAATTAGTGGCCGAATATAAAATTAACAAGTATAAAAACTGATAAAAATTTAAAACTACCAAATTTAAAACCCCGCAAATTATTACTGGGACAGGCTGGCCTGTTGAAAAAACAGGGTCTTTACTGTGCACCGGAAGGTCTGAATGTTGGTGATGGCCCGTATCTCCGGGGGCAAGTCGTTCCAAAGGGAGGGAGCCCCCGCAGAGAAGGCCCGCACCCTCAGGGCTGCCAACCGGCATCGCCCAGCCGGCGGAACCCCGAGGAGGCCGATCCTGTGGGAGCGCACTGGGCGGCGGGAGGCTGTTGGTGGCAGCAGGCGGTCCCGTAAGTACCCAGGTCCCGAGCCATGGAATGCTTTAAAGATGATCACTACCACCTTGAATCGGATCCGAAAGGCCACAGGAAGCCAATGCAGCACACGCAGGAGCAGTGTAACATGGGAGCTCCGAGGAGCTCCCAAGATCACCCACATGGCCGCATTCTGGACCAACTGCAGCCTCCAGATACTCTTCAAGGGGTAGATACCATTGAGGATGGCTGGAACACTGGAGTTTGTATTTGAACTACATGTTAAGATATTGTAAAAACAGATCTTCCAAATTCATATTACATTAATAATTATGTTTCTACTAACTTCAGTAAGATTTCTGCTAAACAGGATCCTGGGCATAACCTAGATATTCTCATTGTCAAAAATCTTCCTCTTAAATTACTTTGGACTATTTTTTCAGAGATACTATACAGTTATTGCAGACTTCTGATTAGTAAAAGATGAAATATTTTACTATAGACATTTCCTAAAAGTTTGATCCTATCCAAAATTATTTTATTTATCTGAAAATACATGAAGCTGTCTTTTACTGTATCAAACTATTTACATATTTTATCTCATATTGTTCTTTTATCCATAGCTTCAGAATTCATTCTATCAGAAATGGGCAACCTGTTTTTCTGAGTAACATGATGGTAGGATTGAAATAAATATTGTGTTTCTTTTTCTCTGATATTTATTTTTCTTTCCTCATCATTCTAACACACATACAAACTTTAAAAAAAAAATCTCAAACTGCACAAGTGGGAAATACAATATATTGTATACTTTACTGAAAATCACCTTATCCAAAGTTTGGGGACAAACAGCAATTTTAAGAATATATAAGCTGGGAAAGGAAATTTGAAAACCTATCAATGTCACAACCCCAGCTTGTTTTGAAAACATATAAGAAAATCAATCGAAGACCCTTATCATTTCATCTATTTTTCTTTATAGCTATTATCAGAGAGCCTTTAATTAAAGATCCAAGAACCTGAATTTTATAGCTCTGTAACTAAAAAGCAAGTACTACAGTCTCTTCCATTAGAAAACATCATATTCAAAAGTCTTTGGATAGTACTTTTCCCTAGACCTCACATCCCTAAAACAAACCAAAACAGTCAGATACCTCTTCAAGACGTTTGCCAAGTTTTCCTAGTGTTTCAGGGATATATTTCTCTCCTCGCCATATATGTGGGGTATAACGCTGCCATAACTGTCCTGTAAGATGGTCACAAGCTGCAACCCACTGTTCACAAATAATGATGCCAGCCTTCAGATTTTCTTTTACAGTGTGAAACGAATCCTCCCATAGGTTTAAAGTACCTAACTTCTTCTGAACAAATCTTCCAAGAGAGCCAGCTAAAAGCCATACAAACAAATAAAGAAAATTAACTATATTTTCAATTATTTTATTTTGTTTGGCAAAGCACAGTTTTCATGACTAAATTTGTGTCAAAACATGCCTTTTAATATACCCATTATACAGATGTAATCATTACACCCGACAATAGTACAAACAGAACTATTCTGTACTCAGATCAGGGAGAGAGTGGGCATTTAGTAGGAAGGCCACATGATTGCTGTTAAATCCAGATGCAAGACAAATCACAGTATGAACCAGCTTTTAGGCTATTTGGTGATAAGAAACTGACAGTCTATAAAGAAAATCCATCATTGATTTGGACAAAACCCTTCTTCCTAACAGAAAAGATTTGTGATGTAAATAAAACCCTGGAATGTGGTATCATTTGCACCAAGAGAAATTAGACAGCACAATAATATTTGATGGCTCAAAATATCAAATGCCAAAAATCGATCCAATGACCTCGATGCTCAAAAGAGATGCTTCATCTTGGCTGACAGAAATTGTTAAAATTGTATGGAAGTTAAACAATAATAAAAATTCAAATAACTTATTCCATATAACTTTCCCTCGTCAGGCAGTCATCACACTCAAGCACTATGAAAACCATGAGGAAGTACATACAAAAAAGACAGGTTAGCCAATTGTTCAGGAGGGTTTTTTGTCCAGAATTTTACCTATGACATCCAAAAGGTTCTTCATGCGCGACTGTGGAAAAGGCTCGTGATCGGATTGCCTCCAGACATCATCAACAATATCCCGTGTGGTCTCCACTAAATCCACAACCTCAAATAAAGATAAGCTATCCAAATTGTAATAATCCTAAAAGTGTGATACATAATTTAAAATATAAATTCCAGCAAATATATTAGGGCTGCAATGATTCAAAAACATTTCTATAAAAATGTTATATGTTATGTACTCTCTGCCATCCATTTCTCTAAATATTCAGCGTGACTTCCTTCACTCCTTAACAGTCCTTCTCAGCTCATTGTCATCTGCTTCAGAGTCTCAAACTATCTTGTGACAAACCTGCCCATTCACCTCACCTAATTACAATGAGTAAAAGAGCAGTTGTTTCCTTGGCCCATTCCTGTCAGCTGCAGTTGTTTCCTTGGCCCATTCCTGTGAGGTATAAACAATCCCAAAATAAATAAGTATGCTGGCTGAAAAGTGTGTTATGACACTCGGAAAAAGAGTCTATGCTCTGTGCCCTCTTTTGATAAAGAAGCAGGGGGTGAGGGATGACGAGGAAATGTCTTAATTAAGGAAACAAAATAATGTTTGAGCACCCACATTTAAGCTCTGTCTGCCCATTTTCAATCTCTGCTATGCCATAAAAAGGTTAGTGAGACCTGTATGCCATAGTGGTCACACACATCTGATTTATGCTAATCCCAGAATTATCCATTATTGTTAATCTAACTAGGAGTTAAGTATGACAAATGCCACCATTTTTATCAATATCCTAATAAGGACAAAAATGAAAAGTTCAGGTAGCAGAAAACCTCCTGATTTCTATGAAGAGTTAAAAACATTACTGAAACATTTCTTCAAACGTCATTATCTATAATATGTAAAATGCTTAATTTCCTATAGAAATTCATGAAGATATGCTTTCAAGCAAATACAGTATTTCAATTTAATGAAAACTAATACTTGTACATGAAGGAAACTTCATCTGTACACAACTCAGTTCTATTATAATTGATTGTATGAGTCTATCACATATATAAAACTATAGACTGCTTTGTAATTTAGTGTGCATAAAAACAGAAGCAATGAAGCAGTATATAGTTTTGATATCATAATGTAGCCCTCCCTGATACAAAAGCCCTTCAGATCTCTGCATGTCAATTTCTATAATTCTTCAGGCGCTAAGGCTGTGATAAAAATCCATGTATGTGGAAAGTTGGGGGAGATTTGTAAATTAAACATTCAGTTTTTTGATATTTTTAATTATTATTTATTTGATCATTATTTATTTCATTTTTTATTTGGTAATTGCTTATTTAATAAATTTTGTATGAGCAATCTTTGGGGTTCCTAGAATTGTCCATATTCCATTTCTGTTCCACAAACTACACTGGGCACCATTCTGCTTCCAGGTGCAATTCAATATGCTGGTTGTGATCTTTAAATCCCTTAATAGCATAAATCCATCCCCCTCGATGAACCTCTCATCCCACTAGAACAAGCTGCTCAACTCATGCTGGCAGAGCGTCTACTATAGACTCAATCAGTCGAAGAATTCCAACTATCAGGATCCAGAAGAAGAGCCTTCTCTTCTATAGTACCTGCTCTCCTAGGTGAGATTTGCCTCTATCCTCCTATCCTTCTGTAAGAGGTTGAAGACCTTGCCTGGGGACCCAGTGTAGGACTACCACACTGGAAATGGCTACTAGATTGATAGCAACCCTCCCACTCACTCCCTGCTTCCCTTCCTGCCCAACTTTTATTCTCATATCACATTTCTTAATGTTTTGTTTTTCATTCTTTACTCTACTTTGCTGCTGTTTTATTTACACTTCTTTTCATGTCTCCATTTTTATTGTTTTAAGCCACCTAGAGCAGCCCCACAGCAAGATAGGTGGCAAATAAATTTAATAAATAAAATGTTACACACATATGCAATGGCTTCAAACAGCTCTTTAAAATGAGAAGCTCTGTCCTTGCTACATGATTTACTTCCGTGTTGAGCACGTTCTGTCCAAAATTGAAATTCATCATTTGGGCAAAGTACAGCTGTAAAAAAAAAAAAAATTCAGTTGGTTGCACAGCAATCAAGTAGAAGATCATTAAAGGCCACAGCATATATTTTAGTAATTTACTCTAGATAAATGAGCATTAGCATCTATATTAAGCCAGAATCAATGCATCTCAAATAATTATGCCGTATTACAAAAACACAAGTATATCTATGATTCTGCACATCAAAATTATAATATTTCTATCTGAAATATTAAATAAATAGAACATTTTATTATAAAATTTCTATGCCTATTCACTGAGCTATAATGAAAAGGTATTTCTCACTATACCTAGTTTAATTTTCATAGTTTATAGATATTAAGCATTATATACCTTGAACATCATCTTCCCGATATTTTGCTCCTGTATAAGCAGTATCTGTTTTTCTTAGAACAGAACCTAAGCCAGCTTCTAACTCCCGCAAAAGATTTTGCAATTTGGGATCAAAATCTTTACTCCATTTTTCATCCTAAAATAAAGATTTTAGATTATGTAATTTTTCCATCAAAACTTCATATCTTCATTATTATCATAACATACAGTTTTTTCTATTTAATTCTGCATATATTATTATCTCATTCTTTGGTTGCTTTCTTTGTGCTGAAAGATAGTTGACATGATTCTTAACAGTGAATTAAGTTACATTAATTATAAGGAATATAACTGTAACTGTACTAGGCTTGTACATAATTAACAGTTAGCAAATAATTTTGAATGGTAATGAAAGAGAGAGCTACTTTCTATCAATTAAAAGTAACATCATGTCAAAGCAATGCAGTAAATTCTATTATAAAAGAACTATGAGAAAATAGTACATTTTGAATACATGAGAACAGTCCTGTGATTTTTTTGAAATAACCTGGATTCTGCATACTCACTTTCAGTAGTACAGGTGCAAATACCTGTCGCACTGCTTGATAAAGCATATTAACTGGAGAATCTAACATAGATGATACAAGAATATTGGTATGAAGATTATCTTCTGTAATAACATCTGGTCGCAGCTTGAAGAATACCAGCATTTTGTCTTCCGAATTGCTAGCTTCAACCTACATAAGTGTGAAACACAGAAATTAATGGGAACTAGAAAGCAGAAAATTAATTCTGCAATGTGACAATATTTGTAAATTATTAAAGTTATAGGCACAGTTTACAAATATTAAACTTTCCTAACTCAGAGAGGAAAAACAGAAAAAAATTCGGCTTCATTTTAATGTAATACTGCAATATCATATACAAAGAAAAGCAAATAAGGAAAACAGGATTTACTTTAAAAATGCTACAGTAGAACATGACTTTTTATGTAAATCAAAAAGATAACAGAAATATGTATTTGGTAAGATAAATGGCACAATATATAGAGAAAGTTGATACCTTAAGAATACAGTTATAAAGCTGCCTTACAAACATCAGGCTTACAAACATCAGGCTTACTAAATGAAGACATGGCTGGTTCTAATTTACCAATCTGCATCAATCCAACCCTATGTGGTTTATTCAAGAGTACACTGTATAAACCAGCTTATTGAATCAGAGCATCAGATTACCTAGAACAGGGGTGTCAAAATTGATTTCATTGAGGGCCTATCAGGGTTGTGTTTGACCTCAGGAGGCTGGGGTGGGCGTGGCCAGGATAGGCATGGCCAGCATGATGTCACTTGTGTCAGGGGCGGTCTGTGGTGGCACGAGCGCTCTGGCAGTGAAAACAGCTCCCGAGCTCCATTTTCAGCTGTGATGGACTCCTGCAACTCTCTGCCAGAGAAAATGGAGCTCAGGAGGGCCACACACAGCCCTTGCGAGCTCCATTATCGCTAGCAGAGGCACTGCGGCCTGGTCTTTAGTTCCTTCCAGGGCAGCCCCGCAGGCCAGATCTAAGCACCCCACGGGCTGAATCCAGCCTCTGGGCCTTGAGTTTGACACCCCTGATCTAGACCATTATAAACACTACCTGGAAGCAACTGTTCAGGATTAGGGACTACAATTTTTCCCAATTTACAATGCAGTATTTCAGTCGTATCTTAGATTATCTACATCAAAAGTATGACTCATATTACAGACTAACAAACACCACTATAATGCACTCACTATTTATATTAATAGGATATTTTGATATAGGTATACATATATATGAAATAAAACCTAAGGGCACAGCATTAAACTACACAAAGTAATACAGGCAGTCCTCAATTTACAACAGTTCATTTAGTGACCAAAGTTACAACAGCACTGAAAATAGTGATTTATGACTGTTTTTCACACAACCATTGTCGCATTCTGTGCGTAGTCACAAAATTCAGACACTTGCAGCGGGAATGTGTTTGTGATAATTGCAGTGTCCCAGGGTCCAGTGATTATCTTTCCATCCTTTGACAAGCAAAGTCAATGGTGAAGCCAGATTCACTTAACAACCATGTTACTAACTTAATTGCAGTGATTTACTTAACAACTGCAGCAAGAAAGGTAGTAAAAGGGGGCAAAACTCATTTAACCGATTAGCACTTAACAGACATTTTGACCTCAATTGTGGTCATAAGTCAAGGAATATCTGTACTTCCTCCATACTCATGGATGGGTTGTGTACATACATATGGCCTTCCGGGTGCGATTCAAGGTGTTAGTGACCACCTTTAAAGCCTTCATGGCTTGGGACCTGGATACTCATAGAGCGGGCCTTCTTGGGGTACCACCGGCTGGACGGTTGACGGCCCCGAGGGTTCGGGCCTTCTCTCTGAGAGCCCCCTCCCTCTGGAACGAATTGCCCCTGGAGATAAGGACCATCCCCGACATGTTGACCTTCTGGCACGCACTAAAAACCCACCTATTCCATCTAGCCGGTCTGGCCTAGAGTTATATAAAATGGTTATAAATTCGGCTTTTAAATGGTTTTTAACTTTTCTAATTCCCCACTCTTAATCTCTTAAAGCCTATCTATTTAATTCTTTTAATTTATTTTAAAAATGTATTATATTTGTATTTATATGTTTTTATCTCGCTGTGAACCACCCTGAGTCCTTAGGGAAATGGGGTGGTATACAAATTTGAATAAATAAATAAATAACTATGCATACATACATATACACACTCCTCCCTCCATCTCCATATTTGTTTGTTTTTAACATTTAGTCTTGGCTGACTCTTGGTGATTTTATAGGAAAGCGCTCTCTATGCTGCGCTGTCAAGCATAACTTCTTTCAATGGTTGGGCGTTCAACTTTGTATCAGATTTGATATTATCAAGCTAGTGTGTTCTTTGCCTACTCCTTTGTCTTCTACTAACGAATTTGTATGTATGACATAGCCAAAGTAAACCAGACTTTATTATTTTAGTTTCTAGTGATGTGTCTGGATTTATACAATTTGACACCTCTATTAGTTACTGTAGCTGTCCATGGTACATACACAGTAATTTACACCAGCACCACAGTTCAAAGGCATCAGTTATTCTTTGATCAGCCATCTTTAGTGTCCAATTCTCACACCCATATATCTTTATTGCTCTAACTAGCCTGCTTTTTGTATTTATATCAATATATCTGCTAAAAGATATACATGATATAGATATAGATGATATATATGGCCAATATAACCTCAATGATGGGTCCTGGGACCCTGAGAGATGGTATGACCGCAGAAAACACCTGGGGGAGGGTCCCCGTTTGTTAAATTTTTTATCAAAATTTTTATTGGGGTTGGATATAGAACCTAAACCGGGCTTGGGGGACAGCCCAGGGAGGGTTGGGATCGGCCAGGCTGGCACACATGCCTGGGAGGGCCCAGAGGGTCAGGGGGTGGGGAGGGAGCCGGAGAGTGGGCAACCGGGAGTGAGGTCTATTGACACTATATGTGGGAGAGGCAGATACAGCGGGGGTAGAGGGCCATATCAGAGTAAGGACCGCGCGCCCGATGTCTCCGATCGGTAGCGCGTTCCGACCCTCTTGACCCGTCTTGCAGCCCTGGTTGCACAGAGTCTCAGTCCCTGGGTACCCGGCTGGTGTTGTGCAATGCCAGGTCCGCCATTAACAAGGCCCCCCTGATTTACGATCTTATTCAGGAGGAGGGTGCGGATCTGGCAAGTATTACCGAAACCTGGTTGGGCCCAGAGGGTGGTGTTCCTCTGGGTCAGATATGCCCACCAGGTTTCCTTGCTTTTCATTGGCCGAGGTCCCAGGGCAGGGGTGGGGGGGTGGCGGCCATTATTAAATAAGTTCTTTGCCCTAGGGAGACCACTGTTCCTCAGATGGCCGGCTGTGAGTCCCTCTTTGTGAAGTGGGGTCAGGGGGTTCAGATGGGCCTTTTGATAACGTACCTGGCTCCCTGCCACGTATCATCGACCCTGCCCAGGCTCCTTGAGGGGATAGCCGGGCTGGCGGTTGAGACCCCCAGGCTTTTAGTCATGGGGGATTTCAACCTGCCTTCGCTCGGTGAGATCTCGGGGGTGGCTCGGGAGTTCATGGCTTCCATGGCGGCCATGGACCTGACCCAATTAGTTTCTGGCCCCACTCACATTGGGGAACACACGCTGGACCTGATTTTTGTCTCTGCTCAGTGGTTGAATGATCGTAGTTTTGGGGATATAGTTATAAAAGCCTTGTCATGGTCCGATCATTCTCTTCTTAGGCTTGACTTCTGTGCCGCCACCCCACACCACAGGGAGGCGGAACCGAGGAGATGGTTCCGCCCCAGGCGCCTGATGGATCCTGAACGGTTCCAGACAGAGCTTGGGCCATTTCCTGAGACTCTGGCTCACAGCTCAGCTGAAGACTTAGTGGCCACCTGGGATAGGTTGGCCGCTGAGGCTCTGGACCGAGTTGTGCCTTTGCGACCTCTGACTCAGCACAGATCCCATCCAGCTCCGTGGTTTACGGAGGAGCTGAGGGAGATGAAGTGCCGGAAAAGACGTCTGGAGGGTGTCTGGAGGGCCAGTCGCACCGAATCTGACCGGACACAGGTGAGGTCGTATATTAGGACCTACCTAGTGGCAATAGAGGCGGCAAAGCGTTCACACTTCTCCGCCCTTATTGCGTCAGCAGAAAATCGGCCTGCCGCCCTGTTTAGAGTGACCCGCTCCCTGCTTGAGCCGAGAGCGCGGGAAGACCTCTTGCAGGGCAGAGCAGAGGAGTTTTCCCGATTTCTGCATGATAAAATCACTCAGATTTGGGGCGAGCTGGACTCCAGCTGGGTGGTCCCGGGGAAGATGGCCGGGGCAAGTCTTGAGATGGTTATCTGGGAGGAGTTCGATCCTATAACTGCCGAGGGCGTGGACAGGTTGCTGGGGCGGCTGAACACCACGTTTGTTGGACCCGTGTCCCTCCTGGTTGGTTTCTACCTCCAGTGAGGTGACACGAGGCTGGCTCCAGGGGATTGTCAATGCTTCATTGAGGGAGGGGTCGCTCCCTACCACCCTGAAAACGGCGGTGGTGCGGCCTCTCCTCAAGAAGCCTGCCCTGGACCCAGCACTTTTGAATAACTTTCATCCGGTCTCCAACCTCCCCTTTGTGGCGAAGGTTGTGGAGAGTGTGGTGGCATTTCAGCTCCCTCAGTACCTGGAGGAAACGGCGTATTTAGATCCCTTCCAATCGGGCTTCAGGCCCGGGCACAGTACTGAAACAGCATTGGTCGCGTTGGTTGATGATCTCTGGAGGGCCCGTGACAGAGGTTATACCTCTGTCCTGGTCCTATTAGATCTCTCGGCGGCTTTTGATACTATCGACCATAGTATCTTGTTGCAGCGGCTGGAGAGGTTGGGAATTGGAGCTACCGTCTTGCGATGGTTCTCCTCCTTCCTCTCTGACCGCTTGCAATTTGTGTTGACGGGGGGGGGAGAGGTCTACCGCTAGGCCCCTCATTTGTGGGGTGCCTCAGGGGTCGGTCCTCTCCCCTCTCTTGTTCAACATTTATGTGAAGCCGGTGGGGGAGATCATCCGTGGTTTTGGAGTAAAGTGTCATCTTTATGCGGATGACACTCAGCTTTACATCTCTACTCCAAACCACCCCAACGATGCTGTGGAGGTTATGTCCCGGTGCCTGGAGGCCGTGCGGAATTGGATGGGTGAGAACAGGCTTCGACTCAACCCTTCCAAGACTGAGTGGCTGTGGTTTCCGGTGTCCCGATATAGTCAGCTGACTCCATCGCTGACTATTGGGGGTGAGATCTTAGCCCCCACAGAGAGGGCTCGCAATCTAGGCGTCCTCCTGGATGTACGGCTGTCATTAGAAGAGCATATTACGGCCCTTTCCAGGGGGACTTTTCATCAGGTTCGCCTGATGCGCCAGTTGCGGCCCTTTCTTGATCGTCCCTTACACATGGTCACTCATGCCCTGGTCACCTCCCGCCTGCATTACTGTAATGCCCTCTACATGGGGCTCCCTTTGGGGAGCACCCGGAGGTTGCAGCTGGTACAAAATGCGGCCGCGCGGGTGGTTATGGGGGTGTCTAAAAGCTCTCATGTGACGCCTCTCCTAAGCGAGCTGCATTGGTTGCCGGTTGCCTTCTGGGTGTGCTTTAAGGTTCTGGTTTTGACCTTTAAAGCACTCCATGGCTTCGGACCAGGCTATCTGCAAGACCACGTTCTGCCAGTAGTCTCCCACCGACCTGTGCGCTCCCACAGGGAGAGCCTCCTTCGGGTCCCGACGACCTCTATGTGCCGCCTGGCGACCCCGAAGAACAGGGCCTTCTCTGTGGGGGTACCCGCTCTCTGGAATGGGCTCTCCCCTGAGTTGAGAACGACCACCGACCTGAGGGTGTTCAGGCGTGATTTGAAGACCTGGCTCTTTGAGCAGGCCGACCTGGGCTGATCCTAAATTAATTTTAATGGGGTTTAATGTATTGCATTTTAAGATTGGGATTTTAGATTCGGTTAATTCTATTTTAATTGTTATATATATGTGGTTTTAGTAGGCTGTGCACCGCCCTGAGTCCTTCGGGAGAAGGGCGGTATATAAATTTTAATAAATGAATGAATGAATGAATAAATAAATAATATAAAGATAGATGTAGAGATGATAGAGATCCTATAAATCATACAGATATATAGAGGTAATGTGTGTGTGTGTATGCATACACATACATATATACAACACACACGCACACACTAATAAATAAAAGGTGAAATGAATATCTAACACTGATAATGATATAATTAAAAAGGACATCACAGTACCTTATTTGAGACCGCAATCTGGTCTTCCGAGTGCTGCACACAGAGAAGAAATTCGTTGCCATCATCCAAAAAGTTGGCCAGTTCGGGACTGGCAGAGAGGGGTGCCAGGCTCCCAAACGACGACAACCCAAAATAGTTGCCAGCAGTGGCCGAAATGAAAATCTTCCTCTTGTCGCCATCGCCATCTCCATCGAGAGGCATGACAGTCGCGACTCTGGAGCTCCGCCTAGCCTAGTCCTGGAAACGCTGCGAAGCCGAGCGCCGCTTTTTAATCAAGGCGTCCGCCCTTCTCCTCCGTCCCAGAAAAAACAGAAGAGTTTAAGAACATTAGTTTTAGAGAAGAAAGTGAAGAGAAAACGAAATGGCCACGATCAAGAGGAGGACCCGAGATGAAGGGGTAACGCGAAGGAAACGAAAGGATGCTCGTTTCCTATAAAAAGAAAAGAAAGAAATAACTTTTATATAAAGGATTCCTTTGTTTGAAGAGCTGCTATTCTATACCGGAGGGAACGGTAACCCCGGCCGCTGCGAAAGGTAAGGAAGAAACGCCTGTTTTGATTTCTCAGAGATAGCCGGCGGGCGGCGTTGCTAGGCCCGGTTACTAGGGCAACCAAAATGGCCGACGCCGCCTAATGCTAAGACGCGTTCCTTAAGGGTGTATCAAGCGATCCTCATCCACTTTCTCCACAACCCTGGAAGTCCAATCGGTGTGATAGGTAATCTCTAGGCGCGTAACTCGTGCCGGCTTTGAATGGATGCAGCGCGAGCGGCATCACACGTGCAAGATTGCGTAGGCTGGCCCTACAGATGCGTGGCGTTATAAGTACCGCCATTCCCGATGAAGAAAAGTATTGTTGGGTGGGGGTGATGAAAGACTGGAAAGTGTTGCTGTACTGCATGGGGAATCTGTTGAGTCTACAGGTGGTTGATCTACGCAACTCAGGGCAACTACTGGTGAAGGACTCTGGGTGCTGCATTTCAGGAAATATATGCAATATAAGCTGGGTAGAAATATGTTGGCGCCCTGTATCATAAATGAACTTCCAGTTTGCTTCCATTTCCTCCTTCACTAATATTGACTTATTTGAAAATATGTTATGTTAGACTTTCAAGGACTGGATTATATGCTTGGCTCATTAATCTCACCAAAGCTGCAGTTCTCTGAAATTAGTAGTAAGCTTCACTAAACAGACTTGACTGAAAATATAGTTCTATTTTAATAGATAACTGATAATCAGAGTTAGAAGGGACCTGATAGGTCATCTAGTCCAACCCCCCTCCCCCCCCCCCAAGCAGGAGATCCTATACCATTTCTGACAAATGACAGTCCAATCTCTTCTGGAAGGTCTCAACAACTTCCAAGGGCAAGCCGTTCCATTGGTTGATTGCTCTCACTGTCAGAAAGTTTCTCATTTCCAGGTTAAATCTCTTCTTGTTCAGTTTCCATCCATTATTCCTTGTCTGGCCTACAGGTGCTTTAGAAAATAGCTTGACCCCTTCCTCTCTGGCAGCCCCTCAAATATTGGAAGACTGCTATCATGTTTCCCCTGGTCCTTCTCTTCACTAGACTAGCCATGCCCAGTTTCTGTAATCATTCTTCATATGCCTTAGTCTCCACTCCCCTAATCATCCTGGTTGCTCTTCTCTGTACTTTTTCTAGAGTCTCAACATCTTCTTTTATAATGTGGTGACCAAAGTGGATGCAGTATTCTAGGTGTGGTCTTACTAAGGCTTTATAGAATGGTATTAGTACTTCACTTGATCTTGATTGCATCCCTCTGTTAATGCAATTTAGGATTGCATTAGCTTTTTTGGCTGCTGCTGCACACTATTGGCTCATATTTTATTTTTATTTATTTATTTATTTTGATTTGTCAATTGCTTTCAAGATAATAGGTATAACTATATACATAGTTATGAATACATGAAATGGGACATATAAGAAAAATAAAAGAAACAATAGGACAGGGACAGTAGGCACGTTAGTGCACTTATGTATGCCCCCTACAGACCTCTTAGGAAAGGGGTGAGGTCAATAGTAGACAGTCTAAGGTTAAAGTGACTCCAAGATCCCTCTCACAGTTACTGCTATTGAGCCTGGTTTCATCCAGTCTATATGTGTAGTTTTGGTTTTTCTTGCCTAACTGTAGGACTTTACTTTTCTCTACATTGAATTTCATTTTGTTAGATACGGCCCAGTGTTCTAGTCTGTCAAGATCCATCTAGATCTTGAGCCTATCTTCTTGGGTGTTCGCTATTCCTGCCAGTTGAGTATCATCTGCAAATTTGGTAAGTTCCCGTTTTGTTGTATTCCTTCATTAGAGGATAAAACCACAACTACAAACCATTTATCGTGATCTGAAGACAGCAAATAATGCCTAGACAAAACACCACAACACTTTAATTCATTTCTGAGAGCACATGTGAATTATTTCAGCTACCAATCTTTCTGATGGCAGCTCGAGGTGATACGCATGAAGTTCTCAGATTTATTCTTCATAATTCTGTGAAGTAAATAGAGCTGAAAGTTTATGCTTATCCCTAAATCAGTAAACAATCTATTTTCATATGGTTTACAAAACCTGGGTCTCACTGGTTGTGGCCCTGCAATTTAACCATCACACCAGTTAACAATACTTCGATTATGCATTGGATATTTTTGAATACCAGACATCATGCTTCTATTTAATGCTTGTATAGTTTGTCATCAAGGAAAATATTGATGTTTTCTTTTAACTATCTTTTAAACTGAATCCATATAATTAACTATTCTTTTCTCACTGCTGAGACTGTACAGGTTCCTGTCCCAACATGATGCTGTTTAGAATCATCAATCTTCAAATGTCATGCTCCAGGTGTCCATGGTGCAGTAACATGGGAATACCCTTTAATATATCTGTAAGATAACAAATTGTGGAGAGTTGTTATATATACCACTCTAAGTGATACAGCATAATATAATACAAATCCCTTTGTCTTTTTCCATTCATATTACTCTAATTGCCTTACCATAAAGAAATTTTGATATTCTCCCATACTGGAAAAACTGATGAAAGCATGCTTTGATCTTGTTCAGCATTGTTCAAGTTTTCAAAAACTGATGTCAACCTTCAAGGTAGGCCAAGTCAGGAAAGACTACAGGGATTCCAAGAACGTTACATACCATGTGTTTCAGAGTATAAGACACCCTTTTTCTACCCCAAAAAGTGGGTGGAAATGTCTGTGCGTCTTATATAGCAAATGTTGCCAAAGCCCCACCTACCTGCTGGCCCCCACCCTTTGGCTTCTGCCTCCCAGCAATTTGCCTCTTTGCAACAAACA
Source organism: Bungarus multicinctus (assembly GCA_023653725.1). NCBI lineage: Eukaryota > Metazoa > Chordata > Lepidosauria > Squamata > Elapidae > Bungarus > Bungarus multicinctus. The sequence continues at coordinate 17,459,370 of CM042850.1, read as the reverse complement.
GCAAACAGCCTGGTCAGCTTTAGTACAGCCTGATTAGCACAAGCAGCTGGTTGACAGTTGGATCCCAACGATCAGCTGTTTCAGGCTGCAGGGATTGCCTATTGCTGCCTCTGCACGCCCCATTTTCAGCTTCCACGTGCCCCATTTTTGGCCTCTGCGCACCCCATTTTCCACCCGTTCCAATCCCCACCTCAGAATGGGCTGAAAATGAGGCACGTGGAGGCCTAAAATGGGGTGTGTGGAAGATGAAAATGGAATACAGAGGCCAAAATGGGGCACATGGAGGTGGCAATAGGTGATAGCAATCCCTGCAGCCTGAAACAGCTGATTGTTAGGACCCCAACCAACAATCAGCTGCTTGTGCTAATCAGGCTGTGCTGAAGCTGATTAAGCTATTTGCTGTTTGCTGCAAGGAGGCAAATTCTTACTTTCTCCATTTATCTGTATTTGTTCCCATGTTCTTTATATTCATACTTATACTTGTTATCTTGTACATGTTTGACAAATAAATTGCTGGGAGGCAGAGGAAGAGGCAAACATTTTTTTCTTGTTTTCCTCCCCAAAAGCTAGGTGCGTCTTATACCTCAGAGCGTCTTATACTTAAAGCGTCTTATAATAGGATAAATAATAAAATACTGAAAGCCTGCCAAGTTTTTATCTGCCCATAGTATACTGTACTAAACAAAACCATTTTCTTTTCTCAGGGTTGCTTCAGTCTCAACTGTGTATATTTTTTTCTGCAAGAATCTCCTTAACAGTTCTTTCCTATCTTTCCCAATGGCCTTTTTAACTTAAAAGATAACATTTATTTATTTTGCCTCCAGGTCATTTTGACTCGACATAAAGTCCCTGCAGTTTTCTAGACAATATTTTCTGAAATGATTTTTACCCTTGCTAGGGCTGAGTGAAAATGACTTGCCCAACAATGTACAGTATTTAAACATAGAATAAATTAAGCATTCACTAAAATTCTGGGCATTTAACTCTGGGTGGCATACAAATCCAAATATATGTTTTTATTGTTAAAAGCAACAATACTATCAATGAGATTCAGCTTCACCATCATATGGTTTGCAAAGTTTGATCCCCAACTATTTAAACTATAGCTTAAGAATTTTTGCAAACTCAGAGAACTATGGTTTAATTAGAAATAAACCAGACAAGTTAACCATGGCTGGGCATGAGATGAAAGCCCAACCAGTAGCTGGGAATACTGGTAGTCCTCAACGTAAAACCACAGATGAGCCCAAAACCTATGTTGCTAAGTGAGTTTTGCTCCCATTTATTACCACGTTAGATGAATCACAGCAGTTATATTAATAACACGGTTAAATGAATCTGGTTTCCCCATTGAGTTTGCTTGTCAGGTCGCAAAAGGGGATCATATGACCCCAGACGCTTGCAGCCACCATAAATGTGAGTCAGTTGTGCAGTTGTTAATGCAAGTCACGTCAGCATGGAGATGCTGCAATGGTTGGAAAAGTGAAAAATTGTCCTAAAGTCACTTTTATTCAGTGCCCTTGTAACTTAACAGATTAACAGACAGATAATCAGAGTTGGAAGGGACCTTATAGGTCATCTAGTCCAACCCTTCGCCCAAGCAGGAGACCCTACACCATTTCTGACAAATGGCTTTGAAGAGTCACTAAGAGCACTGTTGTAAATTAAGGACTAATGTGCTCCCTTTGGCTTCTGAAAAGAGCTGCTGAATTAGGCAGGACGATGCCTGATCATGCACGTCTGGGGGAAAGCCCTGATTATAGGCTCACAAACCGCCCCAGGGAGAAATTCACGCCCTTTCTCCGCGCCCCCCCCATATACGTCACAACCTCTTTCTAGTGACGCGCGCAAACGCTCCCGGAAGGCGGGACTAATCACGCGTCGGCCCCATCCCCGACTCTTAGCTCCGCCCTGGAGGAGGCGGGGCGAGTGGGTGCCAGTCGAGGGGGGCGGCGGCGGCACGTCGCTGTCACTTCCTGCTCCCGCCTCTTTCGTGTCAGGGCGGCGCAACAAGCTCGCGACTCCTCTGCGCTGTGCCGGCTTTCCCCGCCGCCGCGGCTGCTTCTACCTCAGCGCCGAACGGTCCTTCCCCCCACCACACACATACACACACCGCGCTGCCCCTGGCGGCACCCCGGCGGTAGCAGCCAGCGAGGGAAGGAAAAGGGCCGGAGAACGAAGCGGGCGCGGCGGCAGCAGCAGCCAGAGCTGCCGCTTCTTCGCAACAGCCGAGGACGGAAGAGGCGGCAGCGGCGGTGGTGGTCGCTCTCATCACCCGGAAAGCGGAGGTGGGGTGGGGGCACGCTGGAGGGCCTGGCTCCCCACGTCTTCTGCTCGCTGCGCTCTACGGTGAACAGAGGAGATGCCCGTGAAAAAAAAGCGCAAATCTTCGGGGCAGGCGGGCGACGAGTCGGGCCTCAAGAAATGTAAAATCAGCAGGTACTGAATCTGCCGGCGGGACAGGCCATCCTCTGGCTCTGGGGCCAGTCAGCCGGGGTAGGGGGTTGGGGTCTCGGCTCGAGGGACCCCCTCGAGGGAGGCGACGGCGACGACCGCTTTTTTGATCCCCTAAAGGGCCTCTCCGATTTGAGGGGGGGTCCTTCCCTCCCCACCCCCGCAATTGCTGATCACCTTTTTGTAAGACAGGTGAGGAAAGGTGGAGATGTCAGGTACGGCCATCAGCCCCCCCCCCCCCCTTTTACACACACACACTTGAATCTGCCTTTAAACTAATTGCTGCCTCTCATCCATCCATGGTCTTTTTTTCCTCCTCTCCCCTAGTCTCTTAGGGAAGTGCGTTTTTCATACTTCCTTGGCCAAAATTGCACATTTCTTAGGGTGACTTTTTTTGTCCCCCCTTTTTACTGCTCTTGCCTGAAAGGCTGGTAGGTTCACTGAGGATTCTGTAGCAACTTTCTCCTAAGTGTTGCCTTCCAGGTGCGATAGATTAAATTTACCCATTAGCAAGAGTTCAATGCCTTGCTGGCTGGGTTGTATGGGAGCTGAAATTGTGAACATCCTGGGAGCACCAGTTAGGGGAAAGCTAGTCTGCACAATGACTGTAATGTTTCAAAAGGCCTTCCTCAGCTCTAGTCTTGCTTGGTCTGCACTAGTGATTTTAAGATCCTTGAATGATTTGTAATGGAGAATAGTGAAGTCATCTCCCCCCAACCAAACCCTACGGTGGCATCTACAACAAAGCACATGGTGTTAAAATAACAGCATGTGTTATAAGAAGGATAAAATGGCAACCAGTCAAGTATGTAAATTCTGTAATTTGGTTGCTGACATCATGTTGCATGTGTTATTTGCTCCTCCCCTGCTTATCCTTCTCCAGGTGCCTATGGACAGGATGAAATAAAACATGTTGCCTTATGATGATGGAGTTGCAGCCCAACATGTTTGTAAGGAGGCTGGTTAGGAAATAGTGTAATTTCAGCTTCAGCTGATTTCATTAATACATACATACAGATATGTATGTATACACACACTATATGTGTGTGTGTGTATAAACATTACACACACAATATAATTTATATGCCACCCACTCTGAAAAGTGAATGTGTATGTGTGCATATTCTGATTTTTGCTAGCTGGTTGGAGAAGCAAGTTGGCATATAAACTGAATGAAGGCCAGACAGATTTCACTATCTCTTAACTTGACATTTTCTATCATGATAAGTACAGATTTTCCAAAATTTAATATTGGGCACTGTGATGTGCTTCCCAGCACTTTGGAATTCTTTACCCAGTCCCCAGGTTCATGAAGTTCCCACCCTTACATAAAATTGTTAAAGCAATTATATTCCACTAGGGTTTGTTTTTTTAATCTTAGTTGCTTAGGGACATCAATCTTGGGGCAGGGTTGATTAATCTTACGTACTTCTTTGTTTTTACTCTTGCAGAGAGGCAGCTTGGTGTAGTGGTTAAGGCATCAAGGTAGAAACTGGGAGACCTAGAATTCTAGTTCTGCCTTGGACACAAATCCAGTGGGTGATCTTGGGCCTGTCACTTTCTTTCAGCTCTAGGAAGAGGGCAAACCACTTTTGAAAAATCCTTGCCAAGAAAACTTCAGGGAATTGTTCAGCCAGTCTCTGAGAATCTGACATGATTAAACAGAAAAAGTCAACATGTCCATTTACCCCTATAATTCTGTACCCATTATTTTTCAAGTGCAAGTCAAAATGTAATGAAAGTACTCAAAGAATTACACCCCATCAAATGTATAAAAATTCGTACAGACTTCATCTTTTTAATACTGTTAGAGACAAATTATATAAAAAAGATAAAGTGTAGATTTTGACATAATACCTTTAAGTTTACACTAGAAAGGAATACATGGATATACTTTTGTAGTTTCTCTGCTTATATATTGTGTGGTAATGAGTCAGTGTTTTATTTTAAATATATAATTTATTCATATATTTGCAGAAATATTTGCCAGTTGATTGATAATTAATGTAAAAGTTGAATTCTGTTCAGAACCACAAACATTGGCCCCAAAGTCTAATCACAGCTTTTTCAATCTACTATAAAAAGTCAAGGTAGCTGCACTGTTCTTTCCCTTTGCTCTCCTAAAACTGCTACTTGTTTAGGAGTGCAAATACTGTTAAATTCAGCGTGACAGGCTTCTAAATTTACATGGATAAAGTTGTGCTGTTAGAATCTCAAACATGTTCTACCTGTTCCTTGAATACCAACTAAACTGTTACGTGGACCATAGCATAGCTCTAGAATTGCAGAGTTAAAACTTGCTGCAATCAGTAGTGAAAGGGTATATATTGGACTAAAGATAATATAACTATTGAACGTGCATAATGAAACCTGTTAGGCATCATATATAGTATGACAGATGTTTCAGATTAAGATCTAATGGAAAAGGATGCTTTGAAATAGTAACATCTGAGATGGCAGATGCAGCCATGATGGTCTCCACATTAAATTGCGCTTCATTTTAGCTTGTTACTTAGGTTTCTTGAAAAAGTAATGAAATGAAACCACAATTTGTGTATTGCTTTAAAATAGAAGAGAATAGCTCTCTGCAACTTGCTAAAAAATTTATTATAGAAAGCATTACAGAAAGAAAAATAGCACAGGTTATTTCAGGGAGCTAGATGTTCTTTAAGAAATGAAAGATGTTTGAGCTTTTTTATATTCATCAAAAGATTAGATAATAAAGAATGTGTAGAAAAAGAAGAGATAGCAAGAAGCAACATTTTCCAGGTTTCTTTCTAATAAGTGTACTTTATTATTTATCATAGCAGCCATCTTGTAAGTAACTTAATATACTATGAAGATTACAGTATAAATGCATATATGTGAGCTACAATTGTCTGACTTTTCAATGGTAGTAACACTTGCCCTCAGTTTTGTATTACAAGCATAGTAAATACTGAATCACTCAAGGGCAGGTAAAATGAATTAGATGCATTCAATTATCTTTCTAATTGCTTGCCTTTACAGCTGCTAAGTTTCACTATAAGATTGCATTTAGTCTCTACTTTGTATAGGAATACAAATTAAAGACTCCTGACAGATTTCTCCAGTCCACCCTCAGGTTGAACACATCTAATAAAACTTCACTAGTCAATTCATTCTACTTTTACTGCAGGATGGTGTCCTTAATTGGAATCTGCTTCCTATTACTTAAGATCCTTATTGTGGTATTGCATTCTGTGACAGTAAAGAACAAATTGCATCACCCCGTTATTTTTCTGAGGTGTAGAAGTGCCCATTTTTCTCAGTTTTTCATAGGATTTAGCACATAGTTTCTTAGCAATTGTCTTTTAGCCTTTCTTTGAATCAATTCCAGTTTGTCTGAAGGCTTCTGAGGCTCAAAACATAATAGATCAAATGTTTAGATGTTTCCCAACTGTGACAGTTCAGTACAGTACAATTTTGGCTTATATTTTTAGTTCTGGATATGAATAGGCTTTCAATTATACTAAACCTTACTTTCTGCAGACAGGCACATATTACATGGCCTTTCAGATATGACTCATCTATCACAATAAGGAATATGTTGTCAAGTTGAAATTTTAAGACCTTGAATTTAATAGAATTTATTTTTATATTAATATTTATTTATTTTTATATTATTTATATTAATATAAATACTAGTATATTTAGAAATGGAATATTTATCAAAACTTGTTGTCATGGGCATGATCTCATGCGATGTCAGGCCTAACATCTTGCAAGGTCATCTGGGATTCCTTCAAACCTCCTAACTCCTGAGGAAGCATACTGGTTCCTCTGTGGGATAAGTTCAGGTGCCTGCAAATTAGATCAGTGCTCTTCCTGCCTGATATACATGGCCAAAAAAGGAATTAAAATATTGATGCAGAAGTTTCTTGAGGAAGGAGATGATACCAGCCTTTAAAAAGGTGATAATATAACTTCTTCTCAAGCCATCTTTCACTTGGTTGTCCTAAATAATTACTAGCAGATATTCATTTTAATAAGGTGGATGAGGTAGTTGGGCTTTGGTATACAGGTTCCTGGATGAAATGAATTGTCTGGATTCTTTCCATTTGGGCTCATACCAATATTTCTTATAGATAACTTGTTAAATTTCTCACCATTCAGTACCATCATCTTTAGTATAATTTTGGGACCACCAGTATGGTTTGGGGATCAAACCTTAGTCCTATAGTAGTTTTGCTCATTCATGAATGTGTTTCAAATCAGTTTTGATAGAGTGTACAAGCCCTTGAGCTTCCAATGGGATCTCCTCAAAGATTCAGCCCCATTGTCCATTTTATTTAATATCTAAACCAACCCACTGGAGAGATTATTCATCATTTTGCAGTTATATTTCATAACATGCTGATGATATCTAGCTTTAGATCTTTGTTCTGGAGGCTATAAGGGACTGGATGAGGTAGTAGAATTGGAGATCACTGTAGCAAGACAGAGCTTTTATTCACAGAAACTCTGAATCCATGAACTCTTCCATGTATTCTAATACAATTGATTTTTCCTGAAGTAGGTATGTAATCTGAGGTTTTCTTGGACTCATGGTTCCTTGTGAAGCAGGAGATAACAATTGTGACCTAAAATCCTTTCAGAATCTTTGTTTGGTATTCCAGTTGCATCCTTGTATGGTCTAAAGGTGCTGAGGCTGATTTGTCATATCTACTGCAATTTACTCTGCACAGGGATCACTCAGAGTTGCAACTGTGTTATAGAATGCAGCCATTTACCTACAAATTAGCAGAATAATGATTGTATTGCAGGAATTGCGTTGCTGGTAGATTTCTTGTCCCAGTTCACATTGCTGATAGATATATCTGAAAAATGGCTTATATGGCTTGGTTCGGCCACTGTTACCTTTAGGATCATCTACTCCAAGTGGAATCCACTTGTTCAATGAAAAAGTTATTGAAATTTTTATTAAAGAGTTTTGTGAGGAGCCTTTATTTCTGAATTATAATTGTATATTATAATGCCAAGATGTTTTGCAAATTAATGATTTAAAAAAACCTGACAGAATAAAACAACTAAATCTTGGTCTGTTGCATAGCTTGTAATTCTTTCAACTTTAGAATGGGTTGTGAGAATATCCAGAAAAGGGAAAAAAGAAATCACTTTTGTACTTCGAAAGCAAGGGTAGTTTATTCCCTAGAAAATATGTTAAAAGTACTAATTAAAGCTGCAAATTTAAGTATTTTCTAGATGGTTATCTATTAATAAGCTATAATTGGGGATTTTTTGAAGTAATAGCAAGTTTACCAACATCTTTTTAAATATGTATTTAAGTTATTGCAGGTCACCAGCTTCTAATAAAGTAATAAGTGGTGAAGAGCATTTTTCAAGCAAGAAGTGCCTGGCTTGGTTTTATGAATATGCAGGTATGAAACTAATGCATGGTTAATGCAATTACTTAGTAATACTAGGACTGTGCTCTGCTTATATCCTCTTTAATGTGAAACTAACCATTTGTTTAAAAATGTTTAAATATAACACGGGGACTGATGTCACCACGCTACAGGTAATCCTCGACTTAGGACTACAATTGAGCCCAAAAATTTTGTTGCTAAGTGAAACATTTGTTAAGTGAATTTTGCCTCATTTTACGATCTTTCGTGCCTCATTTATTAAGTGAATTACTGCAATTGTTGAGTGAATCTGGCTTCCCCATAGATTTTGTTTATAAGAAGGTCACAAAAGGTGATCACATGACCCCAGGACACTGTAGCGGTCATAAATGTGAATCAGTTGCTGAGCATCTGTATTCGTATCATATGACTATGGGGATATGCAACAGTTGTAAGTGTTGAACACAGTCATAAGTCACTTTTTTCACTGCTGTTGTAACTTTGAATTGTCACTAAATGAACTGTTGTAAGTTGAGGAGTACCTGTATTTTAAAAGAAAGAGTGTTCTTGGGTTAGAGAGATGAACATAAGACAAGCGTTTCTCAGGTATAACATTCTGTTGTTTACATATTGAGCTATGTTGTAATTTTTTAATCTGTTTGAATATTCTGATTTGTTTGGCTCTAGGTGGGTGAATGGTATAAATCTATCCATGGAAGCTTGCAAACTAAGGTTTATGGCCTAACAAAATATATAATCCACACTAATGGTTGCTTTTTCAGCCAACCTCATTTAAACAAATTGTAGTTTAGTACATAGAGCATCCTAATCAGTCCAAGTATGCCTACCAAATATGCCTAAAACAGAGGAATACTTTAGTTTTATGAAGCCAAAATACATTTCTTCTTTTTTAATGTTTTTCTTCATGTAAACATGGATACAAAGCATTTTATCCTCTCAGAAAATTAGATTGAGTTGAGAAATAATGACTGGTCAAAATAAAACCCTTTAAGGTCCAATAGTATGAGATTATTAATTATTAAGTATTTATCCAGGACAGCAGGAATGCAAATTCACACCAGGAAAACATTATGTCAGAAAATATAATGCTACAGAAACCTGAATTTGTTAGGGAAGAGCATAATATATTCAGTTGCACTATGAACTGCAATTTTTAAAAATATATATTTTTCTATATTCGTAGAAAAAGTACTAATCTGATCCTGAACTCCTTAAATGATTGTCAGTCTTTCTTTATAATTGTATGAACATCATATGTCTCCTATTATATAGATAAGGGTAAATTTAGATACTGCTTCAAATTCACATATATACTTATCAACATACCTTACATGTTCTTTTTTAATGCAAACTAATCATTCAAAACTGGTACTGTACATTGGATGGCAGAAACTGATCTTGATGAAACATCTGGAATATGGTGTAATTAGGAAACTATATGCAATACTGAAATGACTCATGAGTACAGTCTGCTACTCATGAGTTATTTCAGTGTTGCATATAGTTGTACAAATCATACAAATACAAATGTATTCATACAAATGACTCATAGTACAGTCTGTTTTTTCCCATCCTACTCCAGCTTTGACTATGATAGGCCATTGAGAGATACAAATTTATATAGTATGATATGTCTTTTTTTCCTTTGAAGGTGATGATGAAGTTGTAGGACCTGAAGGAATGGAAAAATTCTGTGAAGATATTGGTGTTGAACCTGAAAACGTAAGCCACAAAATGTTTTTTGTGTTTTAGTTTTTTAAGTATTGTCCATTCTTTGCTTACATTGTGTTTTTCTGCTGTTTCTTAATTTTACTGTAACAAATTAGCAAATTATGAACTTTAAAAAATTAGGGTTTTTTTTCCTTATGGAAAGCTTCACGAATTTGTATGTCATCCTTTCACAGGTAAAAATTTGGGTTTTTTTAATATTTCAGTTTTACAACAGGAATCGTACAATTTCTTAATACATTTGGGCATGGGCAGATCTTGAAGTGCTGAAACTTCTTTATACTGCTTTCTATATAATACCTCTATGTTTTTATTTTTTCTTCCAATGTCAAAAGTATGCAAACTTTTGGGGGGATTCTGCTATAGTGAGTAGCTGCATGACCCTAAAAAAAGACGCAGGTATTTTAAAGAGTTGTAGCTATGCAAATGCCACTGTCTATTCCAGAGGTCTCCATACTTGGCAACTTTAAGACTTGTGGACTTCAATTCTCAGAATTCTCCAGCCAGCTGGAGAATTCTGGGAGTTGAAATCCACAAGTCTTAAAGTTGCCAAGTTTGGAACCCCTGGCCTATTCCAAAGCACATATTTGATCATTTTAATGTTGCATGGTTAAGTGGAGGCTTTCCTAAGATTATAGGAAAAGATCTTTAATAGCTCTCCAAGCATCAGATAAAAACCAAATATAGCACACCATTGGGGAACAAAAGAACGTTGGCCACTCAAAACCTACTGACAATTGGTATCAATCAATATTGTTTTGATGGCACCAAAAGTATTTGTAGTATTTCATTTATTTTGATGAATTGTTTTGATGGCTCCAAAAGGACAGTACCTGATGCATCTCTGGTGCATTTCTGGGGGATATGACATTCTAAAACAACGGAGATACTTCAAAAAGGTTTTCAAAAGGTAGGATCAGCTACTTCCTGCAGTGGTAGCTTTTCTGCAACAAACAATTAGGGAGAAAATTTTAATGCTATGGAGCAGCGGTTGCCAACCGGTGGGCCACGGAAAAATTTTGGTGGGCCACAGAAGAAATGGCCCCCAAAAGCAATTAATCTGGGCCATGCAATTCTCGTGCCTCCCGGCTCTCCGAGGAACCCCGAAGTCAGGTCCCTGACATGCATGCACCAACCAGCTCCTCCACCCGCCGACGGCAACAACAGTCCCCTCCCCCAGTGCCCACTGTTAGCTCTCCCCATTAGTTTTCTAGCTTTGAATTGCTCCCGCCTCTCTTTCCTCCCCCCTCCTACGCCCACGTGCAGGCAGGAAAGGAAAGGGAGATGAGCCATGCTCAGTTCTCCACTCTCCCATTCCTCGCTGCTCTCCCAACATCGAAGCCTCGGAGACGCAGGCAAAGCCGCCGCAGCGGTGGCACCCTGAGTTTCCTTAGCATGCTCAGTTAGTTAAGAATCGCCCTACCCAGAGAAGGAAGTGGTGCTGGAGGAGGAGGAGGCAGTAGTAGAGAAGCAAGCAACTCAGCGCTACCGCTGTGGCAGGTTTGCTTGGATTTCCGAGGCTTCGATGTTGGGAGAGGCAGCAAGGGGTCGGAGAGTGGAGAGCTGTGCAAGTGGTATATATATATACCGTGTTTCTCAGAAAATAAGGCAAAGCCTAATTTTTAATTTCTCTCCGCCCCCATCAGCGGGTGGACGGCAGCGGTGTTCCCGCCGGCACGACAACAGCAGCAGCACCGGCGGGACCGTGGAAGCGTTTCTGCTACTGCTCGGGTGTTTGCGGAGCTTCCGCACATACCCGAGCAGCGGCAGAAACGCTTCCACGTTTCCGCCGGCACTGTTCCACCGGCGCTGCTGCTGTTGTCGTGCCGGTGGAAACGTGGAAGCCATGGAGGCAGCTCCACCACCCGAGAAGCAGCAGAAACGCTTCTACACTTCTGCTGGCGCGAGAACAGCAGCAGCACTGCACAGGGCACTGTTAAAGGCAAGTTTCCCCCCCCCCCCCCCGCCTCCCCTCCCAGCATGTTTTAACCCCCGGCCTCCCCCCCAGCATGTTTTAAACTACGCCTAAATTTGGGGGGAGGGGCTTAATTTCATTTCATGCCTAGAAAACATGCTGGATCTTCCTATTGGTGGAGGCCGTATTGTTGGAGAAACACGGTATATATGTGTGTGTGTGTGTGTGTGTATAAATTATATTAAATATATTAGCTTTTTAAAAAAAATCATATTAGTAGTCCTCGGAATTTAAAAGTATGAGTTTGGTGGTCCCTGAGATCCAAAAGGTTGGCGACCCCTGCTCTGTACGGTAGAGCAGAAAAGGGTTTGATACAGTTTCTTATAGAGGTTTCAGATGAGGCTATTCTTTTCTTGCATTTTGGAGGCCTTGAAGATCTGTCTCTTGCCCAGCCTTTTGCTTAAGATGGGTGTAGTCCCCTTCAAGAAGTGGGTGTGTGTTTGTGGCTGCCTGGTTTTGCCAACTTCTATTTTTGTTGTATTTTTATTGTATTATACTTTTACATATCTTTTGTGAACCATCCACAGTCATTGGGAGCCAAGCAATGTACAAACTGGATTAAATAAATAAACCCTTAAATAGAAATGGAAATTTAGTTGTCAGCAAGTCCTGAGAGTTTTAGTCCCGACACATTTGAAAAGAGTAGAGATTTGAACTGATGAACAGCTTTTGCAGCCAAGCACTGTTTTAAAAAACGTTTCTCATAAATTTGACTTTTTCCCTCTCTGAGCCCACTTTTATTCCTTTAATCTTTTACAGATTATTATGCTAGTTTTAGCCTGGATACTAGAGGCTGAAAGCATGGGATTTTTTACAAAACAAGAGTGGCTAAAAGGGATGACCTCATTACAGTAAGAACTTCTATTTTAAGTTCTCTTTGATAAGTCAAAAGATTTGGATACATATACACATTTTCATTTAACAAAATGCTACAGATATGATTAACTTTGCTTGTATCTTACATCTTTCAATTTAATCTGAAGATACTCATTTGTGACGGCTCGTGTTCTTGAGCTGTGCAGTGCTTCACATTTGAGCACAGAAAGATGCTTCAGAGCAGGGGTCTCGAACCTTGGCCACTGTAAGACTTGTGGACTTTAACTCCCAGAATTCCTCAGCCGGCTTTGCTGGCTGAGGAATTCTGGGAATTGAAGTCCACAAGTCTTACATTGGCCAAGGTTCGAGACCCCTGCTTCAGAGCATCTGCAGAGGTGCTCATGCAGTACCTTTGTGCAACTCCTTTAAGCACATAGAGAACACAGAGTTTATTTAAAGATATATACATAGAGATTACATGAGCCTCCTTGTGTGGGGCAAAGAACATTTTATGCTCGAATCTGCACAGCCCAATCAGGTGTTTTCCTGTGGTCAAAATCTTATTTTTTATTTTTTATTTTTATTTATTTATTTGTCAATTGCTTACAAGATAATAGGTATAAGTAAAACAGTTACGAATACATGGATACATATAAGAAAAATAAAATATAAAAGAAACAATAGGACAGGGACGGTAGGCACGTTGGTGCGTTTATGCACGCCCCCTACAGACCTCTTAGGAAAGGGGTGAGGTCAATAGTAGACAGTCTAAGGTTAAAGTTTTTGGGGTTTGGGGAAGAAACCACAGAGTCAGGTAGAGTATTCCAGACATTGACCGCTCTGTTGCTGAAGTCGTATTTCCTGCAATCAAGTTTGGTGCGATTAACCTTGAGTTGGTATCTATTGTTTGCTCTTGTGTTGTTATGGTTGAAGCTGAAGTATTCATTGACAGGTAGGACATTGCAATGTATGATTTTATATACTATACTTAGATCAGACCGAAGGCGGCGTAGTTCTAGGTTTTCAAGGTCTAGAATTTCGAGTCGGGTGGCATATGGTATTCTGCAATGAGTAGAAGAGTGAAGAACTCTTCTTGTAAAATACTTCTGGACTTTCTCAACTGTGTTAATATCAGATACGTAATGTGGGTTCCAGAGTGATGAGCTGTATTCGAGTATTGGTCTAGCAAATGTTTTGTATGCTCTAGTTATTAGTATAATATTACCAGAGAAAAAGCTACGTAAGATTAGGTTAACAACTCTTAGCGCCTTTTTGACTATGTAGTTACAGTGGGCTCTAGCACTTAGGTCATTTGAGATGAGTACTCCAAGATCCTTTACAGAGTTTGGGTCATCAAGAAGGTCTTAACTATTCAGCCTGTATTTTATTTTCTGATTTTTTTTTGCCAATATGTAAGACAGAGCATTTATTTATTGAGATCTGAAGTTGCCATTTGTTTGACCATTCTGATATGTAGTCAAGGTCTTTTTGAAGGGTAGCGGTATTTTCTGTGGTGTTGAATAGCTTTACATCATCAGCAAAGAGTACGCAGTTGCTCTTGATATGATCACAGAGGTCATTTATGTAGAGTATGAAAAGAGTTGGTCCTAGAACACTGCCTTGGGAGACACCACTGTTGACAGGTATAGAATTTGATAGGACTCTCCCAATTTTGACCATTTGTTGTCTGTTTGACAGGAATGCTTCAATCCAGTTATGCAGGTATCCAGAGATACCATAAGATTTTAGTTTTAGGAGTAGTTTGTCATGTACCACTGAATCAAAGGTTTTACAGAAGTCTATGTAGATTGCGTCTATTGCTTTGTCCTGATCAAATTGTGTAGTCCATATGTTTTTGCAATGTAAGAGTTGCAGATTACATGATAGTTTTTTCCTAAAACCAAATAGTTTATTAGAGAGTAGGTTGTTTATTTCTAAGTGGAGGATGATGGATTGGATAATAATTGATTCCATGACTTTACAGGTGACCCAGCATAAAGAGATTGGTCTGTAATTTTCAACTAGGCTGGGGTTTCCCTTTTTGAAGATGGGGATGACTGTGGCTTGTGACCATAGTTTTGGCAAGGAGCTGGTCCTGAAAGATTCGTCAAAGATTATGCTTAGAGGTTCTGCTACGGCAGTGCATAGCTTTTTTAAGAAGTAGGCACATATTCCATCCGGTCCAATAGATAGAGATGGTTTTAGATTGCATAGTGCTTTTTCAACATTGTCTTCTGTAAAATCGATACGTATTAGATCATTGTAGTTGTCTGTGGTTCGACTAGGAAATACTGGGCATGATCCATTGCTGTTTACAAATACTGAGCCAAAGGTAAAGAGTTTGGCTTTAATGGTGTCGTCGTTGCAGTCTTTACCATTAGGTCCATTCAGGGGTGGGATGGACCTTGAGTCTTTTAGTTTGTTCTTTATAAAATTGTAGAAAGCACGGGTGGAATAGGTGCGTGGAAGGTTTTCTTCTTGTTTAATGTGATAATTGGTGCATTCAGTTTTTATCTGGTGGCATAAATTTTTGTATCTGCTTTTGAAGTTGACAACATGACCAGATTTGTTTTTCCGCCAAAGTGATTTCTTTTTGGATTGAAGCTTCCTTATTGTTTTGAGTAATTTGTTTTTTCTGGTTTTGGGAGTTTTAATGGTATACATAGTTTGATGACTCTTTTGACTTCAAGTAAAAATATGTTGTAATGGTCTTCTACAGTATTGCATCCAGAGAATAGAAATTGCTAATCAAGGGATGAGAGATCATTGTTTATAAGATCATAGTTACCTTTTTTGAAGTTATAATTGGGGATTCCGTCGTGATGATTTTTGTGTGGACATATGTTGAGACAAAAGTCAATCATGTTGTGGTCACTGTTGGAAAAGGGTTCTTTAATTTGTATTCCGTAAATTGAGTTCAAACTATTGCAGAAGATGAGATCGAGGCAATTGATAAATCTAGTGTTGTTGGTTATTAGTTGTTCTAGTCCCAGATTTGTTACTGCATTGTAGAAGATTGCTTATATGGGTTCAGTTGTACATTCGTTAAGGGTCCAGTTAATATGAGATAGATTGAAGTCACCAAGAAAGATGAAAGCGTATGGGCTGGATGCTGCCCATGTTAGTAGTGAATTTAGCTTGTTTGCATGATCGATGTCATAATCAGGGGCTCTGTAACATAGTAAGAACCGAAATGTGATATTTAAAGACAGTTCACAAACGATGGTCTCAGGAATAGCAAGCTCCTGGGTAAGTTGGATGCTTTTTAGATGTAGGAACTTTTTATAGAAAATAGCAACACCACCTCCTCTACGGATTTCACGATCTGACTGGTAAACATGATAGTCTCTTACTGTGGTAATGGAGTCAGGGAGAGATGCGTTGAGCCATGTTTCACAGACAAATATGATGTCGAATTTAGCCGTATTTAGTAAGAGGAGAAATTCAGGTATTTTATTTACAAGCTTCTTGCATTGAGTAACTTGCATTTAAGGCCAGTTGTAGTTGGGATAGAGGTAGTTAGGGGCGTGCATACCTAGTTTTGAGTGATGTTGGATTGGATGGGGTGGGGTTGGATGCGGAGTTGTGGGTTGTGT
Organism: Bungarus multicinctus; assembly: GCA_023653725.1. Lineage (NCBI taxonomy): Eukaryota > Metazoa > Chordata > Lepidosauria > Squamata > Elapidae > Bungarus > Bungarus multicinctus. Next base: position 17,443,414 of record CM042850.1, on the reverse strand, counting down.
GACTTTCTTCTGATGCAATCAGCTCTGTAGTCAATGTATAGGTCCTTTTCTCCATTGTCTAGACAGTTTTTGAGTTCAGCGCGGAGTTCACGGGAGCAGATTCTTTGCAGTATGGATAAGTTTGGTCTTGAGTGAAGTTCCATTTTTGGAATGGTATTTATTGTATGAATGAATATGCTTTTGCTGGACTCATTTTTGCATACAACTCTACAAAATCTTGGGGCCACAGAGCCATCATTGTATTTGAACTCAGGGCTATCTCTGGTTATTTCAATTATATCTTCAGGAGAGATGTTTGTTGTATTTGCATTGCTTATGATATCACGAACTTTGGTAATGTCATCAGATTCATTGGTGTCTTCAAGACCAAATAAGATGGCATATGGACGTTTCTGTTCACATTCCATGGTGTCTCTAATGAGTAAGGAGATACTATTCATAGAATTATTTGAAGGGATAGTAATTGTTTGTGGCTGTGGTTTGGTATTATTTTTGGTTGTAGTGGTGATTGTAGTTGAGGTAGTGGTTGTGGTTGTTGTGGGATTAGATTTTGAGCTGATAGGTACTCATTTATATGTGCTGTATTTTTTTTTTCAAGAGAAATTAGGCTTACTTGTATAGTTGTTTCAAAGTGTGTTGCTAAGCGTTCTTCTATTGAGTCAATGAGTGTTTCTATGCTGTCAACCCTGTCCGGTAGGGTACTCAGTTTGTTTAGCTTAGGAGAACATGATGGACATAGAAAAAAGAATGTATCTGAATTTTTAACCATATCAGCCAGGTTTTTGTTTGCATTTAAGCAGGCAGGGTGAGATAGATTATCACATAGGCGACATTTGATGTAAATTTCACTTTCATTGATGGTTTTAAGACATTTGAAACATGTGCAGGAGTCTGGGAGGTCATTTTTTAAAAATATTTTTGTTTTGTTTTGGAGTTTTTGGCTGGCATGATTGAAGGCAATTATACAGTAATCAATTACAATAATTAGTTAATGTGTTAGGTACACAGTTACTTAATGAATGTTGGTAATTAATAAATGTTAATTGATATATTAAAGAACAAATCAAAAGTAAGGTTGCTTATTACTAAAAATTAATCAATCAATCAATTGGTTATTCAAATCTCTCTAATCAAATAATTTTGCTAAGCAACAAACTGCCTAATTTATTACAGTAATTACTAAACACACTGGTCAATTAAATTCACTAAATCACTGATTTTACTAATCAGATATTCAGTAATTACACTATATGCACTAAACAATCATACTAAGCAATAAAAACAATAAATTGATCATTTGATAAAATTAATTATTTTAAAGAAATTGATTATTTGAGATAATGAAAGTAATGAAGTAGTATGAAGTAATCTGAGAATAAGTTTATAACCGTTGATAAATGGGCAGGAAGTCTCTTGGGCTGCTTGCACTCTCTGTCTTGTTTTGTAGATTGAGTGGAAGCTTTTTGTTTGTTTTCCGTTGATGAATGGGATTTTTTTGTGGCCCCCTCCTAGTTAGTTTAAATACACTTTCAAAGTTTGTTGCTTTTAAGAGAGAGAGGCATGTAGATAGCCTTGCACTGGCAATTTGAACAGTTTATATTTTTACTTTGTAGACTCAGATTTGTATTGAGTATTTACTCCTGGCTTCAATATACTTCTGCTTCTATCACAGGAAATAAAATTGCTTCCAATCTTACAGGAGTTCAGTTATAACAATACTTCTTTACTTATTTAAAATCCAAAGTTACTGTTCTTTTTAAAGAGGAAGTCCTGATTAGAAATTTGGTGCTGAGGGAAGAGGGAAGGAGGGGCAGCAGGGGGAAAGCAGTTGTTGTTTTGTAGATTGATTGTTTGAGATAGTAAAGATGCAAAGATGCTGGAGGGGGGGTGATCGATGGCCCCTTCTTTTTGAATTTTAAAAAATAGTTCGTGGAGAGAGAGAGAAAGTAATTCAGGGAGAGGATTCCACTGAAATAAGAGCAAAACACGCAGCTGACTCTGATCAAGAAAGGACTGAAAAGACTCCTTAAAGACTTGGTCTCTCTATCCTCCCTCCTTGTTTCTCCCTGTCAGCAGTCCAATGTGGCTGCGGAGAAATTGTGTGGGGAGTATTAATGGAGAAACGTCTGTCGAGGAAGATACTTCGATCAGTTATCTGGGGTATTTAAATGAAGGTATGTTTGTGTTCTGCTCAAGTGATCCAGTTCAAGAGCTCCACCGGTGTGGTTAATAGGGCTCAATGGACTTCTCTGGGGAAGGAGAGGAGAGCTCCAGATCGGTTAGCAGGAGCTCTGCCAGTGTGATACGGGCTCCGGGGCTTTGGAATCCAGCATTTTTTGGGTTTGTTTTTTGGGCTCCGCTTTACTCACGGTTACTGGCGCAGGCAGTAGCTTTAAAGGTGATTTCTGATGCAGGCGGCAGCTTTAAAGGTGATTTCTGATGCAGTTGGTGGCTTTATAGAGCGATAGTGCTCCAGGAGCTAGAGTTTTACCTTCCTAGTTGGGCGCCGACATCTTCATCTTTTTCAAATCAATTAAATTAAATTAAGTAAATCAATTTACTTCTGCTGGATTCTCAGAAAAATTCAAATGTGTTTGAATGATTAGCCTTTCTGTCACTGTATACTACTAAAATTCTCCTGTCTGTAACCTGAGTGAAAGAGTACCTAATAGGGCAATAGTATTCTTCAAAGGAAAGAAGAGACAGAAATAGGAGAATAGAATGAAATTAGCTTCAAAATTCTAAAAGTAGTGAGCTATGAATAAATATTCATATCATATATCTATAAAGATGAATATTTGTCATTCAGGCTTGAAATGAGGAGTCCTTGGTGCTCTCTGATCTTGCTTGTTTTCTTGTAGACATTTCATTATCCTAACTAGGTGACATTATCAGTTGAAGCAAGAGTATCTTTTATTGTTGGTGTTATAGTTAACTTACGGTACTTAAGGCTACAGGGCTAGAATCCATTAGTCATTTCTGGCTAGATACTGGAATCATGAAGCTCCTATACTTGTTATGGTGTTCTGAATAGAGCAGCTTCCCAAGGTTATTCTCAGGGTAATAATAATCATAATAAATAATAAATATTTATTTATATACCGTTCCTCTCCCGAAGGACTCAGAGCGGTGCACAGCTGTACAGATTAAAAAAACAAATATGTGAAACAATAAAACTAAATTAAATCCAACCCTGGCTGTAAACAAATTTAAAACCCTACTCTAAAACCCTAAAATTTAATAAAAACCAAACACCCCAAAACTAAAATCAGCCCAAGCCGGCCTGGTCAAAAAGCCAGGTTTTCAAAGCACGCCTAAAGGTCCCCAGGTCCGTGGCTGTCCGTAACTCCGGGGGCAACCCATTCCAGAGGGCAGACGCCCCCACAGAGAAGGCCCTATTCCTCGGGGTCTCCTGCCGACGGGACCCGCAGGAGACCCTCCCTGTGGGAGCGCACCGGACGGTGGGAGGAAAATGGCAGAATGCGGTCTTGTAAATATCCTGGTCTGATGCCATGGAGCGCTTTAAAAGTTAACACCAAAATTTTAAAGCGCACCCAAGAGGCCACTGGCAACCAATGCAGCTCGCGCAGGAGGGGCGTCACATGCGCGAATCTTGATGCCCCCATAACCACCCGCGTGGCCGCATTCTGTACCAGTTGAAGCCTCCGGATGCTCCCATTCGGGAGCCCCATATGGAGGGCGTTACAATAGTCCAGTCGGGAGGTGACCAGGGCATGAGTGACTGTGCGTAAGGCATCCCGATCCAGAAAGGGCCACATCTGTCGAATCAGGCGAACCTGATGAAATGCCCCCCTGGAGACAGCCGTAATGTGGTCTTCTAAAGATAGCCGTACATCCAGGAGGATACCCAGATTGCGAGCCCTCTCTGCAGGGGGCAAAATCTCACCCCCAATAGCCAGCGATGGAACTATCTGGCTATATCGGGACGCCGGAAACCACAGCCACTCACCGGGACATGACCTCCACGACATCGTTGGGGTGGCTTGGGGTGGAGATGTACAGCTGGGTATCATCAGCGTACAGATGACATCTCACCCCAAAGCCACGGATGATCTTCCCCGGCTTCACATAAATGTTGAACAGGAGAGGAGAGAGGACCGACCCCTGAGGCACGCCACAATCGAGGGGCCTAGAGGTGGATCTCTCCCCCCCGCCAACACAAATTGCAGACGGTCGGAGAGGAAGGAGGCGAACCACCGTAACACGGTGCCCCCAACCCCCCCAGCCGCCGCAATAGGATACTATGGTCGATAGTATCAAAAGCCACTGATAGGTCTAATAGGACCAGGACAGAGGAATAACCCCTGTCACGGGCCCTCCAGAGATCATCAACCAACGCGACTAATGCCATTTCGGTACTATGTCCAGGCCTGAAGCCCGATTGGAAGGGATCCAGGTATGTATCTTCATCCAGGCATTGGGGAAGCTAACCTACCACCACACTCTCTACAACCTTCGCCACGAAGAGAAGGTTGGAGACAGGACAATAGTTGTTCAAAAGGGTTGGGTCCAGGGAGGGCTTCTTGAGGAGGGGTCGCACCACCGCCGTTTTCAAGGCGGTAGGCAGCGAGCCCTCCATCAAAGAAGCGTTAACAATTCCCTGGAGCCAACTCCGCGTCACCTCTCTGGAGGTAGAGACCAACCAGGAGGGGCAAGGGTCCAACAAACATGTGTCATTCAGCCGCCCCAGTAACCTGTCCATACCCTCAGCGGTCACAGGGTCGAACTCATCCCAGATAACCGTCTCAAGACTCGCCGCAGTCACCTCCCCCAGGATCTCCCAATTAGAGTCCAATCCGGCCCGAATCTGAGCGATTTTATCGTGCAGAAATCGTGAAAACTCCTCCGCTCTTCCCTGCAGGAGATCATCCCTCGCTCCTGGCCTAATCAAGGAGCGGGTCACTCTAAACAGGGCGGCGGGTCGATTTTCTGCCGATGCAATAAGGGCGGAGAAGTGAGAACACTTCGCCGCCTCTATCGCCACTAGGTAGGTCCTAATATAGGACCTAACCTGTGTTCGGTCAGACTCGGAACGACTGGCCTTCCAGACGCCCTCCAGACGTCTTTTCTGGCATTTCATCTGCCTCAGCTCCTCCGTAAACCACAGAGCCGAGCGAGATCTCTGCCGGGTCAGAGGTCGCAAAGGGTATACAATGAAAGCATTTGAATTTTTGAAATAACTTTAATTTTTATTTTTTTAATGTAATTTTTTAATTAAAAATGTGTTTTTATTGTGTTACCTCCCCCCCGCCCCAATGTCTTGGATGAAACCTTCAGATCTCCTCTAAAAGCTATCATTAAAATTGCAAATTGTAATGAACGGAAAGGGAGAATGATTACATACATAGGAAAATGCTCCATTTTCTGTATTTAATTAACCTGAAAAAAAGCAGAAAGCAGGGCCTGAATACTAAAGCCTTTTCATACACTAAAGCAAAAGGGTCTGTTGAGGCAAAAATTTAGAAGAGTATCACAGACTGCCATTAAACATAAATTTATTAAATTTAAAAAACCTTATCCCTATCCCAGGTTAGCCACACATCTAATACAGTACATAAAATCCAGATCATAACTTAGAGAGTTCACTCCATTCATTTTCATTTTGTCTTTTGAGAACTGCTTGAAATTCAGAAGTACTATGTTCAAATGTATTAAACAGTAGAGAATTTCTTATTTAATGTACAAGCAAATAATAAGATTACATACATTGTAGGGTGTAGAAAATGATTTGGGGAGTCACAAGCTTGATACCCCTATAGTCTGATAGCCTGTGTATTCAATCATACCTACACATGTTTCCTTTCCCCAAATATTTGACATATAATTATTTTTTATTTAAGATGTGACGGAACAGAAAAGCTGCAAAGTAAATTTGATTTTTTGCGATCCCAACTGAATGACATTTCAACATTTAAGAATATCTACAGATATGCATTTGACTTTGCAAGGGTAAGTGAATCATCTAAGGAAATAATGATTTAATTGTGCATTTATACATTTTCTAAATTATACTTTTTTAAACCTCTATAGGATAAAGATCAGCGAAGTCTTGATATTGACACAGCAAAGTCTATGTTAGCACTTCTTCTTGGAAGGACATGGCCACTGTTTTCAGTGTTTTACCAATACTTGGAGGTAGGAATGCATTAGGAAAAAAATTCAAATTGATGTTTTAATCCATCTTCACACATTTTACGCTGACTGCAATTGTTTATGCTTTTTAATTGTTATGCTTTCAGATTTTCAGTACACATTTTGTATTTCCGAATAAATTTATGGATTTTAGTACATTATTCTCTGCCAAATATCTCTTTCAAAATAAAGGCGATGATAGTTGGCAATTTAAAATAGAAATCTATTTTAAATAGATTTAGATTAAATTCACATGGAAACTTACTTTTTCTTCAAGCATTTCTTGATATGCTATAAACTCTACTTTTTTAAGTATATAATTCTTGTAATGTATAGCACAGTATATTAAATGATAACATTTCTTATTTTTCTGCAGCAGTCAAAATACAAAGTAATTAACAAAGATCAGTGGTACAATGTATTAGAATTCAGTAGAACTGTCCATGCAGATCTTAGCAACTACGATGAAGATGGGGCATGTGAGTATTCTATATTCATTATTTTTTTGAGGGTGTCAGTTGCAAGTTTCAATTTCCATTAGAGTTCTAAAGAGATTGAAACACTAACGTTCATATGAAAATAAAAAAGCATGAATAGGAGGTTTGGGTAGAATTATAGAGGTTTGTGTGACATATGCTTTATTTCAAGCTTGGAACAAAACAGCCGTGCTTATAATGTTACACCAAAAAACTTTGCTATAGTATGTTAGTGGAAACAAAAGTTGCTGCAGCTTGACTGTTCAGTGTCCCTTTGGAGAAACAACTCTAAAATGTTAGTGTTTTTCCCATGAGAAAGAATGATAACTCAGGACCAATTGTTGCTCTTCTATTTTTACCCAGAGCCACACAAGCAATAATACTCCACACTAAATGTTGCTTATTGCACAAAATTTGGTCAAAGGGATGATTTTTAAAATTTCTGAAAATTTAAAATGAGCTATGAAAACATAACTTTTTTTTCCCACTGAAAAATCTGTCTACATTATACACTTATTACAACCAATACCACCCAATAGAAAAAAGGAGTATTGTCTTTAAATAAACCCAGCAGATTACAGACTAAGATGATCAGCTGAATATTTGAATGTTTCTTTCAGTTAGTACATCTTACAAGTTTTTTCTTAATGTTCTGATTTTTTCTTTTAAAAGAAGCCATTGTCTTGGTCAATGTTGTAAGCACTACTGGGTTTGTTTGCATTCTTTTTTTTTTTAACCATTCTTGCCAAATGCAACTCTACAGAGCCACTGGATTTTTCTTTCCTGGTATTTTTGCTGGTACTTGGGATGGTTGCAGGCTACAGAAAATAAGATGATTACTGATGTTTAGATGAGTTGCATTTGATTAATAATTTTATGATAATGTGAAAACATGGATGCACAAAGTTTAACTTGCACACACATTTTAAGAAGTCAACCAGTTCCAACATTTTATTAACCATATCAGCAACATTAGTGACATTTGTGTTTCACTGAAATAGTATTGACACATAGAGCATTGTGTTATATATCTACAAAATGAAGCAAAGTATAACACAGAAGGAGGCCACCAACTATAGCAAACTTTAAAAAGTAAGGGTGGTAAGGCAGATGTAAAAGGTAAAAGATGCAGATGTAATAAATCTTCTTTTGTTTGACTCATCAACAGGTGCAGTATAAGCTGATAAATTGTACTATTTAGGTTGGGCAAAATATGATATATAGCAGCCCTGTCACAAGCCTCTAAATAACAACTAAATTGCAGTACTTGGAACAGTCAGAACACAAACTGATGCCTCCCCAGAGATCCAAGTTTTATTTCATTCTTGGAATACTCATGATTGTTTGAGCTTGGAACACAACATTTTTTTCCAAATTAAAACAATATTGTACTTGGATATTATTTAGACCCGCTAGTCTAGAACAGGGGTGTCAAACTCACAGCCTGCGGACCATATGCATCACGTGCTGGCCCTGCCCCCGCCCGGTGATGATGCGACGATGTGACAACGTGAGTTTGACACCCCTGCTCTAGAGGGATACAGTGTTGGGATCACATAAAAATAATAGCATCCGATACAATTAATGTTGTTACCTGACAAAAATGTTTCATATATGCTGATCAGCATGTTTTGATGTATGGGTATATATTTTATTTATACCTATACAAGAGCCATGGTGGCCCAATTGTTAGAATGCAGTCCTGCAGGTTACTTCTGCTGTCTGACTGCTGCAAGCAGTTCATCAGTTCAATTCTGATCGGCTCAAGGTTGACTCAGCCTTCCATCCTTCCATGGTCGGTAAAATGAGAACCCAGATTGTTGGGGGCAATATGCTGACTCTGTAAACCGCTTAGAAAGGGCTGTAAAGCCCTGTGAAGCAGTATAAAAATCTAAGTGCTATTGCTATTTATGATGAAAGATATTCTTAAACTTCTTCATTTTTCTATAATAGGGAGAATATAGTTGTGCAGGATGCCTTAAGAATAAATTTAATCTGAATTAACATCTCATTTTAATCTCCTTTTGGAGCTTTATGCTTATTGAACATCCTCATTTCTGTGGTGCTTCAGGATATACAAAACTTTAAAAAGTCTAGTTTAATTGATTTTTTTTTTTGTATCTGAATGAATCAATCAAAAAATAATGGCATTCCCAACACAATATTGACTAACTGTACTAGGATGCTGTATGAATTGAATGTTCTTGAATTATGGGACTTCGATTGCCTGTTTCATGACTAGATAATATTGTGGTTTGATATGTTGGGCTGTTATTTGTTTTGCTACATCACCTCTACCATTTCCTTTTCAAATATATATGATACTTAAGAAGTCCTTGTTGCCTTCTATTCAGATGATAACATCTTTAAATTATACATATGTATTACTTTGTACGTGTCTTGGTCTTCAATAGCTGTATGTGTATATTATTATTTATTATATTTCTATACTGTTGAATTGAATCAACTGACAGTTTACAGTATAAATAAATCAAAATCACAATAAAATCCAGTCAATAAAACAAGATGAAATAGTATTAATAGAACAAAAAACAATGATAACTAGGACAAGCAACCAAAGCTATATAGCAATAAATTACAATTAAAAGCTCCTGATATAGTAACTTTCTGGAAAGATGTCAAAGTAGATGCCAACTAGGCTTTAGAGGCAGCATAGAGCAACAAGCCTTCTGTCTTTTTAATTCCTTATGAATCAGCAAGCACACTAAATATAGTAAATAGTTTCATATTTGCTGATTGAGAATGTAATTGTGAAGTGCTTTTTAACATTTTGCCATATCCTAAATAAATAAATAAGCAAGCAAGCATGCTGATTAGATTACTTCCACCTAGAAGAGGTGGTCCTGAACATACCTGGAAGATAAATTAGATAGGGCTTTTGTAGATGAAAGCAGCACTTCTAATTATACTCCAAACCAGCGGTCGCCAACCGCCAGTGGGCCGCAATAAAATTTTGTGGGCCGCAGACAAATCTCACCCCCAGAGCACCCCCCCAAAGCAATTAATCCAGGCTGCGCAGAAACACAATGCTTGCGCCACCCACATGGGTAGCAGAAACCCTCCCTGCCCACTCACTCCTTACCCAGCAAACTTGACTGCTAAATTGCTATTTTTCCGACCATCAGCTGTTCTGCTGTGCCGGAAGATTTAGATTAGCTAGAAAGCAGGAAATAGTTGGATTTCTTGCTTTCTAGCTAGTCTTTAGATCTTCGGCTCTGCTTTTAAGCACAGCTGAACCTCCCTTAGAACTGAAGGTTCTATTATTCAGTGCAGACTCATGGCAAGCAAATTTTATGTGACAGACTGAGCTAGCCAATGGCAGATAGATAGATCTCTGAATGAATCTATGATTCTGTGAGCAACTCAATCTGCCTGCCTCTGCTTTGCCTGATTTTGGGTATAAGTTGCTCTTTTTTAAATAAAAAATTCAATATTTACATACATGGTGTGTTGTGAATTGCTTGCAAGCAAATTTTATGTGACAGACTGAGCTAGCCGATGGCAGGCAGATAGATCACTGAATGATTCTTTGAGCAACTCAATCTGTCTGCCTGTTTTTCCTGATTTTGGGTAAAAGTTGCTCTTTTTTATTAAAAAAATCAATATTTATATCAATATTTATAGTATTTACATACAAGCAATGCCCAGCCAGTCACATGATCACCAAGCCACACCCACAAATTAGGCTGTGTCCACAGAACTGGTTAGTGGTCCCTGGGATTTAAAATTATGAGTTTGGTGCTCCCTGAGGTCCAAAAGGTTGGAGACCCCTGCTCCAAATCTATTGAAATCCCATTCCCTTCCTCACCCTAGACATAACTTCTACTTGAAAATTCAATAGCAGATGTTAAGTCTGGAAGGACTTTCAAGAAATGAACTTGCTTCTTCGGAGGAAGCCTCATCCAAACTTAAAACTGGGACAGTTTTACAATTTCTGGTCAGATAACAACTCCACCTTGTTAGGGTTCAAATTTACACCATTTCCCCTCAAGAGCCTCTAAACATATCATCAAGATTTCTCTGTATCTGTAGTCTTATCCAGTGTAGAGATGTGCAACTGACTATCCTAGTGGACAAGTAGGGGATCTCTGTTAGCATTTTCCTGCACATGTTAATGAAGACAGGAGAGACAGCTGACTCCTAGAGAACCGCCTATTTGGTACATCTATTTAAGGAGTTGAAAGAGTGCAAATCAGTGCCCCTAACCCTCCAACCCTTGGAGAAAGCTGAAAAGGTACCACGGTTGATTATATTGATAAGTCAAGTAGACCCTTTCATCCTCCTATCCAAGTCCTGACAAAAATATTCACAGAGAAATCAATGCAGCTTCTATTCTGTGCCCAAGCCTGAACTGAGTAAAAGGAATCTACACATCGGTAGTCCTCACTTAAGTTGCTTAATAACTTTGCAGTTACCCTGATCCTCCCCAGAACTACTTACAACCTGTTTTTGAAGTTCACACCTGGCCATGGTCACATGATTGCATTTTGGCATGTGGCAATTACGTCTGTTTGCAGCATCCTGAGCATGCCTTTTTTTTTTTGGTCAGTTTCCAGCATTTACTTCCAGGAAAAAAAACAGCTATTGGTAAAAATGGGTTCACCCAACACCTTAATGACTGTGGTGTTTGCTTAACGACCGCACCATTTGCTTAACAATTGCCCCAAAAGTAATAAAATTTGAATGTGGTCTCACAAAGGCCTGCTTAACAACCCACACAACTTAGTCATAATGCTTAATACAGGTATAGTTGTAAATCAAGAACTACCTGTTTCATTTACGGCATTTAATTAAAATCCCTCCACCTTCTTAATAATCTTACATTTTTTTGTAGGTCTTGGTTAAGTTGGTGGATAGAAATAGATAATTATTTTTTTTTCCCCTAAGGAAAAGCATATATATAGAGAGAATGAATTTCTTCTCAAATTTCAGGTGAAATAAATCTTTAACTGAAGAATACAGTATCAAAATGCTTGCTGCTTTCTATCTTACCCTGGGCTTATTGAAGGAATAAGTGGCTCAAGAGTTTTCCAGCAAAGAGGACATTCATTTTATAAATTTTATTGTAGAGCGTTCCTGTCTATATTTATCTGTAGCTCTCATTCTGCAAGCTGACTTACTGCAGTTTTAGCGTATAGCTTGTTTTCAGCCTTTCGTTTTCCTGATAAATCTTGTTGCAAGGTTGTTCTACAAAAAATATTACTACTTATCACCACTTATAGAGGGAGGGGAAAAGCCAGAAAGGTTAATAATCTCTGTTCACAGGAGGCCATGTATGTCAGCTTATAATCAAAATATATAGTTTGCTACCAATTCTGAACATTTACTAATGGAAGATCCAATGCAAATGCATGGACAAGATCTAATTCTGAAGTGGATAAATTGGGCTATGGTTCATTTTTTAGCAGTAAGAATTGGGAAAAAGAAGGTTCATTGTGTTCCTATTTCTTTCATAAATGGAAGTATTATTTTTTATCTGCTTAAAATATAAAAAAAATCAAACATTTTTCCAATCCTAGTATTTAAAAAAATAAATAAATCTCTGCTACCAGTAGCACTAGGCTGGCAGTGTAGTTGCAGAGTACTACATATTGGCAAATAACATGAGGTAGAGTCGATAAAATGTGGCCATTAATGTCCATTTTCCATTCTTTCTCTCTGGAGTAGTACAGTGTAGAACATTGTTTCAAAAATTCTTTCAGCTGTTTTTTTAAAAATAAAACTAACATAGTTATATGTCAGCATATTTTAAGCTAACGTATGGCTCTGCAAAAATACAAAGAATATGTCTTAGACGTGAGGAAAGAAATGTCTAAGTTGTATGTTAGGACACGCTTCCTCATTAGGCCTACTTATAAATCACAAAACTCTGTCAAAAAAAATTCTTAATTTTCAGCATCAGATTAAAAAAAAAGTCTTGCCTAAGGTTGTAATGATAGTAGATTGCTTTCTTGTTTGTTTACAGAGTACCTAGATCTTAGAGTCAAAATGAAGTGGCACAAAAGCACAACAAATTAATTAAAAGAATGATTGATCATCTACTTTGGAATATGTTGTCTTTGCCACTCCCAGAAAATCTGAATTTCCTCTGAAGTACTGCAGTTTGTAATTGCCATTTCTCCTTCCCAGGGCCTGTTCTTCTTGATGAATTTGTGGAATGGCAAAAGGATCGCCAAGCATCATAGCAAGAGCAGCTGTGAAGAGAACGTTGGATCTTGCGATGCCCAATCTACAAACACTGATTCAAAACCAAGGATTGCGTTCACATCCTTATGAACTTTAGTCATTTTTTTTCCTTTTATTTTTAAAGGAAGCCTTGTTACACATGAAAAGGGCATTGAACCACACACTTCTGAGACTGAAAATTGGAGGTTTTTGTCTTAAGTTTCTATCATTTCAGAACAATAAAGATTCAGATTTGTAACAGTCTTAAAACGTGAAGGATATGACTATGGGTCCTATACTCAAAACCAAAAAAAAATGTTGAATGCATCAGAAATGTCCAATAGGAGTGACTGAATTCCAGATGTATGTTAACAATTGTAGTAGAATAAGAATTTGGTAGATTGGTTCTTGTGGAATGAATGCCCTTAGGGAAGGGTGATTAACCTTAAGCCTTGGCTGATGCTTTGCAAACACCTCTATCACTTGTGCCATAACTGAACAGTGGAGATAAAGCCTTTATTAATTTATCAGCAAATCCTACTACTTTTTAGTTTTGTTTTCTAGTGGAACATTCATAGTGGCCTGTTTTTGTTTTCCTTAGAAGCACTAGGAAGATGCCTTTCATAAAACAATTGCAAAACTTGAAACATCATTTGTGTTTATTATATTTAGGTCTACATCTTAATAGGCAAATTAAGGTAGATCTTCTGATGTGCATTAGGCTGAGAATAAACTATTACGATTCTCCTCCCATCTCCAAATGTGGAGAATATATGTTTTTATTATCCTATTTTCAGGTATACACATTCTAAAATTAGGAAGAGTTGCACTACTTTACATGATATATAGCCAGCTACCAACAACTGATTAACACCCAAGGACTACTCAGATAAATATGTTAAGCTAAATATAAATGTTTACAAGACTTAACTTTGTTTTGTGAAACAAATTATATGTAGGAGAAACACTAGCAGGTAATTGGATGAATAGTCAGGAAAAATATAGACCTCCTTCTATAACAGAATTGTGAAATCACCTGTGTGATATGATACAGTCCTTATAGCTTACCATACCAGGCAAAAAATGGTAGTATCTATCTCAGGATAATGAAAATGCATTGTGCACAGTATAATCAGGTTGAGGTAGTACAAGATAATATCTTGTCTATATGGTGCATTCTAAGTATTTTCATTTATATTTTTTATTATTGGTCACTAACAGCCCTTAAGAACCTTTCTGGTGCTGGGAGATGGTAGACAGCAGGTGGAATTGTATGTTAGCTGCAGAATTTCTATGAGCTGTCCAAGAGATGATAACATCAATGAGTTTGCTGTTCTTTGTCCGTCTGCAAAAGAAAAAGGTAGTTTGAAGTTGCAGGAGGAAGTACATCAAATACCTCAGACTTGCTGATCTGACTCAGTTGCTTTTCTTGATAAGTATCCCATGATACTGCATAATGTCCATAACCCTATATGAACTATCGGGCTTTTTGGTAGATAAGCTGAAATCCACTTCTGATTGATGCCAAACTTTTTTTAGGAAGTCATATTGTAGATTAGACATAGTTGTTGTGGGAGTCAGTTAAATTGAAGTAGATGGTGCTTCCAGCTTCTTTATTTTCCAGGGTGCAGCATTCTAACCCAAGGACATAACTGAACAACACAAAGTATTTCATTATTTCCAAAATAATGGATTTCTAAGGGTTAGACACTAAATACGTTAAACAAAGCAAAACAAACAAAAAAATTGATCAGATAAGCACTTCAGAGACAAAGATGGTTTTCAAATGCCTTAATAAGGCAGGTGAAGAGTTTGATTGCCTGATGTATTTAATATTCATAACCTGAATACTTAATATAAGCCTTATTGTGGAACAGTTATGGTTAGGATGAGTTATGTTCAACCAATCTTTTCAAAATGGACAAATATCTTGGGTGGGGGTTGCAGCTGGATTTGGCACTGATATTGTTGTTTCCCCAAGTGAATAGTGCTTGTTTTCATTCTCTGATGTAGATGGGGAATAAAAATTCAATCTAGAGATGTGCATTTGTGAGTGAATCATGTATTTATTATTCCTCTTCCTTTCTGCCATAAAGAGGTTATATTAGTAAATCAATACCCTAATTTGGACATAGCCAGGTGGATATACATTGAACCGATGTCAGAAAAATATGCATTGAAATGAAGATTTGCTCCTGGCATCCAGTTTACCAAGCTGTGCTTTATAAAATCTCAGGTTTTCAAGTTGAAAGATGCAAATTGGGAAAATACAAATAATGTAAAGAAAACAGCTTTTGAAAATCCAAATTATAAGCTTTGTAGGAACAAGGTGATCAATAAAGTATAATCAGTCCATTTATATCATCTGTTTCTTACAATTATATCAAATTGCTTCTCTGAGGTTTTATCAGTTCTTACAATAAAACTATATTTCAGGGATTTAGGACAACAGTTTAATGATTGGTTTTTAAAGTGGTGGGTGTGCCAGTTAAAATTACAATGAATGCTTGTTACTTTATCATTCATTTTTACAAGAAAATGGAAACCGGTAAATGAAAGCCAGTTAAGAAAATATATTTCCTTCTGCTCTTTCAAAATCAGCAGATGAAATTGCTTGAAGCTCAGGAAATTTCTAACTGTTTCTTTCAGAAATACCTGTCTCCTGTTGTACTATAGTCTCATCTGTGAAATATTTTAAGATACTCTGATAAAATTTTGTATTATTAAAACTGGGGTTCAAAGTATCTATTAAAAATAAGTGTTGGAACAATGTAGCACAGTAATAGACAGGGAAAAGCAGAAATAAAATAATGAAAGTAAAGGTTAAAATTGAATGGAAATAATGTTGTAAATGTGAAAATCAAGTAATACAATATATAATTTTTAAAACATCAAGGCTACATTGCAGTTACATAAGTAATTTAGGAATAAAGATAACAAATATACTAAAGTGGAATATAAAATGAAAAGCGGACAACAGGGAGACAGTATTAGAAGTGAGTTGTGTATAATAGTCCAAGTATAAATGCATACAAACTAAAATATTAAATAATAGGTAAAGATAAGTTTAATAGGAATGAGAGGAAAGACATAGCAACTTTGTCATAGGAAAAAAATATAACCAATTGGCAGAAGTTAGGGACTTAAATCCAGAAAATATTTAAAAAAACAAATGCCAGATATAAAGAATAGATTCCAATTATGTACATGTATATATACAGGGAGTCTTTGACTTTTGACCACAATTGGAACCAGAATTTCTGTTGTTAGGTAAAGTTGCTGTTCAGTGAATTGTGCCTGATTTTACGACCACCTTTTCCAAAGTTATTAAGCAAAGCATTGCAGTTAAATAAATCACATGGTTGTTAAGTAAACTTAGACTTTCAGTTTTATCTTTTACTAAATAGTCTTTATGGAAGGTGGCCGGTTTTCTGAATACTTCAAAGAATCCTGGGCAAAGATCCAAATATTTTAGTTACTGTATTTTTCAGACAAAAGTGGGTGGGAATGCCTGTGCATCTTATAGAGTGAATATTGCGGTGGGGGAGGGGGTTGTTGTGGCGCCAATCAGCTGTTCTAGGCAATGAAGATCGCCGCCGCTGCTGCCGTTCACCAGCAATTGGTGGTGAATGGGCTGCAGCGGTGAGTGGCAGGTGGCAAATGGGCCACAGTGGTGAACGGACTGCAGCAGTGAACAGGCCACGAGCACAAATGGGCCACAGCGGCAATCCCCACCGCCTACAGTAGCTGATGGGTGGTATTCCAGGGGGGAGGGAAATCCATTCACCAATCAGCTGCCCGGCAGCAAAGGCTCCAGCATTCCCCGCCAGCGGCAGCACCTCAGCTCAGTTGACCAATGGTGGGCACAAGGGAGCGGAGCCCTAACGAGCCACGGGGCTGCGATAACGTGCTGAAGCTGACCAGGCTGTTTGCTATTTGCTGCAAGGAAACTAGCCAGATGAATACCGGATGGATGCTGGAAGGCAGATTTTTTTTTTCTTGTTTTCCTCCTCTAAAGCTAATGTGCGTCTTATAGTCTGGAGCATCTTACAGTTCAAGAAATATGGTACTTTCTCGTAGAATACTTGTGAATTATGCAAATCTTTCTTAATACGCGAAATGGTGTGTGCGAATCCTGCATCTCTTTAGAAACAGTTGAGACACATCTTTTCTTAGGTTCACCAGACCGCCTGGAAACACTGGTTTACCATTTGAAAAAGAGACGCCTTGTATGTGCTCCTATGCATTCAGAAACACTTTTTTTTCAAAGGATTTGCACAGCTGAATGGTTAAAAGAAATGCTTATTGGGGAAATATGATTATAAGACATGGCAAGTTGTTACCACTAGAGGGCATCCAGTACCTTGTCAGTTACAGTAAAACAAAACCTGTAAAGTAAAAATATGCTAAAATAGATAGCATATATTTCAGAAAAATATTCTTTTCCCTAAACTATATATGAATCTAATAAGAATCTGTCACACACAAATGTCAGATCTATCTGGACAGTAATAATACTATAGAATACCTACAATATTCTAGCTTTCCCAAAATCAAAATAGCTATGATCCCGGTTAGGATATTTCCTGTGGATTTAAGTCAGTCCTCTCTCCCTACTCTTTAAATGAACCAGTGTACCTGTGATTTGTAAAAAATGCACACAAATAAAAAACACTAGGGTTGAGAAATTTCTAGCGTTTTCCTGTATTAAGCCAAAAAAATCCCCCCTCCTCCATATTATTTTTATCAATTGCAGTAAGTAGCTGTTTTGATGGACACAATTCAAGGCTTAATTTGGGCCCCAGGCCAAAAAAAAGTAGTAAAACTGCCATATTCTCAGATGGGCTAGATCAGATTGCCTTACAAGTCCCCCAGCTATAGAGAGTACCAGAGAGTTTGTAAGTACTCCAGGCCAGTGGTGGGACTCAATTTTTTTTACTACCGATTATGTGGGAGTGGCTTGATGGGTGTGGAAGGATACTGTAAAATCTCTAGTCAGAGGTGGTACTTGCCAGTTCTCCAAACTACTCAAAATTTCTACTACCGATTCTCCAGAACTGGTCAGAACCTGCTGAATACCACCACTGTTACAGGCTAATTGTTTGCCATGTTGTACTCATCAACAAGAGCAGAAAATCAATATCCTCCTAGTTTTAGAATCTATCTCATTGTTGGTTGCAAGATTTACAATGACCAGTTAGACTCTTTGTATTTATTGTAATTGGACAAATCTTAAATCCCTATGATTGGCAATTGGCTTGTTCTGCATCATTGTGCCAAAAAATAACCCCACCCTCACCTTGCTCAGATCCTAGATGGATCTGAGGTTTATCCGTGACAGATTTAATTTGATTCATATATGACATAGGCAGAGGTGGTATTCAACAGGTTCTGACCCGTTCTGGAGAACTGGTAGCGGAAATTTTAAGTAGAATGGAGAACCAGCAAATGCCACCTCTGACTGGAGATTTTATAGTAGTGGTTGCCAACCAGTGGAACAGGGACTACTGATGGTCCGCAAGAAAATTTTGGATGGTCTGCAGAGAAATGTCACCCCCAAAGCAATTAATCCAGGCTGCGTAGTAATACAAGGCTTCACTGCCCACATGGCCTGCAGGAACATAAGGCTTGTGCCGCTTACATTGTGAACAAGATGAAGTAGTGAGGGCAGGGGGGAAGGGCAGGGGGAACTTCTCCACTCGCCCAACGTGCCTGGCCTGGCCACTGGGCTGCTTCTTTCTGCTTCCGCTTTTGGCTGCATGCAAGGAAAGCAGCAAAAGTCTTTCTTTCTCTCCCCCAAACTCTGCCAGAAATGAGTCTTTGGGACCCTGCAAGGTATCCTGCTCCAAGAGGCTGCGCTGGTGCAACAAATCTCACAAAGACTCATTTCTGGCGGAGTTTGGGGGAGAGAAAGAAAGACTTCTGCTGCTTTCCTTGCATAAAGCCAGAAGTCAGTCACTGTCAGCCTTCAAGATTTTCTTCCTTTGCTTTGCATCTTTCGGCTGTCATAAGTAACGGGGGGAGGAGAGGGGACATGGTTATGGGAAGCGAGCTGGAGGTGTTACAAAACAGAACTGTATAAATTGGGGGGGGAGATTCTTGCTTAGGCTTCTATCCTGTGCTGTGCGCAGCCGCAACTCTTTATCAAAATATGTCAAGGTCAACGGACAGAGGCCTCATCCCCACCTGGAGATGCCCACATGATGCTATACACAACTTTTAATTGGATGAGCCAATTGAACTATTGGGGGGTGGGAACGTTGCCATCACTTTGTATATGTGATTTACGCACTCATTTTCTCAGATTCAGAATTCTTTTGTTGCTACCACTTGATTTCCAGTAAAATATATCTTTGCTCTAACTAATGGAGTCTTAAGTATTTCTTTCTTGGATTTTGAATGGAGCACCATCTGACAGTCTCTCTCTCTCTCTCTCTCTCTGTATTATACACTGCTGTGTCATTTTCGGTAAGAAGTAAACAAAGCCAGTTGCACATGGTGCATTCTTGCGCGTGGCACACTCTCTCAAAACAATTCTCCTGTGTGGAGCCCATGCGTCTCACAATCGTGTGTCGCCAAACTGTACCGAGCCCTGACGAATCGTCATGTCAAATACAAATACGTCACATCACACACCAACGGATTTGCTCGGCATCGATCAAATATGGAGATTTACAGATTAGTCTTCAAATATCGAAAAGGAGGACATGTAGGAGGACACTTTTCGAGAGAGGATAGAACTTACAAAAGGAGGACTGTCCTCCCTAAAAGAGGATGGTTGGTTACCTTAGTTTTTTTAATAATACCAATTGATCGGAGATGTTTTAAGATTCTGCTCCTGAGAGATTTGAACTTTCTTCAATGCTGCATAGTATCACACTTTTCCCCATGTACAAAAAAGAGACATTTGCAATTGTTACCAGATTCAACTCCAAACAGCAGGGAAAAATGGAAATGCCAAAATGTGTATTAATTTGGTTAATATTTCAATACATTCCCATTTTGAAAGCATTTAGCTAGCTAACAGGAGCATTGCAAATTTTTTTCTTTGGTTTGGTAAAAAAAATGTTCACCAAAAACAAAGCAAAAAAAATCACCCAAGAAATAGAAAAGCAAGCATTATTTTTTTTAAAAAAAAAAAATCTTAAAACTAAAGCTCAGCTTATAGATGAATCATGATGTTTCCACTTTTCTCTTTTCATTATTCACAAAATTAAAGCATAATGGGATTTTAATAACTCCAGTAGAGATATTTGCTAACCAGCTTAAACATGTCTGCTTATAATCACTTGGCAATGTTAGGTCAGGTTAGGACAAATTCTGGCTATAAGTGCTTCAAAATTGAGTGGGGAGGAAAGGATCCAGAACTTTTGTTGATTTTGGAGAAGGAAGCTTTGCATTTCTTCTAATGAAAAGATTGGTGGGATGGTAATTGAGTGCTAGATCATACTGAGGCAACAGTCAAGATCCAAAATAATATTAAATTAGACATCTTGAGCCCTCTTGTGTATAGGTAGTCCTCAACTTACAACTGTAACTGAGCTTGGAATTATGGTTGCAAGTCATGCTATTGTTAGGTGGGCCATCACATGACCAACTTGATTTTACAATCTTTTTTTCACAACCTCCATTAAGCTAATCCAGAGTCCTTAAGACTGATGTAACCCTTGGAATAGAGATGAAGAACTTGCAACTCTTGTTAGGCTGAACTAGCAGGATCAATGATCAAGAATGATTCGATTTGCAATGTGACAAGATCTGGAAGGCTGCTTGTTGCTGGTCCTTGCGTTGCTTGTTCCTGTGTTGCTCTCAAGATCTGTAATGTTGTAGCTATGTCTCATGATAAACTCCCTATTAGTGATTTAATTTATGTCCTTTTCATCTGCCTCATACACTTACTGGTTTTAGTGTGGATTCTTACACTGAGGCTAGTAGCCTTTGTATAAACAACATCCAGGTACAGGCTGGCCTCAGAAAAAATAAGCTGCCTTCCACTTTAAACAAAAGGACAGGAGAAAGCCAGCAAGAAGCTAACAATATTGAATTGCCTGTGTAGAAAGTTCCACTGGAAAATCAAAAACACTCATTAAAAGTCTTATGCCAGTGGTGGCTAACCTTTTTGGGCTCCTGTGCCAAAAATTGTGCATACGCTTGTGCGTGTGCATTCGAATGCCAGCATCCAGAAGGCAATGTGCACAGTCCCCCACCATGCCCTCTGCACATGCATGCACAATCCCCCCCCTGCCCCCTTACCTGCACTGCACCTCCCAGCTGATTTTTGGCCCGTTTGAGGCTTTTTTCAGCCTCCCAGGGGCTTGAGGGAAGCCTCTGCAGCCTTTGCAGGCCGAAAAATGCACCCTTTTCGTGACTTCCGGTATTTCCGGAAATATAGGAAATGGCAAACAGACCTATTTTTCGGCCTGCAAAGGTAGCAGAAGCTTCCCTCAAGCCTTTGGGAGGCCGAAAAAGGCCTCAAACAGGCCAAAAAATCAGCTGGGAGGGGCACACATGCACAGTGAGGTAAGTTTGCCTGGGGCTTGCACAAATGGCTCTGCGTGCCACTTGTGGCATGCGTGCCCTAGATTCACCATCACGATTTTATGTGGTTTTTTTTTTCCCCACGCTAAATCTTATTTACCAAAATTCAAAAGGATTGTGTTTCTCAATTTTTTTTTAACAAAAATTATTGTTAGAGTTGTGACACTTGTGAATAATGATAAATTCACTTGTTCTTTACAATGAAAATGGTCATTTTAAGATCTTAATTGTATGACCGAATACAGGTACTCCTCAAGTACAACCATGATTCAACCCCCACAATTATGGCCAAAAATCATGGCAGTTGTAAAGCAGGTCATGTGATTGGATCTGATTTAATGACCTTATTTGGCAGCTGTCATTAAACAATCACGGCAGTCATAAGTTGAATGCTGCGCTTTTTAAGTAAAAGATTGCTAGCTATGGCACATTTTTCTCCAGAAACCAGAAGTAAATACCAGTTGTAAATTGGGATCATGACCATGAGATGCTTCCAAATATGGTAAATGTGTTCTGGGTACCCAGCACCCAAATTGTCGTGTGACCCTGTGGGGAGGGGAACAGATATTGGAACTTTGGAACCCAGTTGTAAGAAGCTTTTGGGGATTCATCGTAACTTTGAACAGTTATTAATGACTGTTATAAGTCGAGGACTATGTATACATATGCAGGCATCAGGCACAAACAACCAGACCCATTCCTGAAGAGTTCAATTAATTATTTTATTGCTCAAGCCTATACACAGGAATCTTCCTGGACTGATGGTATGCACCTGGGTGAAACTAAATGAGATTCAATGGCATTCAAGGTGGGAGGAGGTCAAATTTCACCCTCTTGTGCCCACGTAAGAATTCTAAATAAAGTCCCCATTTGACTCCTCCCCTTGCTTGGAAAGTCTGTCTCCTACATAAGGGATATGGCTATGATTCTCTGGAAGACATTTCTGGCTTTCAGGGGTGCTTCTGTGCATATAACCAGATGTGAGACACTTTGAAATTGGGCTCTGGGATAAGAGGATTGCCAGCTTTACTTCTGTATAGCGGCTTCTACATCTGAGCTTCTGTTGGATACTAAAGCTTTGGTTGGCAATGGAGTTCCTTAGGCTTATAACTTTCAAGAACTTCACTCTGCCATCCCTAATAGATCTGATCCAGCTTACTGAGGGCCGGAAATTCCCGGAAATTCAGGAAGGCTGCAAATGGGCCTGTTTCAGGCTTCAGAGAGCCTCCAGAGCCCGCGGAGGCCATTTTCGCCCTCCCGGAGGCTCAAGGAAAGCCTTTGGAGCTCAGGGAGAGCAAAAATCCTCCCCCCACCCCCGCCGCCATGGTGCAGGAGGCCAACTAGGCCATGCCGACCATGGCCATGCCCACCCAGCAACCAGGCAGAGAACCCTTTGCTAAAATTTTTCAAGCCCACCCCTGCAAAAAGATTTTTTTTTTAAGTGCAAACTGTCCGGATCGATACTCAGATGTGGCTCAGACAGACACACCACTCTGATTTACTGAATTATAATGTGGAAAAAAGAATTCAGGACACTCAGAATTGCAAGATTCTGTTATTATGCCAGTCTTAATAAAGGTAGTTTTAGTTTTCCTGGGGTGTTGATTTTATAGTGTAATTTACCGACCTGCAGTACTTAATGGAACTCACTGCCTGATACAGAAGGGCCATGTGCCACACCTGGTTTTATCTTGGAGCAGCGAGTTTGTGATCTGGAGTTGTAGAATGCCACTTTTAATCCCTTATCATAGACAAATCAGTAGTCTTGGAGAATTCATGGATGTTCCCCATTGCATGGAAGAGGGTCAATAGAGCAGCTACTGAGAAATAACTTTTATTTTTATTCTTTGGTCTGGCATTTTATGATGTTTGCCAATCACCCGTAGTCACTTAGGTGAGATGGGTGGTATAGAAATCGAATACATAAATAAATCTGTCAGTAATGTCAGTATCCTGATAAACATCTCTGCTCTCAAGATGCTGTCTCATTTTTCCCCCAATGCCTGGATGGGAAAAAAACAAGCTTCATTTATGTCTAGCAAGAACAAATGACTCAATCTTTGCCCACTAAGGATCTACTTCTAGGGATTTTCCACCTTTGGTTCTGGGTAGGGTTGGTCTCCCCTGCTCATTCCTGACACACAATTTGGAGCTCCTTCTAGACCCAATTCCTACTTAAAAGGCAGATGGTAGCTGTAATGGGAAGATTTCACAGAACTCTACCTTGTGTGACGATTGCGTTCATTCCTGGACCAGGAGATTTTGTTAATGGCCATTCATGCTTTAGTCATCTCCTGGTTAAATTTCTGCAACACACCCTAAATGAGACTGACTTTGAAGATAGCAATAGCAATAGCACTTAGACTTATATACTGCTTTACGGTGCTGTACAGCCCTCTCTAAGCCATTTACAGAGTCAGCATATTGCCCCCCAACAATATGGGTTCTCATTTTACCCACCTCGGAAAGATGGAAGGCTGAGTCAACCTTGAGCCAGTGAGCCTCAAACTGCCAAACTGCAGGCAGCTGGCAGTGAGCAGAAGTAGCCTGCAGTACTGCAAACTAACCACTGCACCACCATGGCTCACGGCTCAAGATGTTCAAGAAGCTGCATCTGGTCCAGAATGTAGCAGTACAGTAGCAATGGGCACACTTTAATACACCTATGTTGCTGATAATGTTACCTAGTTTGGTTAATGAAATGTCTGCAAGAAAACAATCATGCTCAGAGAGCATCAAGGTATCAGGATTCTGGCAGTTGCCTTAATTAAATCATGAGCCTTAAGCCAAGCTTCAAAAACTATAAAAAATTTATTAGGAGCAAACATGTCAGCATGACTTGTTTGAAACTGATTCTGAGACACATAATTCACTGTCACCCTTGACCCTGGTTTCCCCCCAGCCCTTTGGGTGCATCATAATTCATATTCTCCAACAAAACACGTTCATAGCCAAGAGTCATCAATCACATTCTACAATTAGATATTTATGTGGCAGAAACCCCGGTCACTTAGTTACAATCTTTGCAAGATAAGAATGGAATGCACTTTCAGTTCCAAAGTGCTGCAATGCTCTTTCAAATTTTCTCCCCCCACCTTCTGTCGTGTTCTGACCCAAATCCTTTTCCAATAAGACAAACAATAACCAAAGGGAACAGAAACCTTTTAATGAGTCTTATGAATCCCCGGTTAAAAGGCTGCTGCAAACTAATTAACTTTGATAAGCACAAACCTTGCCAAAACTGTACGAGACTGCCAAGAATCACAGATAAGAAATATTTCACAACAGAAGAGTTTTCAAATACCAAATTAAGATACTGTAATGTCCACGAGGCTGAGTTTCAAAATGTCTTTGCTTCCTGCAAGGAACGTTAGCTTCACAGCTGGCTTTTATCTTCTTGAAGGAGGGGCCATTACCTTGCAGCCTTACTCCCGAGTCGCCCATGCTGTTGCAGCTGCTCTTTCCTGCAAGCAATCCTGTGTGCACGCGCACTTGGCACAGACTCCTCGGGAACCTCCCCATTGCTGCTACCAGCCCCCACAATCTCTGAAGGCAGCAGTCCACTCCCTAATGGTCCTGGCCCCTCATCTGAGTCCTCGCTCTCCTCAGCTGTCCGCACCTGCTATCAGCTAACCACAACATTTTGTGGCAACCCTAAAACAGGCATAGAAATGTTTTATGAGTTGACATAAGGACTCCTCACCAATGTTACTCCATAAGTTGCATTGACTCCTAACAGACTTTCAGATAGGAGTCAAAGTGCTGTTTATAAAGACCTACATGACACAAGGCATGAGGCCACCTATTTCCTGTTACTTATGCCTATCCCACAAAACTGAACAGGGGCGGGTATTCTCCAGGTCCCCTCTTTGAAGTTGTATCACCTAATGGAACCGTGAAGATATGCCTTCTCCAAGCTCACTTCGCCCTAAAGATAGCCCTGACTCTATACAAGTAGTCCTTGAGATATATGACTGTAATGGAGCTGGCCATTATGGTCATAAATTGTAATGGTCATAAAATGGGTCAGTCATGTGACCAACCTGATTTTACAAACTTTTTTGTGGTGGTTCACAAGTGAATATTACTGTCCTAAAGCAACTGCCTTGGCCATTAAGCAAATACCATGTTCATTAAGCAAACCAGTGATTCACCATGGTCTGGTTTTGCTGAAAATGAGAAGTAACGGCCAGTTTTCAGCAAAACCATTATAAGAGGCAGTCACATGATCGTGGGGAGGATGACCATGGTCATGTGACTCCATTTTATGATGGTTTTGCTGAACTTGGGTTGTTACTATCTCCTCAGATAGGTTCATCATAACTTTGTGCAGTTATTAAGCAACCAGTCTTAAGTCAAGGAATACCTGTAGCTGTGAAGACTGATTTTTCTCCCCAGATATTGGGTCAAGATAGTAAATGAGCCAATTTGGTTGTGAAAATGAGTTTTAGTCATGCCGGGCCTTAACTATATGTTGAGTATGTTTTGATATATTGGTTTTATGTTGTATTTTTCTTCTTATTTCATTGTAGGTTTAAAAAAAAAAGCTCATAAATTCTGCCAGAGCCACAAATTATGAGTGAGGTGCTTTGGTAAATTCTATTTAATAATGATCAATGGTTTTAGGAGAATTGACTGCACAATCTTTGAGAGATAAATATGTCTTTATTTACAGGTGATTGAAAGTGTGCACAAAACAGTCTTATTGAAGAATTAAACCATTTTAAAATACAATAAATTTCACATCTCACTTATAGCAGACTCTCTTGAATATTTTTATTACCTTATGTCTAAAAAAAGAGACTCAGTTTAATGTAATAGTTAAGGCATCAGGCTAGACACTGGGAGACTGTGATTTGTAGTCCAACCGTAGCCAGAAACATTGGTATGATTCAATTGGTGTAACAACTGGTTTGGTGAGCGCGCCCTTTGCACATGTACTCAGCATTTTTAAAAGCTTATTTTCAATTGTAAGTTTTCAGCAAAACCATCATAAGAGGCAGTCATATGACCTTGGTAAGTATACCTTCTACTGCAGCCTCGGTGACTA
Source organism: Bungarus multicinctus (assembly GCA_023653725.1). Taxonomy (NCBI): domain Eukaryota; kingdom Metazoa; phylum Chordata; class Lepidosauria; order Squamata; family Elapidae; genus Bungarus; species Bungarus multicinctus. The sequence continues at coordinate 17,417,011 of CM042850.1, read as the reverse complement.
AAACAGCTAAGGTGAGGCAAACCGCTCTTCCGCGCGAATCAGCTATGCTAAAAAACCAGGAAATAAAGCACAGGAAAGAGCAGGGATGGATGGGTGGGGCCAAATGTTCACCAGGATTACCGGTTCACCCAAACCGGTCCAAACCGGTAGAATCCCACCAATGGCCAGAAAGCCAGCTGGGTAATCTTGGAATAATCATTCTCTCTCAGACCTAGGAAGCAGGTAATGACAAACCACTCAAAACCTTTGCCAAGAAATTTGTGGGAAGTCAAAGGCACACGCACGCACGCACACACACACTCTAAATCTAAAAAGGCATCTTACAATGTTGCCAACTGGTGCAGATTTACACTGAAAATGTCTTAAAGAAGATAAATGCAAATAATCTTTATGTGTCTCTGAACCAAAACTTAGGTATAATTTAGATCTGTCAATAATTCAGCAACACGTTCAGGGAAAAAAAGTCTAATACAGACTTCTTGGCAAGCTGTCATTTAATACAATGGCCTTGTTGCTGCTGGAAAGCTAAAATTTCCCTGCATGTTTATAAGAGCAAGTAATTGATTTCAGTGGGTTTCTACGAGAGTATTGCAACAGAGAACATCTCTTGCTTGGCAAACCAGTTATTTTCTGTGGTCATGTCTCCTTCCCCACCTGCAACATGACATAGATACCCAATTCCATTTGAGGTGACCCCGTTGTCCTTCCCTCTTCCTATTCCAAGAAGGGACAAATCTGTGGTTTGTCTCCTTCTGCTTACAAAGTCCTGAGAGAGTGATTATTTTTTGTGGTTGCCATTCCTGGCATTGAAAGGTTTCTAGGAGTCTCTAACCCCGTATTTTGTGGGTGACAGAGTGAGCTGGCAGCAATAAAACTGCAAAGCTAAACCAAATGTGAACTCAGATAGGAGAGGAATCTGAAAATTTGCCAAAATGAACATTCTTGTTGAGTAAACCCTCAAAACCTTATCTAGCCCTTTTTGGCTCCTTTGGAATAAGAGAAAAGGGAACAAATTTTGCTTTCTGAAATGTGCCCTTAGGAGTAGAGACTAGAGTCCTTATACATTATAATCATTATTTCCCTGCTAATGCTAAGGGCAAGAATGCCCTTGCCATTAGTTTCATTATACAATAACAGCAAAAAGTTTTTATGCGCGATTATTTTGGAATTTAAAGTCAACAATGGACAATTTAAAAAATGGAAACAGTGAAATAGAACTGTGAGACAAACATCCAGAAATAATTAATGTGAACAAATAACATGGTTATGATTTATAACAGCTGAACATTCTGATGGTTTTAGAAAAAAAAGGCTAACAATATATTCCTATATTTTAAATTTAATTTATAGAGGCGGGGGGGATTGAGGATTCTGCACAATATCTTAGCGTTTTCCTGGGCAGGTGTTCTGATGTTGTTCCTGGGATCTTTTGAAGCCATTCTCCTATCTTTAGGACTAATAGTCCTGAGTGCTCCTATCATCACTGTGATCACTCTGGCCTTTACTTTCCTTATTCACTCTAGTTCAAAAGTCTTCAGACTTGACAGCTTTAAGACTTGTGAACTTCAACTCCCAGAATTCCTCCTCCAGTCATGTTAGCTCAGGAATTCTGGAAGTTGAAGTCCAAAAGCCTTAAACTTGCCAAGTTTGAAGACCCTTGCTGTAGTTCCTCCTTCAGGTCCGGATAATTCTCCAGCTTCTCCTCCTCCTTCCTGATGTTACTACCAATAGGGACCACTACTTCTATCACCACCGCTGTCTTCTGGTCCTTGTCTACGATGTTGGGTTGATTGATCTGGATCTGTCCCATTGGATCTAGAAGTCCCACAGAATCTTGGCTCTGTTATTGTCCATCATTTCTATGGAATCTCCTATCTGAACTTCGGACAGTCTAGCCCGTATACTGTGCAGTTGTTCCTGTGCACAATGCCAGCTACTTGGTTGTGGTATTCAGCGTGTGCTCTTCATGCCTTCATCTTACACCCTGCCTCTATGTGTTGGACTGTCTCTGAGCAGAAGTTGCCGACACATCATTTAGTTTACACATCATTCACACATCATTCACACATCATTCCATTTACTAGTTTGATTTTTTTTTTAATCTGCTGCTTGTTTTCATTGGAGGGAAAAATGTTTTCCAAACACAAATATGATGAATTTATGAGATGGCAAGGATGAAAGATGAACCAGTTATGCAAAAGAGGATGTAGTCAGGGGGGTATATTTCTATGAGTTTTATTCGATTAGTTCATAAATCTGGCAGAATTAATAATAGCAAATGCAAAATTGCAGAATTGGGGAATATTTCCTGCTGGGAATTTCCAATTGACAGGAAAAATTACACACTTTCAACATTAAAGACAGATGTTTGCTGAATGGAGCAGAGTGGACAAATTTTTACACAGACTTGCAGAAATTTCCATCCCTGTAGGAGTGTCGCTTCTATAGACAAAAAGAAGGAAGTAACTACACATTTGTTCCTGGCTGGTGTAAAAAGTGATGCTTTGATTTGGTCTCACCTATGTTTTTTTGAAATCCCCTTCATCATGGTTTATGAAAACATCGTTTATGGTTTAATGAAATCAATCAATTGTGGCTTATCAATTTACTATGGTTTAAGCAAGCCATGTTCCTATCAGGAACTTAAACCAGTTGTTAAGATAGACCTCCTGCGAAATAACGTTGCAACTTCTTTCCATTGTTTGACAGTTTGAAGAAGAAACTTGTAGGGTTTTGGGGGGACTGTAGGAGAGAGAGGGCTGGTGGCTGGAAGAAAGAAGGATGGCTCTCCTCTCTCTCTCTCCATCCATCCATCCATCCATCCATCCATCCATCCATCCATCCATCCATCCATCCATCCATCCATCCATCCATCCATCCATCCATCCATCCATCCATCTATCTATCTATCTATCTATCTATCTATCTATCTATCTATCTATCTATCTATCTATCTATCTATCACATTTGGAGGCAATTCTGGGCAGCTTACAAGCCAATAAGCCATTGAAGCAATATTATTGTTGTTGTTGTTGAAGACAAACAGCAAGAAAAAAAATCACGAAGCACCGGGACTTACAAATTGAAATTGAGCCACTTTGGAAAAAGAAATTGTGTGTTATCCCAATTGTAGTTGGAGCCCTTGGAGCAATACTGAAAGGGCTACCTCGTCATTTGGAAATTCTGAATTTATCAGACCTGAATACCCTGATTCTACAAAGCACCACCCTATTTGGAACAGCTTATATCCTCCGATGCTACCTTAACAGTTCCTAGGTCTTTGGGTGGGACTTGAGCTGTTCAGCTACCAACCAGCCTCAAAGGCTGTGAATCTCACCAAAGATTAACCACAATAATAATGATAATGACAACAACAACAACAACAACAACAACAACAACAACAACAACAACAACAACAATAATAATAATAATAATAAGCAATTAAAAAGATGAGGAGGAAGAGAACAGGATGCACACAGGGTGGGGGAGGAGCAGGGAAGTTTTTCAGCCAGGAAAGGTGAACATCCCTGTGTGGGTGGAAAACAAGTAGGGATCTTTTCAGGGAAGGGTTAAAGACAGAGCCTCAAGCAGGTAGCCATCATCATGCAATCCCAGCTCCACCTTTTCTATCTTTCGGTCTTAGATTTTTCTTCTTCTGTGGACCTCCCTGGAATGCAGAAAAAATTGGTTTGCTGCAAGAGGGCTATTGCAGCATAGCTTTGTCAGGATTCATAAAAGAGGAGCAGAGGAGAGCTCCCTGCAGCCTCAGGAGAGCCAAAATAGGGCATGGGGGGTTCACCACACCTTCACATGCCCCATTTTGGACCTTAGAGGCCTCCCTGCAGCTTCCTGGGAGCCAAACTGGGACATATGGGGCCCACATCGGTTCCCTCTCTCTGTTTCGTTTTGGACCTAGGACTTCTCCCTGCACTTACCTAGGAGCCAGAACGGGGCATGTGGGGACTCCTGGGAGGGGTGGAGAGGGGTGGAGTGTGATCAGCTGGTCGTCGGAACTACCAGTTTGCCAAACTGGATGTAAAATTAACATCCGGTTCTCCCGAACCATCCCAAACCAGCTGAATACCACCCCTGGACTTAACCATTCCTCTTTCAAGATAACAAGATGCTGTACCACCATTTTTCAATGCTTGTGGGGAAAGGGGAGCCTGGAGGACCACAACAACAAAAAAGATGTGGAGGAAAGGCTCCATTCATGATGACTTTTGATGAAAATATACATTTCCGCAAAATGTGCTAGGACTGTTTTGTTTGTGGTTCTTCCTGTTCAAGGCTATCTTGCTTCAAAGATGGGGCCCCATCAGGGCACCTCATTCTTCATCAATATTACTGAAGTGGTAAATGGAGGAAAAATAATATTGGACTTTCCTGAAATCCAAGAGTGGTAAGAGAGACCCATATATATTAGTAGAGAGACAGGTAAGGGCTCTATTTAAAGACTGTGGTGTAGCAGAAGACAGATCAGGGCAAAATGGAAATATTTGAGGCTTGGCACTTGACCTCTATAGAGAGTATGACCTTGTCCCTTGACCATCCTGGTCTGCATGGTTGGCCGCTGTCTTTCCGGGGTTTGCTGACAGAAGCTGCCTCTGCTCCTTGGCTTGGCAAAGACTCTGTTGTCAAACCAATAAGAGCCATCTCTGCTGGGAAGCAAGTGGTTCTTACAGTTCTTACCACAGACCAGAGATGGCTAACCAGTGGTAAAGTTAGATCATTTGAGACTCTAGCCCTGAAGGACTTATAGTGCTTGCCTCCTCCTTCCTTTTGATAATAAAATGCATGTCTTCGTTCACTTCAAAATGAACATCTGATCTGTTGGCAATTCCTCCTTATTTGACTTAAGGGAGGGGTGTCAATTTCATTGAGGGCCGCATCAGGGTTGTGTTTGACCTCAGGGGACCAGGGTGGGTGTGGCCAGGGTGGACATGGCCAGCTTGATGCCACTCATGTCAGGGGTGTCTGCAGTGGCCTGAATGCTCTGCCAGCGAAAATGGGCTCTTGACTCTGTTTTTGGCCGCGATGGCCTCCTGCAATCCTCTGCCAGCAAAAACAGAGCTCGGGAAAGCAGCCCACAGCCCTCCCAAGCTCCTTTTTCATAAGCAGAGGCATCCTGGGCTGGTCCTGCACTGTTTCTAAGGTGGTCCCATGGGCCAGATTTAAGCACCCCATGGGCCGGATTTGGCCCTCAGTCCTTGAGTTTGACACCCCTGACTTAGGAGGTTCTAGGTTTTTGTCCTTAAGGCTTATCCAATGGGTCTAATTAATTAGACTTTGAGACTACAATGCTGGGAGGTAGGGAATTTAATGGGGCAAATGGGGAATTTGATGAGACAAATTGGGAATTTAATGGGGCAGTCTCAAAGCAAATTGGATACTCTACCTTGTCTAAGACCGACAGAACCAGAAGCATACACCTGTACATTACAGTTTCAGTTGTCAGAAATACATGCCTTTCTACTTTAAAATTATTTTAATACTCATCATTTCTATTGAAGTAACATAAATAAAACAGATGTATAATGTGTGATTGTATAAGCAAACTGCATGATTAATATAGTGGCATCATACACAGACAGAATAAGGACGGGTAATAAACAAGGCAGTTCCATCATCAGGGAAATACCAAGAGATGAAAAATCTGACTACATGATCTGATTAAACTTAACACTTCAATGTCTAACTTGCATTGAATTTAGAATGAAATCTACCAATCCCTGTTGCAACTTGAAAACGTGTCTCGTGAGTTTTCAATGTTTTATTCACATTTTCAAGTACATTCAAAACACAAATAATATTTTGCAGATGTATTTTGAATACATAATCTTATTAAGTTGTTAAGTTACTGCAACGGGTTCTGACCTTGGGAGACAGGAAGAATAGCTGCAGCCTAGACCACCATCATGAAAAAGAGAGAGGGAGGGAGAGAGAGAGAGAAAAAAAGAGAGAATGTTAGAAGTATTTCAAAAGGGGCCATCTCTAGTTTTCTGGGACATAAAAGTAATGAGAGGAGAAGTATTTTCAGAATTGTAAGATTCTGTTATATCTTCTTCTTTTAATGACTCCATAATCCCTTGCAGAGTGGGCAACTGAATGGAACTGAGTATTTACTGGCTGGATGCCCTTCCTATTGCCAATGCAGAGCTCTGTTAAGATTTTGTTACTATAACCCTACCATAATAGTAATGTATTCATGTCTGGGCTACATTGAAGGACTGACAGTTATCAAAAATATTATGTTCTCACCTGCATTTTGAAATGTATTATATAGGTAAACTTCGAGTTACGACCATAACTGAGGCCAAAATTTATGTTGCTGAGTGAAACATTTATTAAGTGGGTTTGCCCCCTTTTACAATTTTTCTCGCCATAGTTGTTAAGTGAATCATTGCCTTTGTTAAGTTACTAGCATGGTTGTTAAATAAACCTGGATTCCCCATTGATTTTACTTGACAGAAGAATGAGAAAGGAGTTCATATGGGACTCCACAACCATCATAAATATGAACCACTTGCCAAGCATCTGAATTTTGATCCCATGACCAAGTGGATGCTGTAACAGCCGTAGGTGTGAAAAATGGTCATAAGTCACTTTTTACAATGCCGTTGTAACTTTGAACAGTCACTAAATGAACTGTTGTAAGTCGAGGGCTACCTCTTTATAAACCATGCATCATTATAGACCTTTTTAGGTGATGCTGAATGGTCAAACTCAGAATCTGACAAATAATTATGTTCTAATCCTTAGAACATTATTCTGAGTGGAGCGAATCATATTAAATTGCAATCCAAATGAAATCATTAATGTGCGCAAGATAGCAGCCTAAACCAAATCTAAATAACTTTTAGAAATTTACTTCACGCCAGTCCAGAATATGAGTGTTAAATAAATTTCATTGCATGTTCTTCTGACACTAGAGATTATGAAAAAAAATCTTTTATCCTTAATCCTAGTAGAAATGAATATACATAATTAGGCTTTGCAGTTCTAGATTCTCTTTGCATTCTTGATCATCCTAAATGATTATCCTAAATCCTGTGGGTAGGCTTTGGAGAAATGTATTCTTAACTCATCAATAATATGAAATGTGCCAGAAAATTTAATACTTAATTTTGAAAATTCAGTCTATTAGGGAATCAATGTCTGTTTAATGATATCTATTTCTTTCCTTCTCTTTTCTCCCTCTTTCTCTCTGTACTTATTCATTAAGCATTAAATTGATAGAGGGATCTTTTTAAAATTCTCCCAGGTTTTTCTACATTTCTTAGATGATGTTGTGTCTGCATAATAAGATCCAATTTTAAACGACTTGAACACCATGTCACAACTTGTTAATGCTGATTCAGGAACTATGATAAAAGTACAGAAATAAAACGAGGATTTCTATCTGCTGCTGTAGGATAAGCGGCATTCTTCAATTCAACAATTAAATGTGCATGAGTATGCCTTGAAAGTATTATCTTAATTCAGTAATGGGAGAACAGCAGATTTAGGAAATAATTCTGGAAAAATTAAGGCCTAAGTGTACAAAGAAATTGGTATCCTTATGGTACAAAGTGAAAACATTTTTAAAAACTTGCTAAGGCACTTCAAGCATGTTATGTGAGGTGTTCTTAAGAACCTTATATTGCAATATTTTTCCCTCCTGACAAGCAAAATCAACAGGAAAGCCAAATTTTCTTAACTATGTTACTAACTTTATGACTGCAATAATTCACTTAACAATAGTGGCAAGAAAGGTCATAAAATGGGGCAAAATTCATAAATTTGGGGCTCAATTGTGATCATAAGTCAAGGACTGCCTGTATTGTAACTGAAAAATAAACATCTATTGGCATGCAGCTGGAGATGCAACAATGACAAAAATATATTCAATAAAACTGTGTTTTCTGAATTGCCAGGGTAATTTGTACAAGGAAAATGAAATTGTTGAATCAAGTTATTGTCATGTTAGAAAATAATGTCTTCATGTCAAACAATAGAAAGTCAAATAAGAAATCAAACATTTTTTTCCTATTCCTTTAAGGAAAAAAATTGTATCATCGCCTGACAGTTTTTTTTAAATTTTAATATTTTATTTATACAGTGTCCTGCGAGGGAGATGGGTTTTTTTTCAAAATTTGATAGATAAATATTCTTCCTATATTTTTCAATGAATCACCAGCACCAGTGGTTTTTCCCTAGGGTGAGATTTCCTTTGAGTTTGATGCAGGTAATATCAGTGAAACATCTACATAGGCAGGGGTGGGCTGCTACTGGTTTGCACCAGTTCGTGCGAACCGGTTTTTAATTTTATGGACAGTTCGGTGAACTGGAAAATCTCACCCCTGGCTGGCCCCATCTCTCCTCCCAGGAGTCCCCACGCAGGCCATTTTGGATCACAGGTAAGTGCAGGGTCCGTGTGAAGGCTTGAGGGGTGCAAAAAATGCCCCCCCCCCGGAAGGCATGGGTCCATTTCTGACATCCAGAGAACCTCCGGAGCCCAGAGGGGCTGTTTTTGCCCTCCTGGAGGCTCAAAGAAAGCCTCTGGAGCCCAGGGAGGGTGAAAACACACCCCGCAGCCCATTTTCACTCCCAGGGTGGTACAGGAGGTCAATTAGGCCACACCCACCACGGCCACACCCTCCCAGAATACAGGAAGAGAATTGTTTGTTAAATTATTTATTTATTTATGTATTTGTCAAACAATTATTAGATAACAGGTATAAGTATAAACATGGTTATAAATACATGAAATGGATACAAATAAGAAAAACAAAAGAAATAATAGGACAGGGACGGTAGGCACGTTTTGGTGCGCTTATGCACGCCCCCTACAGATCTCTTAGGAAAGGGGTGAGGTCAATAGTAGATAGTCTAATGTTGAAGATTTTAGGGTTTGGGGAAGAAACCACAGTCAGGTAGAGTATTCCAGACATTGACTACTCTGTTGCTGAAGTCGTATTTCCTGCAATCAAGTTTGGTGCGGTTTATCTTTAGTTTATATCTATTTTGTGCTCTTGTATTGTTTTGATTAAAGCTGAAGTATTCATTGATAGCTAGGACATTGCAATATATAATTTTATGTACTATACTTAGATCGAACTGAAGGCAGCGTAGTTCTAGGTTGTTTAGGTCTAAAATTTGAAGCCCACCCCTGCACATAGGGCTTATTAGTTTGACAAATTTGACCTGGTTTTCCAGGATGGCTTTCAAAGATCCTTAGACTTTCCAATCTAGCCTAGCATGCTTGGCTTTCTTGCTACTCTCATATTCCAATGGCACATTGACATATTCCATGTTAGTGATCATTCAAGGCAATATACTGTACGCTGATCTCCAAGGAACTCAATTCTTATGAAGATATGGGAAAATTTTTGAGTAGGAGAATGTGGAATGTCTTCTCAAGGCATGGACTTTGAAGAGGAGCAGTTGATCCAAATCGTGTATGTAGGGATAGCTCAAGCCAAAATATGGCACAGTATTTGAAATTAGCTCATAGATCTATAGGTTTATTTCACAGCAGAATGCTAACAAAATAAATGTATTCACAATAATTATTTAGTATACTACCATTATTATACTATCAGTGTAATACAGGGGTGGGATTTAAAATTTTTAATAACCGGTTCTGTGGGCGTGGCTTAGGTCATGGGTGTGGTTTGGTGGTCATGTGACTGGGTGGATATGCCTTGGTGGTCATGTTATTGGCTGGGCGTGGCCAACTCAATATCACTCACATCGAGGCACGCATCTCCTCACCTGGCCTCTCATGATTGTGGGGATGCTACAACAGTCGTAAGTGTGAAAAATGGTCATAAGTCACTTTTTTCAGTGCCATTGTAACTTTGAATGGTCACTCCACACGAGCAAAGTACCAGCAAAGGAAGGGTAAAAAACTCCAGAGACGTTCCTGAGACAGGAAGTAAGGGTTCCTGCCAACAATGGAATAAGGGTTAACAGAGAGGCAGTTTCTGTAAGTAATACCAGAATGTTTCCTTCCAGCCTTCCTTAAGGGATTAGGCCAGTAATTTCTTCTAACAACCGGTTCTCCGAACTGCTTAGAATGTTAACAGGTTCTAGCAAATAGGTGTGAACTGGTAGAATCCCAACCCTGGTGTAATAAAAATACTTACTTAGTATACTACGATTTACTGAATTATTGATTTTGGTGGACTTCTCTCTTAAAAAAAATAAAGAAAGTAACAAGAGTCACCCAAAAAATAACATTGGAAGTGAGGGAGAAGGAGAGGAAAAAAAATTTCTGGAATTTGGAAAGAAGTCAAGGAATGGCTTTTCAAAGTATTAGAGACAATTTTTTACAATGAATGGAACTTTTTCCAGTGTGCTTCATATTGCTCAATGAAAGCATTCTATTTAAAAAATGCAAACAAAATAGGTCCATTTGCATCTACAGCAAATATTTCCCTTACAAAAGTGCACAAAAAGTTGTCATTTTTAGTGTCAGCAATTGCTATTGAACAATTAATTTAATCTCTTAGCCACAGGCATGGAGTTTTTGTTAAACAAAGTGATAGGCGGACATTTGACCTAGAATGAGAAGGTTGCATTGCAGATAAATGAGTGACAAGTCAAATTCCTAGACGTGCGTTCTATAAAACGTTATCTCAACCTAAAGTATTTGTTAAACCCATGTACTTCAGTAGTTGTGTGAAGATGAATGTCTTTATTGCCTCTGTTTCCTTCTTCTGGATTCTTGCTATCAGTTTACCTTTCCCACTTCACCCCAAAATTACGGTAGGTCCTAGGCCTGAGTCAGTAAGCAACTTCTTAACAGAGGTATCCGCTTGTTTTCCCTATACTGATTTTAGTGTCCTATCTTTTAAAAAAATCTTTTTCAAATGTTTTCCCCCTTTTTATTTCTAGAGCTATCTGGACACTTATTACAGTCAAGGAACAGTTTGGAAAAGAAGCTCAGCACCTTTGCTTAACAAGCTGAAATACATGCAGTCTTTTTTTAACCTGGAAGGAAATGGAGAAATGACCTCAGAAACCTTTGAACTAATGAAACAGCCTCGGTGCGGCGTACCTGATATGGCAGGATATCATTTTTTCCCCAGAAAAATTAAGTGGCCAATGCTGGATTTAACATACAGGTAAAATGAATATGTTTCACTTGATATTCTTTTCCCTTTGTTGTGTTTGTACTGGACTTTTTTGGAAAACATTTCTCCTGTGGTCCACCTGAGTGGGATTTCTCTCCCGTTGTTTTTCTTTGCTGACATTCAGAAAGTTTTAAATTGAATTTTAAAAACCATGATGTTGCTAAAATGATAGAATAACAATTATTTGTAGCATGTTCTTAACTAAAATGAAAATTTGTGTGGAGTGGTTTTAGCCTAAATCACTTATCGAGACACACCCAGAATTATGAATGTGTTTTGAGAAGAACAGTCCCATATAGCAGCACCAAGCCAAAATGCTTTAAACATCATTTTATTATTTACTTCAATATTATGCTGATCTTTGCCTGATGCTTTTTTCTTTTGAGTTAATGTAATTCAAAGGCTCTAACCACTTATAATGATTTCCCCATGTTCTGTATATATGTATGCGTATTTGTTGTTCAGAAGTAGAAACAAAGATAAATCAAACTACACAGTATATTGATCTGTCTTGTATAATTAAATTAGTCCTCTTTTGATTTAGATCAACATGGTGAGATTAATTCCTTCAAGAAAAAAAAAAACATTACAGAGAATGAATAAAAACCAAATGTTCCAAATATATTTCTGATCATTATTAACATGTTCCATACATTTTCACACATACACATATATATTGTTTACTTAGTATCCTAGTATGATTTATGTTGATTGCTTATTTAGTATTCATGACTACGAATGACATTAGATACAATACTAAGTGTTGTATGTAATGTTTTGTAATGAATGTATTTTTACAATGGCTATGATAATGATCTATCACTATTGTTGTATGTACGGAGATAACTTATGCACCAGAGACAAATTCCTTATGTGTCTAATCACACTTGGCCAATAAAGAATTCTAATTCTAATAAAGGAAAATGTTTGTAAGTTATGGTATAATAGCTAAGGTGTTATACTTGGATCAAGGAGAATCAAGTTAGTTCTCTCAACATAACACTGAGTTACATTGTGCCAGAAATTCATAGGCCAGGCTATTTTACAGGATTGTTATGAAAACAACATGTGAGCCTCTGCATGTAAGCCATCCTGAGTATTAGAGGAAAATTTAACTGATGATTGGCATTTGTGATATGGACAGAATTGTGAACTATACCCTGGATCTGAGTTGGGAAGAAGTGGACCAAGCAATGCATGAAGCTTTTCAAGTATGGAGTGATGTCACCCCTCTTCATTTCACCAGGATTTTTAATGGCACCGCTGACATTATGATCTCTTTTGGATCCAAAGGTAATGTGAGGGCAAAACTGTATGCTATGTTGTCATATTTATTCTAAAATTTGCTACACCCCTTAGATGTCTAAATAATCAGCAATTATTTTGGGTTGTTTATATTACAGAGCATGGAGACATTGTACCTTTTGATGGACCGTTGGGTCAACTAGCTCATGCTTTTCCTCCTGGTGACAATATAGGAGGGGATGTCCACTTTGATGATGATGAAACATGGACTAGTGATTCTAGAGGTAACTGTAGAATTATTTCCAGGTCTCCAGAAGTACTAGCTTGCCTATATATCAGTTAGCTAGGTTAATATGACACTTTGATCACAAGTCTATTTTCTCAAATCATGTTATTGTCTTGAAAATTAAGGCTACTATCAGGACTCCGGCATCCACCCCCATTCAAATCATGAGTCTCTAGCCACATCTCTCAGAGTTAAAAAAAAAAAAACACCACAAAATTTATTAGGAATGAGTATGCCGGCGCTACCTGGGTGCAGCCGACTCTGTGACACATCATTAATTTCACCCTTGACCCTGGTCTTCCTCCACCCCCTGCATATATATTCTCCAATGGGACACATCCATAGCCAAGAGTCATTAATCATGCACTCTAGTAATAATCTTGCGCGCCAGAAGCTTTGTCCGCCTAGCCATTATCTATGAAAGCATTTAAGGAATGCACTACCTCCCCCGCTCACTTTCTGCTGTGAACTCTAAAAGACCAGAGAAATATTTTTGAGTTGACAGCTACAACTTTAGTATGCTGTTTTCTCTAATATGTACAGTACATTTCTAGGCCTTCTTCCAAATGCATCTACTTTGATATAGAAGCTCTGAGCTAAGAAATGAACTTAGTCCTCTTAAAGTACTGTCCTTTAAGAGAACCCCCATTCACCTTAAAATATGAAGGCAAGTAAATGACTGTGAAGTTAGTTGTAAAAATAATGATAGGAGAGATAACCTTGTTTCTAGAACTGTTTGTGGATGGTTGGAATATACTACTCTATAATATGTTTGGATTCCAGAGGGCATCCTGGTTCCCTATTGCTGACTTGATGGCTTTGTGCTCTTTCCAGATTTTAATTTATTTGTGGTTGCAGCCCATGAGTTTGGCCACACATTGGGGCTACACCACTCCAGTGACCCTGAAGCTTTGATGTACCCTCTTTACACTTACCGTGGCCTGAAGGAGTTTGTTCTTCCTGAAGATGATGTAGAAGGCATCCAAGCTCTTTATGGTACTTATATGTTTATTCATCTTAAATGATCTAAGTGCTAGAGCCCACTGTAACTACATAGCCAAAAAGGCATTAAGAGTTGTTAATCTAATCCTACGTAGCTTTTTCTCTGGTAATATTACACTACTAACTAGAGCATACAAAACATTTGCTAGACCTATACTTGAATACAGCTCATCAGTCTGGAACCCATATCATGTATCTGATATTAACACAATTGAAAAAGTCCAGAAATATTTCACAAGAAGAGTTTTCTGCTCCTCTACTCATTGCAGAATACCTTATGCCACCAGACTTGAAACTCTAGACCTAGAAAACCTAGAACTACGCCGCCTCCGGTCCAATCTAAATATAGTATATAAAATCATACATTGCAATGTCCTACCTGTAAATGAATACTTCAGCTTCAATCATAACAATACAAGAGCACACAATAGATACAAACTCAAGGTTAACCGCACCAAACTTGACTTAAGAAAACACGACTTCAGCAACAGAGTGGTCAATGTCTGGAATACTCTACCTGACTCTGTGGCTTCTTCCCCAAACCTCAAAAACTTTAACCTTAGACTGTCTACTATTGACCTCACCCCGTTCCTAAGAGGCCTGTAGGGGGCGTGCATAAGCATACCAGTTGTGCCTACCATCCCTGTTCTACTGTTTCTTTTTATTTTTCTTGTAAGTATCTATCTCATGTATTCAAAGCTATATTTATTCTTATATCTGTATCTTGTAAGCGATTGACAAATCAAATAAATACTCAAATACTAAATACTGAATAATGAAGAAGAGTGTGCAAATTCAAAGGAGTGCTTTGCCATAATGAAGTTTCCCTTCCAAAAGCATCCTTTGTTGTATGCTGTGACAAAATAAAATAGTATGTATGTTCCAACATCAGCATGGTTGCACCAATTGCAGCAACCAACTGATATACATACAATACACATGTAGAATATACATGCTATTCATTGTAGTGGTTTGTGAGCCCCTCTTCGTGCTTCAGCAAAATTAAGTGGCCTTGGTCTACCCACCTCTGGTTGTTAATTATTGGCAGATAGTAGATTGGTAGAATGATGGGCATTACTGTGAAATAAATTCTAAATATTGTACATTTAAGACAAAGAGTATCATGAATGATTCTCAATATTTGCAGGTCCAAAAAAGAAGACAAGCAGTGTTATAATTCCACAGAGGTGTGACCCAAACTTCTCTGCAGATGCTGTTGCAGATATACACGGTGATAAAATCATATTCAAGGACATGTAAGATGGTGACAAAAGTATCTACCTATTTTTCTGAGGACAGTCATTAGGGTTATAAATAACTAATAATCATTAAATGATAACAAGGGATACAATGAGAGCATCAGCAACAGATTGTACATTTTTGGCTATGATATTCTCCTATATTAGCCCCCCTCTCTCCTTTAAATCCAACAAAGTTCCTTTTTTGTTGTTGTTGATTTTCTCTTAAGATATGAGTGTCAAAGGCGTTAACACTAACTTTGGCTTCTTTCAAACAAGCCAATAATCAACTATAGTAATGTTGTAGGTTTGCATAAACAATCTATATAGTTATTATTAAACCTATTTGAGATTGTACTTTTTTTTAAGAAAACTTTATTGAATTTTATTACAAAAAGAAAAGAAAAAAAATTAAAAAATATATAATTCAATAACAACTGTTTGTGGTGCATTATCATATAACAGTCATTTGTGTGATAGTGATAATTTATACATAACTATATTCTTATTCTATGTTCTATGTTTAATAATCATCTATCCTTAGTCTGTCTCCGATCTATCCAATTGTACCATTGTTCCCATACCTTATAAAATATTGAAGATTTTTTATCTTTTAATTTATCCATTTCAGCACAATTCATAACTTTTTGTATAACCAGTTCTTCTACAGGTGTAAATGACTGTTTCTAACACTGAGCAAAAGGAATCCTGGCCGCAATCAATATATGTAATAATAAGTATTTTGCAGTCTTTACATATTTTTTTTTGAAGATCCCCAATAGGAAGAGCTCTGGTTGTAAATCTAATTGTTCATTGGTAATTTCCTGTAGCCAATTTTGGATTTTTAGCCAATATTTTCGAGCCTCTGGGCAAGACCACCACATATGATAATATGTTCCCTCTTTTTTCCCACATTTCCAACATGTGGGACTCAGTTTAGGGTACATTTTTGCTAATCTCGAAGGGGGTAAGTGCCACCTGTAAAACATTTTATATGCATTTTCTTTGTATGTTACTGATTTTGTTAATTTATGATTTCTATTCCATATAGTCTCCCAATCTGCTAACTTTATATTATGTCCAATGTTTTGAGCCCAGGCAATCATACATCCTTTCACGACTTCTTCTTCCAGTTCTACTTCTAAAAGATACTTATAAATTTTAGTAATATTTTTTTTATCTGGTCCTAATAAGATTTTATCTAGTTGTTGTGGTTTCAAATATATTCCATAGTCTTTTATATCCTTATTGTATCGGCTTTGTATTTGAAGATAAGCCCACCAATCTATTAGCAGCCCTTGTTCTTGGAGCTCTTGTTTTGTTTTTAAATTCCATTTATATCCAATAGATCTTTATATTTTAACATTTTATTCAGATCTAGGTTATTTGGGTGAATCATCGCTTCCATTATAGATAGCCAAATTGGGATTTTTATATAATGTTTCTTTCTAACCTTGATCCAATTGTATATCAGCGAATCTCTGATCAAATGTCTATAAAAATATTTTTGTTTTGTAGGTTCTATTTCCCAAAGAAATGCATGCCATCCCCTTTGAAGGTCATAACCTTCTATAACTAATATTCTTTTATTCTTTAAATTAATCCAGTCTTTTAGCCAAACTAATGCTGCTGCCCTATAGTATAATTCCCAATTTGGTGATCCAAAACCACCTCTGCTCTTCATATCTTGTAACAATTTCATTTTTATTCTGGGTTTCTTACCCTACCAGATGAAGTTTAATGTCATTCTATTGAGATTATCAAAAAAGGTCTTATCTAATTTAACTGGGATGGTTTGGAATAAATAAAGAAATTTTGGTAATATAGACATCTTTATGGCTACTATTCTTCCTAATAATGACAATTGCATTTTCGTCCAAAGTTCTAAATCTTTTTGTGTTTGTTGTAATAGCTTATTATAATTGTTTTCCTTTATCGTCTTGCAGTGTGCTGTCAGCCATATTCCCAAATATTTAATTTTCCTTGTTGTTTGAAATCCCAGCACCCTTTCTAATTCTATTATTTGTAGATCTGTTAGATTTTTTACTAAGAATTTCGTTTGCTGTCTATTAATTTTTAATCCCGCTACTGCTCCGTATCTTTCTAGTTCCTTAATTAATATTGGTCCTTTTTCTATCGGATCTTCCATAATAAAGGCCATATCGTCTGCAAAAGCTTGCAATTTATATTCTTTATTTTTGATTTTTAATCCTTTTATTTCAGAATTTTGCCTCACTCTTTCTAATAATATTTCTAATGATAATATGAAGAGGAGAGGGGACAATGGACAACCTTGTCGTACTCCTTTTTCTATATTTATAGTTTGAGATTGTACTGTTAATGATAATAAAACTTTTCCATCTCTTGTTGTAGATAGCTGAGAGAATAGATAGACAGAGCATGCAAAGATGAGTTTTAACTTGGTTCCTTCACATAAGCAAAGGTTTAGCATAAAGATGTACATTTTATATTGGAATAAGGGCTACAATAGCCCTACGGGGTGAAGAGCCAGGACAACTGATTTTTAACAAAGAAACTGGGAAATGAAGTTTAAATTAATTAAATGATTTTCCTGCTAAATCTCACCTTCCCACCTTCCTTCAAGCACACCTCGTTTACAAGTGTGGTAATTAGCATCCATTCATACTTCAACTGTTTACAAGTTTTAATATAAATGAAGATATGTGCGCAAATAAATAGATAGTATTTCATACCAGAGGAAGCAGCAGGATCAAGCAAAGTGTAGTGTGTTAGTGGTGTTAGTAGTGGACCGCAGAAGATGGAAAGATACTTAGTTTGTCAACTTTTTGAGACAGACCAGACCAAAAAATAGATTCTACAGGAAACTAAAAAACTACTTGTATTTAGATTGGCTATAGTAACGTAGTCATGTGAGTGTGATTGTGGTTCCTCTCCTCCTTCTTTTATATTTGTGCAGATTAGGTAGTGTCTATCTGAGATGTTTTTGTAATCCTCCTTCATCATTTGTACTTAAGCAATGTTTCCCTTTTTGTTCCTCTGGTAATATATCTTTCCTCTCTTCCCCTCTCCTCTTGGGGTTGTCTTCTGTATTCTCTACATCTGTCATACAACAGATTTGCATTATTGTTCAGAATAATGTCCAAGTGCAGACTTCGATTTCTGTTGAGGATTTGGGGATCCACCTAATACAATGCCACAATTTTTCTGCTTCTTTTTCTTACTCAGATTTGTGTGGCATCAAAATTATCAGATGATACATGAAGATTGGATGGTTATTGATTCTGTTTGGCCAGACCTTCCAAACTTCCAGACTGATGCAGCTTATTATTCCCCAGAGAAGGATCTTCTCTTCCTATTTCGAGGTGAATGTTGCTTTGCCTTTCATCCACACTAACTTTCCTTCATCTGTGTTTTTACTGAGAAGGACCAACACATATCAATGTTATTCTTACTCTTTTGTTGAAATAATAACATTCCCAAAATGTAGAATAATAGTTACTGATTCATGTTCATATTCTGAAGCCTTGGTGCTCTCTGCTTTTGTTTGTTTCCCTGTAGATGTTTTATTGCCCAACTAAGTAACATCTTCAGTGTTAAAGATATTCCCTTCTTACTGTTAAGTAGTGAAACGTCTGCAAGAAAACAAACAAGTGCAAAGAGCATTGAAAACTCCATAGTTTCAGAGGTAGTATTCAACAGGTTCTGACCAATTCTGCAGAATCGGTAGCGGAAATTTTAAGTAGTTCGGAGAACCGGCAAATACCACCTCTGACTGGAGATTTTACAGTATCCTTCCCTTGCCACGCCCACCAATCATGCCCACAGAACCGGTAATAAAAAAATTCAAATCCCACCGCTGTATAGTTTGACCCTGAGCTACAAATATTCTCTTTTATTAATATACATACTAACATCCAATTAATATACATACCAACTTTTAGGAGAAAAAAGATAATTATTTGTATCATGTCTTACAAAAGATTTCGGCTAAGAACCTCATGGTACAAGATAATTGCTACTGTGCACAAATATTATTGAAGTGCAAGATTGAGGGAGATTACAAAGATGGTTCCATCTACCGTAGGTTTTCTATCCCCCCAACATAGGAAGAATAGGGAGTTAAGAGTGTCAATTGAATGAATGAATGTATTGTTAATATACCGATATGTTCCAATTTTCTTTTCCGACAAGTGCTCAAGTCAAAATTTAAAAAAGCAAAAGCAGATTTGGTATACTAATTTTAAACAAATCAAAATTAATTAAAATCAAAAGTAGTAAAATCAAAAGTAGTAAAAGTAGTAGTAAATAATTTATTGGTTGGGAATTTAGCACAAAGATGCATTTTTCCTATAAAAGAGTGGGAACTGAATTCAATTGTGAAGTCCATAGTCTAGACATATTGCAGAGATCTTCTCTCATGTGCTTGGAAGATGCACTCCGACAGTGTAAAGTATGGGTATCAAACTCAAGGCCCATGGGCCACATCTGGCCCATGATGTGGTCGGATCCGACCCACGGGGCCGTCCTGGAAAATATAAGGGGCTGTCCCACATTGCTTCGGCAGTTCGTCTACTCAATGCAAAGAGGAAACATCGGGGCAGCATGGCTTTGGCCCAGTCAACCCAATGCGAAGAGGAAACTTGCCTGCAATTTGGAGAATGGCGTCAAGCTGGCCATGTCCACCCAATCGGCTCCACCTACCCAGGCCCCCAAGATCAACCACAGCCCTGATGCGGCCCTCAATGAAATTGAGTTTGACATACCTGGTGTACAGAGATGGTCCCTTGAATCACCAAACTCCAAGACACTTAAGACATTAAAGGGAAGAACCAACTTTTCTTAGTAATTATATTACTTATTTTTATACATGAAGCAGATACCTGTCTATCTGGGCTTTAGCATTAATTATGTCAATTTATCATTTGTTCCCACAAACTGTACAGGGAAGAGGTATTGGGCTCTGAGAGACTACAAGCTAGTCAGTGGTTATCCTCAGAAACTATACAATCTTGGATTCCCAAGCTATGTGCAGAGGATAGATGCTGCTTTCTATGATGTAAAATCCAGGAAGACAAAATTTTTCACTAGGGACCAGTTATGGAGGTAGGTAATAAGTGGTTGAGGAAGTGGCTCATCTGAACCACTCTTACGTCCTCACTATAATAAAACTAAATAAACATTTTCCAGAAACACTTTGAAAAACAGTTTTGAAACCCACAAAATACAATTTCTCTATCCTGATGCCATATCGTATTTATACCGTTACATATTACTCATGATGCTGTGGTTTTACATGGAGCTCAGTTCTCTCTCTGGACCTTTTGCAATGCAAAATTATCTATTCTGTTGGCTAAGTTTTTTTTCCTCCTTTCTACATTTTACATCAGTTTTCAAATCCTCATCCAGGTTTCTTTTTCTTTTCCTATCAAGAAGACATGCCATTTGAGATTGCCAAGGCAAGCTATAAGGTTGCTATTCTATGATGTAGTTAGGGGACAGATAAGCCATAGGAGGCTAAATCTTATTGAATGATTCTAATACCACCCATCATTGCATATACTGGCAGAAGTTGTGGGAAATGTGAGTTAGCAAGACCTGTTGCCGATTGCTCTGTCCTTCTCTAACCATATTAAAATATTTTCTCCCATGTTTTCACCAACTACATCATCAATCATCTTCATTTAATGACCCCATAATCCCTTGCAGGGTGGAGTCTGGGCAACTGAACAGAGCAAGCAGGGAGTTTTAATGGCCGGATGCCCTTCCTGTCACCAATGCAGAGTTTTGTTCAGTTCAAATATAATCTCAGTGTGCCCAGAGAGAGAAATATCTGTGTCTACCTAGGATTGAACTCACACCCTCCTGATTGCGAGAACTCCACCTCTAGGCCACTGCACCACTCCTTTCACCAATTACAAACCAGCTCCTACTATGAGTCCCACACACAGGGGTCACTGATGTAAGATTTCTCAGTTTCCACTCCCTCCTGTGAACAGTATTTGTTCCTCCCAACATTTGAACAATCTCTTGATTTCTGGCCTTCAAGAAATTAATAAAAGCATGGGTTAGGGTTTCACCAAGTCATGAGGATGAATTAACTCTATTCTTCTGTGTATCTCTCACAGTTTGATGTTATATATGATTTGGGTTTTAAATTTGATTTGCATTGTTTTCACTCCTAGTTACACTTGAGGGAGTTATATACCATAGTCAGTCAGCTAACTGGAGCAGCCCATAAGCCATGTAAATAAAGAAATAAATCAGCACCCTTAAATAGCTTGAGAATCAACCACAGAGCCTTCTAACATCAATGAAAAGGGCTCTTCTATATTCCTGGAAATTTCATGACAGAGTCTGCGAGCAAATGTAAATAATATTAGTTTTGGGCCAGACTGAACAATGAGTAAGAAGTGAGGTTATAAGATTTGTGCACTAAGCACAAAAGAGTTTGATGAAATAAAATGCAGTAAAATGTGGTTTATTGATTCAACTGCAGAGTTAGAACGCAGAATGCTGTATTTCTCCTCCCTCAATATCGAAGGCAAGGCTTTGATTCCACTAAAATGAAGGCTGTTTGCATATCATACAGAGATAATTGGAAAATGTTGAAAGGACTATGAAAGAAGTCTTGACACAGTAGATGGTTTCTGATCAGATACCCTAAATCTTTTGGCTTCAGTTTTTTACCATTCTGAGTTTTCCCAATTTGTTTCTAAGGCTCATGCTGGTTTCTTATTATTATTCGTTTTGGGTTGCAGCTATGATGAGAGATTTCATTCTATCGAGCGTGGCTATCCAAAACAAATAAAGGAGGAATTTCATGGAATTATACATAAGGTGGACGCGGCATATCAGCAGAATGGTAAATATTTCCATTGTCATTTTGTTGCGTGAAAGGGAAGTTTTATTAGATATGGATGCCATATTGCTACCAAGGATACCTAAAAAGTCATAAAAATGTTTTCAACACAGAATTTCTCATCCATATTCATTAAATATGATCCATCCTTCCTTCCTTCCTTCTTTCCTCCCTCTCTCCCTCTCTTTCACTGATATAGTTGTACTGAAATTTGTCCTAGAACAGAAAAAATGCATCCTTTGGATTCTCTCAAAACTCTCTCTCAGAGAGAAAGCCCTTCCTCTTCTGTTGCTATTACCAATCATTTTTGTTTTTCTAGAATTCATCCAATTATGTGGGTTATTCCTTGGCAAAATGTCACCAATGTTTTTGTATTGGGCAGCAGGTATGCCATTTTGAGGTAAATCTGGGCAACCAGATTTGGCAAATAGTATTCTTGATGACCATTAGATATAAAGATATAGGAAACACACCTGCTACCATAAAGCAGCTGAATAGTTCTTTTGCAGAATACTGGTAATCTTATTGCCAATGAATTATAATAGAATTTTGGGAGGATAGTATGGAGAGCATCTTGATTTATAAAATGTCTACTATGAGGATATAACCAGTTTCAATACACTGATTTTCAACAATGCTACCATGTGCCAGTTTCACTACTGGTGCTAATTGCTATTGTTGTTTTGAATTAGTGGATAACTCACACCAATTGTCTTTAGTTTCTAAGAGAATTAATTAACATCCATTTCTGAGGCATTTTTAGAGATAAAAAATTATACCAAAGGCCTGTGCCTTGCTTTGTGGATGTCAATTATGCTGAAGGCCTGTGGCTTTGCTTTGTAGCTTGCTAACTGAAATATTTTTCAAATTTGAAAATTAAGATGTGTGAGGAAACCTACTGGTTAACTTGTGTTGGTAGCTCCCATGATAAAGGTAAATCTTGAGTTGCGACCTTAATTGAGCCCTGCAATTACAATAATAAGCTGTGATAGTTGTAAAGCAGGTTACCTTGTGACCAGACTCAATTTTATGTCCTTTTTTGTGGTAATCATTAAGTGAATGCCACAGTCATTAACCCATTGTTTGCTACGGAGAAGTTTTTGTCAGAAACTGAAAGTAAATGCTGGTTTCCAAAAAAGTGGGAATAAAATATGGGATTGCAGATGGCCATAACTATGGGTCGGTTGCCACACATGCAAAATAGCAATAGCAATAGCACTTAGCTTTACTGTGCTTTATAGCCCTCTCTAAGCAGTTTACAGAGTCAGCATATTGCCTCCAACAATCTGCATTTTACCAATCTCAGAAGAATGGAAGGCTGAATCAACATTGAGCCTGGTGAGGTTTGAACTGCCAAATTGCAGGAAGCTGGCAGACAGCAGAAGTAGCCTGCAATACTGCACTGTAACCACTGCGCCACTCAGTCCCATGGGCAGGACGAGATGAATTTTGAAACCAGGTCATAAGTAGCTTTTGGGGAGTCCATTGCTAAATGACTGTTTTTATAAGTCAAGGACTAACTGTACTCATTTCTATCTTAGTTCATTCTCTTCCTTTCAGACCCTCTAACTTTTAATGGACCCAATACCTGCAAATTCTAACAACCTCCATGAACAAGATGCCAATCATGTTTAAAACTATAACCTCTTCTTTTCTTGCAGATTCCATTTATTTCTTCTGTGGCTCATTCCAATTTGAGTATAGCATTTCACACAAAGAGGTCATCTGCACTACACCAGCAAACTCTGTATTAGGCTGTTAAACAAGAAGGAATTTGATCAACTTGGAAGCAGAATTGAGTGAAAATATTACAGATGTCACGGGGAACTGACAAACATTTGCATTAATTATGTCTGTTCTGTATGAATCAACCAATCCAATAAGTTGTTTTTGCTTCCCGTATCTGTGGAAGCCAGAAATAAATGTTCTTTTATTTTCTTCTTCGGTTGGAGAAATAGAACTGTGTTCAATATATATGTAAAATCCTTTGTAAATTCTAACGGAGAAAACAGATATTTGGAGAGTTTTTCTTAGCATCTCACTGAAGCATAAATATGGATTAATCATATAGAATTACCACTTTGAATTGCATTCAGAATTCTTATTGGCAGTCAATAATGACCTTTAAAACAGATGTAAAGTATTTGTAGTAATTAATAATGAGCTATAATTATAGGGATTTAAAGCAGGATTAAGTAACCCAAGAGAGAAAGCTGTATTATGATTGCTGCAGATGCAAATGCCACCAAGCATTTTAAGTTTCTGTTTATGTTGTATTTTCTTCCTAGCAAAAGAAACTTTTTTTGTTTTTGTTTCTCACGTTAAATAGGCTTGAACATTTATTTTGACTGTCTCTCTGTGGGTTTTTTGAGCATCTTTTATTATTTGAGATAAAGGAAAGTGCTCCTTCTGACAGTGATGTTTTCTTTTGTCTTGTTGCTCTATATTGCTCTGCAGGTTCAGCCACACTAGGCAGACCAAGAAATCAACTCTACAGGAAGGCTGAAACTACTTTGATAGATATTGGCTTTAATAGCAAAATCTTTTAAGCCTGTTTGTGCTATACCTCCCATCCACTCCCTTCCCTTATACTCCGGTGAATCAAGCATTTGTATCTGATGCTTCTAAATATTACTTCATGAGTTGTGGTGGCACAGTGGTTAGAATGCAGTATTGCAGGCTATTTCTGCTGATTGCCAGCTGACTGCAGTTTGGCTATTCAATTCTCATGGGCTCAAGGTTGACTCAGCCTTCCATCCTTCCGAGGTTGGAAAAATGAGGACACAAATTGTTGGGGGCAATATTATTCTGACTCTGTAAACCACTTAGAGAGGGCTGTAAAGCCCTGTGAAGAGGTATGTAAGTCTAAGTGCCATTACTATTGCTATTTCTCAGGATTTAAAATACGTTTCAGACCCCTTTGATTAGTTAGCAGTTCTTTTACCATCAAAGTCATCTTTTTTCCTACTCTCTACACACACTCCAAATGGGGCCTACAACACTGTGATCAAAGATGTCCCCATTTTTATCTGGGTCACACATAAAAAAGACATGCATGTGATGGACTTACAAAATAGCCAAAGCTTCTATCATGTTGCCACCTTGTTTTTTATGAGTATCATTGATGCTAAAATGTGAGGGAGGAAGGGAGGGAGGAAGGAAGATTTCTGATGTTCCTTGTCAGCTTCCCACAAGGAAACTCAATGGGAAAACTGATAGATAGTTGGAAGCAAGAGTGGGCTGCAGTTCGGAGAATTGGTTGTTAGAAGAAATTGCTGGCCTAATCCTGTAAGGAAGGCAGGAAGGAAACATTCTGGTGTTGCTTAAAGAAACTGCCTCTCCGTTAACCCTTATTACATTCTTGGCAGGACTAGACTTCCTGTCTCTGGAACTTCTCTGGAGGTTTTTTTTCCTCCTTTGCTGGTACTTTGCTTGTGTGGAGTGACCATTCCAAGTTACAATGGCACTGAAAAAAGTGACTTATGACTGTTTTTCACACTTAACGATTGTTGCAGCATCCCCACAGTCATGAGAAGCCAGGCGAGGAGATGTGTGCCTCGATGTGAGTAATGTTGGCTTGGCCACGCCCAGCCAGTCATACGCCCACCAAGCCATGCCCACCAACTAAGCCACACCCACAGAACCAGCTGTTAAAAACTTTGAATCCCACCCCTGGTTTGGGAGAGCCGCTAGCTAAGAGTCTGTACAGTTCGGAGAACCCCCAAATCCCACTCCTGGCTGGCCCTGCCCACCCCATCCCTCCCCATCCAGGAATCCCCACACAGCCCATTTTGGATGCAGGTAAGTGAAGGGTGTGCGCAGAGGCTCAGGGAGGGTGAAAAACGGGCCTCCCGGAAATTCGGGAAGGCCGGAAATGGGCCCATTTCTGACTTTCAGAGACCCTCTGGAACCCAGGGAAGCCATTTTCACCTTCCTGGAGGCTCAAGGAAAGTCTCCGGAGCCCAGGGAGGGCAACCCTCCCCCCATCATGGTGTAGGAGGCCGACTAGGCCACTCCCACCATGGCCACACCCAGCTAGCAACCTTCCACTCCTGGTTGGAAATTACTTTTGTTCCCAAAACTTTTTTGTCCACTTATGGTCATTTTGTTTCTCTGGTTTAGATAAGGAAATAACTCTGAAACATTGAAGCTGGGCACGGGTTGTCTAGACTTTAATAAAAGTCTTCCAATGCTACCCCACCTCTGTGTACACAGGGAGGGGAAATGTAGATACTGGCTACCTGTTGTACAGGTAATTTCCATACTGCTCCTTTCTAGTGGTGAAACTGAAAAATGAATGCAATGAGTAATTCTTTCTACCCACCTTCCAACTGTTTATGATCTTTGGTGGAATTTATTGTAATGCTTCTATTATCCTAGTAACTGACTGAATTTTAATCTGTGGGATTTCCTGTCAGACGATTATTGTTGTCTACAATCTAGAGTATTTTGGGGAGCATGGCAGGAAGCAAAACACATACGGATAAGTCATTTAGTGGGTAATGTTTAATAATTAGTTCATGATGCAATAGAAGAATTGTGATAGACATGCAACAAAGGTGGAAATTAAAGCTTCGCTTGAGTCATCTCACCTCTTGGCAGCTTTCTTAGACAACTTGGTAACATTTTCTTGGCTGGTTTATGGAGATTCTATGGTTTGCTACTGTTTTCTTCCAAGACATTTTACAGACTAGTCAAGAGTTGCCAGATTTCTTGAAATCCTTCTGTCCAAAATACTAACCAGGCCTGATCCACCCAATCAAAATGTCAGCCCTGCATGGTAGACCAGACAAAGAAACCAAATAAACATTTATTAGGTCAGGACGATTTTTATCATACAGTGGTACATTGATACCCATTATTAATTGGTTCTGGGAAGCATAATGAGTACCAAAAATGATGAGTACCAAACAATTTTTCTCCCATAAGGAATAATGCAGTGAGCCACAAGGCAGCCAAGATTGTTCTGACCCACACCCTTTCCCAACAAATCAAACACAATCCAAAAGTGTTTTGTAATATTTTTTTGTAATGCTTTTACAAAATAATTAGCTGTGATAAGCACAAGCCTTGCCAAACTGTGAAAAACTTGCCAAAAGATAACAGACAAGAAATAATGTGCAATACAGGAATCTTCAAATACAAACTCAGGATACTGCAATGTCCACAAGGCTGGAGATTCAAAACATCTTTGCCTTCTGCAAAGTATGTTCATTTCACATCTGGCTTTTATCTTCTTGAAGGAGGGGCCATTATCTTGCAACCTTACTCCTGAGTCACCCGTGCTGTTGTAGCTGCTCTTTCCTACGAGCAATCCTGCACCCACGTGCACTTGGCACAGGCTCCTCAGGAACCTCCTCATCACTGCTGCCAACCCCCACAATCTCTGAAGACAGCAGTCCACTCCCTAATGGTTCTGGCCCGTCATCTGAGTCCTCACTTTCCTCAGCCGTCCACACTTGCTGCCGGCTAACCACAACAAAGATCAACAGGTTCTAGCTTGTACACTGTGTACCAAACAAATGATGAGTACCAGTACAAATGTGTCAAAATGCTTTGACTACCAAATTCAAAGCAATTGAGTACCAAGGTACCACTGTAATAGCTATAGTGTTAGAGTCTTCCAGTCAGAATATGCTTCGCACTCCCTCGTTTGTATTTGTGTGAATAGGGAAGAGCTTCTCTGAGGCATTTAGTCAAGTTAGTCTCTCGGCCTGGACTTAAATCCTGCTTATATGACCATTGCTTGGTAGCTGCTCTTCCTCCAGCCCTTCAAAGCCTTTCCTATGCCCTGTATACCAGACAAGGTCATCCATGGATGACCGTTTGCTGAAGCATACAAGGAAACAATACTAGTGAATAAGGCTGTGCAGTGTTGAGCTTTTGTTTGCAAATTGTAGTGTTAATGAGCCGTGGTGGCACAGGGTTAGAATGCAGTATTGCAGGCTAATTCTGCTGACTGCCGACTGCCAACAGTTTGGCTATTCAATTCTCATGGGCTCAAGGTTGATTCAGTCTTCCATCCTTCTGAGGTTGATAAAATGAGGACCCAGATTGTTGGGGGCAATATGCTGACTCTGTAAACCACTTAGAGAGGGCTTTAAAGCACTGTGAAGTGGTATATAAGTCTAAGTGCTATTGCTATTATAGTATTATTTATAGAAATATCACCCAGATTTTAAGTCCCATACATTTTTATTTGGGAATTAATTCAACTGAACTACCTAGAAATTATTTCTGAATAAATAGGCACAGAATTGGAATAAAATTGGTTGGATCTTCTCCCATATAGAAAGACTGGTCAAATATGATGATCACATGGTACATATTAAACCCAATCTTATTGTTGTGATTCCAAGAGTTCCGTGATGACCCAGTGTACACAAATGTAACAAAATCCAAAACATAAATAAATGTCCTTTAATGCCTCCAACTTGGCCCCACTGTTCAATAATTCTCAGTTGGAGATAAAATGTACTCAAAAATAGTCTTCAAAAGAAAGCGATACAATCCAAACTTAATGAGCAGATAGAGGTGAAATAAAAAACCAAACAAACTACAATGATGAAATTTCCACAATGGAACAAAATAAATAATTACCAAATTCAAGGAGATAACAAGGCAGTGTCTTTTGGAAGGATGCCAGCTAAGATAACTTCAGCCCAAAATAAAACACGCTTTGCTTCTGGCAACGCTGTGTTTTAACCATCTCTCTTATATACTATTCTCCCCAGCTGCAACCAATGAGGGGGATCATGGCCGCTTCCTCTCTCGTAAGCCAAGTTGTTTCCTTCTCCATTCCTCCCTGTGTGTCCTAGGATGCAGAGGGATGGGCCTGGTTCTTCCTCTGACTGCCCAGCTGGCCTCTGCCCTTCTCCAGCCTTCTCCACAACTTCCGGAGCCACATTTTCACTCCCTGTTGGCTGTTCCTCCTCTCCCTCAGAATCTGACTCTACCAAGGACATGACAAGTTTCTTATGATCACAGCTGCCTAAAGTTGGAGGGAAGGTTTCTTGTTGACATGATGTGAGAAACATACACAAAACTAAGTATTCAATATACCTTCTTCCTCTTCTCCTACTTGCCTCAAACTTGTCAAGCATAATTACTTTTCCTAGTCCATCATTATTTGTACCGTATACTCCAAATCAATGTATATCTATTTGTAGACCACTGCTTTAAGCATTGTTTCCTGCTTGAGTGTAGAACAGAGATCTCCAACCTTGGCAAACTTTAGGGTTAGGGTTAGGGTTGCCAAGGTTGGAGACCCCTGGAGACCTCTCAGGTCCCTTCCAACTCCGTTATTCTGTTTTTCAGTACAATATGCAAATGATGCACAGCTTTTCAGGCCTATTTTGTCAGAACAAAACAATCCCCCCCCTCCACAAAGGACAATAAAAGGGCAATAAAAGGCCCATGGCATTATTGCAAAATCATCAGAAATGAAAACCTCAGCTTTTTCCACAACACCTGGAAATATGCTGAGACCTCGCTTATTGAAAGCCACAATTCTGAAGCCATCCTTGGGACAACAGAAGATTTCCCCCAAACCAAGCCAAGCCTTTTTGAGGGGGGAAAAGTGGTGGGGGGAGAGAGCAGAGTAAGAATGTTTACCTTCTAGCTCTCGGAAATTGGTATTTCTCAGTGAAACATGATGAATCATCAGAGTAACTCTATAAAAGGCATGCCAGGTTATTTTGCTAAACCATCAGAGTCCCAGTCTTTGGCATCCATTGAATCTGCAAGATGCATCCAAATTCTGCAGTAGCTTTTTTTCTACTGCTGGGCATGTCCTGGTGTTTTAGGTTGCAGATTTCCGATGAGGATGATAGCGACGAGTTCACAAAACAGGAGCTGCAGTTTGCAGAGGTAAAGTGATTGATTCATTAAACGACACATTCCTACATCTGTTTTTCTTCTCTGTGTTGCTTTCTTCTCCATCAATATCTTATTCTCTATCACTAACACTATCAATATGGATGGAAACTAATCAAGGACAGAAGCAACCTAGAATTAAGGAGACATTTCCTGACAATTAGAACAATTGACTTGCCTCTAGAAGTTGTGGGTGCTTAAACATGGGAGATTGGATAAGTTTTGTCTGAAATGTTATGGGGTTTCTTGCTTAAACAGTTGGACTGTTATTATTCTGATAACATGAATGGTACACTACAATAAAAAAGACCGGAACTTTTCTTTTGGTGAATCTGTATGGAATATTATTACTTCTATTTCTAACTCTGCTAGTGGCTTTCTTTTATGTTACTATTGCCATCAGGATTAAAGTACCCTATTGATAAACTGTTTCCCCCCCTCTTCTTTCTTCTCTCCAGAACTATTTAAAGACTCATTATAATCTCTGGTCAAGTCCCGCTGGCATCTTGAAGTCAGGGGATACATTTTCCACCAAACTTCGAGAAATGCAATCGTTTTTGGGGCTAGAAGTTACCGGAAAGCTGAATGAAGAAACCTATGAGTTAATGAAGCAGCCCCGATGTGGAGTTCCTGATGTGGGAGAGTACAACTTTTTCCCTCGAAAGCCAAAGTGGTCCCATACTAATTTAACATACAGGTGAGAAGCAGCTTTTCTCTAGCTCCAGGTTCAAACAATTTGTGCTGATGGATTTCCGATGCCAATGGCACCCATCATCTATGCTATAAGGGAGGGAAAAAAAAAATCAAAGTTGGTGCATAAGCACACCAACGTGCCTACCGTCCCTGTCCAAATATACCCTTTGTATTCATATCAATTTATTGTATTAATAATCATGTTTATTCTTATATCTGTTATCTAATACATATTTGACAAATTAAATAAACAAATAAATAAAATAAAGACTGGACTAAAATTTGGAGGAGATTTGATGGCCACGGTGGGTGAAGGAATGAGGCAAAGGAATAAGATGTTTTTAATAAAAATGACAATGTGATTTTGAATATCTTCCATATCCTCAGAGGGATTGTCTATTTTTATTTATGATAATATCATGCACAGCTTATTTGAGATGAATGTTATGTATTACATACGTAACTTTAAGATGAATGCTATGAAGCTGTTTTATGGTCAAACAGTGTTTAAACAGCTTTAAATATGTTAAAGCAGCTTTCAGTAAACAAACCACAAGTCTCACAGACCCAAGCAACCTAAATTATTTCCATTACGTTTGAAATGTATCTTTTTACAGCCAGTTCTAAAAATAAGGCAAATTTATTATTGCTCTGCCAAAACAAAAAAACAAAAACCAGCACACTTTTGGTGGCTGGAAAACCTACTTCAGTAAGTATAGGAAAACTGCTGCTATTTGCAAAATCAAAAGCATAAGAAAGAATATCATGTTATTGTTGGTGAATGTTTTGCAATCTTTTTCTGAGTCTTAAAAAAATACCATTTGTTTGATTTTGGTAGGATTTTAAATTACACCCCAGATCTGAAAAAGTCTGAAGTGGAGCGAGCCTTCAGAAAGGCATTCAAAGTCTGGTCTGATGTGACACCACTCAACTTCACCAGAATTCGCAGTGGCGTAGCAGATATCATGATTTCTTTTGGACGAAGAGGTAAATAGACCGGACTGCCATCTGTCAGAAATGGTGCAGGGTCTCCTGCTTGGGTGGGGGGTTGGAGTAGATGACCTACAAGGTCCCTTCCAACTCTGTTAATCTGTTAAAAAAATAGTGAGGAAATAGCTGCCATTGGTATTTTCTTGGTGAAGCCATGGAGGACAGGATTACTACTAGTTTTGATGGGCATTTGGTAATGCTGGAATCACAAGCAACTTATCTAAAATCCTGGAGAGCAATGGTGGAAAAGACTACCATTGTCTTGTTTGTATTTGAGAACTTTTTGTATGCATTTGATTGATAACATGAAATGGTGGGCTTCATTTGTAGCTGGCCTGAATCCAACTTCAGGATTTTTCTGTACTTTACTTGTTTTTGTGTGTTAACAGAAAGATTATCGCTTGAGTTGATTGTCAATTAAGCATATTAATTAATGGTATTTATTACTGTTCCATATGTTTGTAGAACATGGTGACTTCTATCCTTTTGATGGACCTTCTGGTCTCCTGGCTCATGCTTTCGCTCCTGGACCAGGTTCTGGAGGAGATGCTCATTTTGATGAGGATGAATTATGGTCAACCGATTCCAAAGGTAACTAAAATGGCTTTTAAAAAGCATTTCCACTCCCTTCATGTTATTTGGTTCTGTTTGATACCAATGCTTAACCAGCATTGGTTATTAATTAAGCAGACTTTGCCTTTGGGGGAAATACATGAATATAATTCATCATTGTTCAGCTTCACAATTTCAAAATTAATACTAGCAGAGATGTTTGTTTAGATTAATACTACCTTATCAATACCAATTGCATCAATTAATGCACTTCCTACTTGCACAAAGGTGAACATGTATTCCACCGAATTCAGATCAGATAAATGTGGATAACTTTAGGGGTTAGCAGCATTTATCTAGCCTTGAAAACTAAGCAGAGCCAATATTTGGCTGAAGTTCAGAAAAGAATTCCAGAGCTGTTGGAAAAAGTTCCTGAAAGCCAGTTCTATTCTGCTGCCAAGAAAACAGTGGAGACTTTTAAGAAGAGACTGGACAGTCACTTGTCTGGAATGGTATAGGGACCTGTTTAAGGAAGTTGTCAAGAATCAACACTGACTCAAAGGCACCAGGGGAAGAAGAAAAAAAAACATCTACAGGTAGTCCTCAACTTATGATCACAAATGAGCCCAACATTTTTGTTGCTAAGTGAAATATTTGTGAGTTTTGCCCATTTTATGACCACATTTGTTAAGTGAATCACTGCAGGTGTTAACTTAGTTACACTTAGTTGTTAAGTGAATCTGGCTTCCCCATTGACTTTGTTTGTCAGAAGGTCACAAAACGGGGTCATATGAAACCGGGACACTGCAACCATCATAAATATGAATCAGTTGCCAAGCATGTGAATTTTGATCATGTGATCAATGAGGATGCTGCAATGGTCATAAGTGTGAAAAATGATAATAAGTCGCTTTTTTACTATGCCATTGTAATTGTCACTAAACAACTGTTGTAAGTTGAGGCTACCTGTATGAACTTCTCCAAAAATGAAAGGGGGGGGGGAAAATAATCAGAATATGTTTCTAGAGACATAACAGCAGCCATCTTCATAACCCCAAAAGTCCTTGGAGGCTGAAAACCCTAGTAAAAATAAGAAAGTTAGCCTCCAGATGCAAACAGATAGCCTAACTCCCCAACTTTCCTAGCTATGTTGGTAAGTAATTTAGCTAACGGATACAATTTCAATTCATGGAAAGTGAAAATATTGGAGGAGCCTGTAAGATTAATTAAACAAACACTTAAATGATGGTGGTTGTTATTTTGAATGCCTACTAAAGAAACAAAAGGTAGAAACCAGGTTTTTAACTTAACAAAATTAGGATGCAGGCTTGGTTGCTTTCTTGACACAAAGGCATACTGTTTCCTAGGATATAATTTGTTTCTCGTGGCTGCCCACGAATTTGGTCATGCTCTGGGACTCGAGCATTCCAGAGATCCAGGAGCTCTGATGTATCCAATCTACACATACACAGGGAACACTGGTTTCTTGTTGCCAGATGATGATTTACAAGGGATCCAGACTCTTTATGGTAAGCTGGTGTTTTGAGGTTTCTTCTGTTTATTGAAACACTGTGCCAAAACCTGTCTTGCAATTTCTTACATTTTCTTCTTCTTCTTCAAAAGAGGTGTTTGCTTTTCTCTCTTATTCTCAGAATGCTTGAATGTTTATTTGAATTTCTCTTGGTGGTGTAATCAGGGGTGGAGTTCAAAAATCCCAGCAACCGGTTTGCTGCCCAGTTGCTGGGTGAAAGTGGCCATGGTGGGTGTGGCATACCGGAACTTCCGGGAAGGCTGTTTTTTAACCTTCCCAAAGGTCCAGAGGCTTCCCTCGGGCCTCTGAGAGGACGAAAATGGCCTCTCCAAGCTCTGGAGGCCCTCTGGAAGTCGGAAACAGACCCGTTTTGCTATTTCTGGTACTTCCGGTAGGGCTTTTTCCACACGGACCCTGCACTTAACCTGCAACAAAAATGGGCTGCATGGAGACTCCTGGGAGGGGAGGGAAGGGGTGGGCAGGACAAGCTGGTGGGTTCAAATACCAGTTCAGTGAACCTGATGCAAATTTAACATCCAGTTCACCCAAACCAGTCCGAACCGGTAGAATCCCATCCCTGGGTGTAATCGACTTTACTTTCTTTTGAAGCAATACCAACAAACAAACAAAAACTAACAACTGGTTAGAGATTTAATGAAAGTATGGGAAAATTGGAAGCAACACAACATTTGTATAAGTTTCTTTCATCAATGTAAATGTGAAGAAATAGGGGGAAATGCAAAAACGTCATTCTACAAATCTTGTTTAATTAGTGCATCACCCAAAGTCTTAGAATGACATTCATAAATAATGATGGACTAATAGGATCACAATATGTAATCTATATTTAATAAATAAATAATGTATTGACCCAGGTGCAGGAGATCATGATCCCCATCCTGATCATCCAAAAACCCCTGAGAAATGCAGTGAAAACTTAACGCTTGATGCTATCACAGAATTTCGAGGAGAAATGATGATCTTCAAAGACAGGTAAATTATAAATGAACTATGAAGGATTTCTCTGCCATTTATGACTTCCTGAGATATTTTACTGATTAAGGGAGGCAATGATTAATTATAGGATTAAATTGCACCAAGAGAGCCTGCAGACCTTGAGATCTGTATGAATATACTCTTCCAAACGTTAGAGATGAAAACATTGCAACAATCTCTTCCTCTAACCAATGATTAAGCACTGCATGATGTTAAAGACCAATTGACCGCATTGTATGCTGACTTTATTTATCCATTAATGGCTTGTTCTGTAGCCATTAATGGCTTGTTCTGTAACAATAATCTAGTCAAAAGCAAGCAAAATCAGCAAATATCCATTGTATTAACTTCTGCAAAACAGATTGTGCATTATGTAGATATCATTCTCATCTTCATCACCACTATTTTGAATTAGAATAACAGAATGGGAAGGGACCTTGGAGGTCTTCTAGTCCAAACCCCCTCCTTAGGCAGGAAACCATTTCAGACAAATGGTTATCCAATCTCTTCTTAAAAACTTCCTGTGTTGGAGCATTCACAACTTTTGGAGGCAAGTTGTTCCACTGATTAATTGTTCCAACCATCAGGAACTTCCTCCTTAGCTCTAGGTTGCTTCTCTCCTTGATTAGTTTCTACCCATTCCTTCTTGTCCTACCCTCAGGCACTTTGGAGAATTTTATTCAACACTTTTATGTATGTGTGCTTTTAGGAATTAGCACCCTGTAAGTTTGGGTTGCTTGACCATTAGGGTCTGCTTAGAATTATACTTGCAATCAAAATATCTTGAGATCAATCAAAGTCAAATTGGGTGTCACTAAAGTGACTCCAGATGACCATTTCCAAATGTACTTCTTGAATCTGAGACTTCATGAAGTTGACCTATCGAGTATTTCAGAAGGTTTGATGAAAGGTTGTTAAAAACTGTGCTCATATTTCATGCCTATTCTCTGCTTGCATTTATCCATGACATGCTATAGAATCCACAATATCCTTTTTGGCTCTGTCCCCATTCCACTGCATTTATTTCATCCCCAGCCCTTGATAGATACAAGCTTAAACTGCCATTAACTGTCCTGAGGTTAATGTTTTCCCTCTGATGCCAAGAATATCTCCCACATGGATAAAATCTGCTAGGCCTGGAAGGAGCTTGAAGGAAAGAGATTGGAAGTGACTGGAAACAGACAACAAATGGAGGACAGGCATCACTGGTGTCTGTGTGTGCATGTGGAATTAAAAAAATTCCAATATTGTTTTCTGCCAACACAAGAATGTATGCATTCCTTAATTTAATTTAAAATTTCAAACTGAAGTTCAACAAAGGGGAAAACCCTTAGTGACTCCAAAAATACATGGTCTTTGTTATCTCTTATTTATCTCCATCTCTTTTTATCTCTGATTCCTAGAATAAAAAAAACTGACATAATATATGGTGCTATTGAACATATACACGATAATAAATGTGCTTTATAATTTGAGTATTTATATTCAAGACTTTAATTGCTTTTTTACATTGTCAGCTAGTGATGCTCCATGATGGTTAGTATAAAAAGAACAATAAACATTAGCAATTACATTAAAAACAAAGTGTTTTTAAGTCCTTGTGAAATGCAAGCCCAGAGCTCAATTCCCTCAATTCAGTTGTGTAGTTTCATGGTTGTTGTATTTATTGGTAGGTACACAATATTGTCTCGATTCCATAGAATTAAGTTCTAGAACTAATCAGTACATTTAATAAAATTTTGGCACTTTATAACAAAACTTTCCTCTTCCAATTAGGTTTTTTTGGCGCTTACATCCTCAGATGGTTGAAGCAGATTTGGTGCAGATTAGATCATTTTGGCCAGAAATTCCAACCAAAATTGATGCAGCATATGAACACTCGGACAGGGATCGTGTGCTGCTTTTTCGGGGTACATTAATGAAGATTTTTTTTTAAAGTTTGAATTATGTCATCCTTTTAATCAAAAGTGATATTCCAATTTCAGAAGGGTAATGAAAATTAAAAAGAAATTATGAATCTGCAGTTACAAATATAATTCTAACATTCTAAAGTTACAATTAAAACAAAATGTAACATCATTTAAATATAAATATCTGTTAAATAAAGTTCAGGTTCAGACTTCCTTGTCTTGAATGGGGAGATATAGAATTTCCAGTGTTCTCTTGGATACGTTTCCAGAAATTATAGGACTGAAGGTTAAATTAGTCCTTCATAGAAAAACTATAGAAGAAGACTTCATAAAAGTCTTCACTATTATTATAGACCAGTATCAGAATGGACACTAAGGAACTGTATGGCATCACAAGACTTTTTCATGGTTTTGCTACGCTTATTAATGTAATTTCCCCTAATGGAAACTATAGTATATTAGAATGGGTAAGGTTTCAATAAAGTCAAGTCTTTCAAATCTCACTACTTTTTCCAGGGTAGACTCAAAGAAGTTTTGCTTTTAGAAATCAAATTCAAACTCCAACAGGATACTACCTCTGATATATAAAATAAAAGTGAAAGTATTTTATACCCTTTATTTACTACCACATTCTCCTTGTGAAATAATTTTTGCTTGGTCTCACTACCCAACAAAGAAAACTTGAGATTTATAATGATTATTATGTAAAATACGACAATGTGTTTTCTACTTCTTTTACAGGCAGAAAAGTTTGGGCTTTGAATGGTTATGATATAGTAGAGGGCTACCCTAAAAAAATTTATGAATTGGGTTTGCCAAAATCCATAAAGACAATAGACGCAGCTGTCCATATCAGTGAGACTGGGAAAACTCTCTTTTTTACAAGAGAAAAATACTGGAGGTAGGTTGAATATTTTTCTCACTATCTTTTGATGAGAAGCATATGTTTTTGAATCAAATTTGATTCAGGGTGACCTCATGGTTATGTCCATGCAATTTTCATGACAATACAGGAATGGTTTGTCATTTCCTTCTTTTTACTTTTTTGTCAATCCTGGACTTTCAGATTTTCTCCCATTCAAGCAGGTATCTGATCTGACAATATTTGTCTGCACTAGGCACGTGCAGCCAGGTGCTTCCATTTCCTGTGAGATTGTAGTCAAATCATTCAGTCCTCACCTGTTCACTTGTTCTGGTTCGTAAATTTCATGGTGTACTAAAACACTTTTAATTAATGGGACATGCAATTATTCAGATTTATAGTTGTCCTAGAACAAATCCAGGGAAACAATAGGAATCACCATTATGATTAAGGATATTAGACCAAGAAAATGTTACAATTAACATGTAAATTATTGTATGATGGTCACAGAGTCAGCCAGGTGTTTAGACTGGATTGGAATTTTTGTCCATCAATCAAGTCCTTCCCAAGAACTTGGGATAGGCAGGTGATGTTTGATAGTGATAGTGTTATTATTAAAATAAATGTCATGGAACATTCTCATTAGAAAAATATATTCCCTGAGTTTTAAGCTATCAGTATAATTCTGGTGATCTGTTGATGTTTACATTTACTCTGTCTTTTCTGTTGCAGAGTATGAAACCATTAGAATTGATTGTGTAACAACCCCCCCCCCCCACTATATAAGACTGTGTGTGTGTGGGTGGGTGGGTGGGTGTCTCCTGACATAGGAAATATACTTTTTTTTAATAAGTTCTAACACACAGTGGTGCACTGCTGCTGGTAACTGAGATGAAATGTAGTGAGGAGGTGGGTTGCCAATAGAAGGAGATGTGTACCAGTGGACTAAGAGACAATACACCTTGAATGTTATGTGTAAGAGAAAGAAGGTGAAGACAGACTCTCCCTAATAGTTCTCAGAGTATATGGTAGATACAGACAGTAAGGTCCTCAGTTTGGCAAAATTCTGTCTAAAGGAGACAGATCAGCTTGGAAGAATTACTAATTCTTCACTCTTGGTTTTAGGTCTGATAGTATCTTTCAGGTGCCATTCAAGTGCTTTTTTTTTTTAGCACTTTATGTTATTGACAAACCATTACTTTAATATGGGATATTATTATTACCCTGTTGTAACTTGATAATCCTTGATAAAAAAACTGCAATACATAGAGTGCCGTAAATAAACCACAGATAACCGTAGTAACGGCTTTGCATTTGTTTTCCTCTTCAATGTAGTTTTGATGAACAGAATCAGATCATGGACAAAGGCTACCCTAGATTTATACAAGATGACTTCCCAGGAATCGGTCGCCGAGTAGATGCAGTCTATCAGAAAAATGGTATGTATGTTTGATTTTTGACGGGGATATCTGCGGGGCTTCCAGCCTTCTTAAGTAATTCCTCTTTCTTTTGATCCATCATTGCCACAGCCCTGGACAGATTGGTTGAGTTTCCATCTTAATTTCTACAAAATCATAAAGTAGTATTTTCCTGAGACATTGACTCTTGTTTTAAACTGTCATAACATATCCAACCTACCTGAAAGACACCAGAGTAAGGGAGGGTCCCTTGAGAAGTTATGGGAGATTAAAGTAAAATATAGTTTCAGCCTCCTTCTTGGAGGGACCTAACCAAACCATTAGGCCCCTCCTCCAAATTTCATACCACTCTTTGCACTCCCTTCCTTGTAATATTAAACAGTGCTCTTTTTGTTTGGAGATTTGAAATCCAAGCTCCACAAAGACATGGACTTCTTTGACCAGACATCTCTGGATACTAAACTTGATCTAAGCTGAAAGGCCGAGAAATCATTGGATAGGACCAATACTGAATGTTGAAATAGCAGAATGGATAGAATGTTGACCAATTTCATTTTTGCTACTTCAGACAAGATCAAATATTCAGAGGGTACAAGGGTCTAGAAGGAAGGTAACTGAAAATTTCAGACAAATCAGCCATCAATAGACCCATAGAGATAAACTACATTTATACACCATTCAAAAGACATAATAAAAATCTAGGAAATAGGCAATAAACATCCCTTCCACCAGTCAGCCTCAGATGTATCATCACCAGGCAAATGATCAGGCAGAAAAGAAGATACTAATCAAGGAACCATCAACAAGAAAATCACATCCCTATCAAAAGTGGTAGGACATGTTACAATATATCTACAGAGAGAGAATCCCATATTTGCTTGCATTGATGATGTAACCTAGCTAAAGCATCTGCAGCAAACAATCAAGCTCAGAGAGCACCAAGAATTCCACATGGTTCAACCGTAAACTATAAATACACTTTTCCTAAAAATTTCATCCTTCCCCTAATCTGGGTGGGAATATCCTATGCATAGAATTAACTTCCTGGAGTATCCTGCTGATGGAAGCAAACTCAGAATCTAATCCTCGTGTTTTTTTTAAAAAATGTGTTCAATACTAGCAATAGGTAGTAATACCAAGCGGTATATTTAAAAAAAATCAATTTTCATCTTTTACAGGCTATTTATATTTCTTTAACGGACCACTGCAGTTTGAATTCAGCATCTGGGATGAAAGAATTAGTCGTGTCTTGAGAACTAACTCAATCTTTTGGTGCTGAACATATTAAGCCAGGTTCTAAACTGTGGAATAATTTGCTACTCATGAAAAATAATACTGTACTTGTATTTTTTTTTAACCTAAAAGCTTGATTCTGTGAACAAGCTTAGATAATGTTGTCACTGTTTTTATATTGTATATATGGGACATATAGCTATCAGTCTGGAACTGAATTAAACGGCAAGGGTTTAGCTTTTCGTAACGTATCAACATTTTGTATAGATTAACACTATTTAATAGTTGAATTAATAAAAAGACCATCTTCCTGTCAAGGGCTGACTGGGGAAAAGAAACCCCTTGTAGGGAAAAAGGCATCCTAGTTGGCAGTAGGCAGCATCATGCTATTGTTCAACAATAACATTAAAAATTGGGGGAAGGAAGTGGGGGAGGCACATTTCTGAATTTCAGAAACTCGTGAAATTGATTGTTCACATCAAGAATCAGTCAGGGATTTTGAAAAGACATAGCATGATCAAGTTTGGCAGCATCCTGAGGATTTAAGTAGTTTTATTTATTTTATTTTTTTAAAAAAGAGTTTTAATTTAAATTGAGTTTCTAGTGGGTGCTATGGAGGAGTAGCTCAGGTGATGCTTGATGACCTGAAGGTAAATTAATAAATCTACAGGTAGTCCTTGACTTACAACCACAATTGAGTCCAGTATTACTGTTGCTAAGTGTGACAGTTATTAAGTGAGTGTCGCCCCACTCAACAACCTTTCTTGCCATAGTTGTTTAAGTGAATCACTGCAGTTGTTAAATTAATAACAAGGTTCTTAAGTGAATCTGGGTTCCGCACTGACTTTGCTTGTCAGAAGGTCACAAAAGATGATGATCACCTGACCTTGGGACACTGCAACCGTTATAAAGATGAGTCAGTTGCCAAGCCTCTGAATTTGGATCACGTGACCATGGGGATGTTGCAATGCAGAGCTGTCAAACTCCCAGCCCACGGGTTGGATTCGTCATGCACTGGCCATGCCCACCCCTGGTTTAGCAAAGAGGGAAAAGTCCCGATACGTCAGATGATGCCACCATGATGACATCAGTTTGTCACCCCTGCTGCAATGGTTATAAGTGTGAAAATGTCCATTACCTGTAATTTTGGGGAAAGAAACACTTTTCAGGATGATGCCTCAAATCTTAAGGATGAAAGTAAGTGGGGGAAGGGGGTGTTACGAGCCTGTGTGTCAGATCTGTGTATCTGTCATTTCTTCAGTGGAAGAAGAAAAGGGGGAGAGACTGATAAATAAATCGTTTCTTGATGTAACTTGAATACATTCAATCTTATATCGAATTTGTATAACCCACACATGATACAATGGAGAGAGGAATCCCAGATGACTGGAACCTAACACCTCTGAGCGGCACAGCCAAGAGATGAGAAGACCATAAAAATTCCAATGAGATGTATGCTTGGGAAACTGTGAAAAAGATCGTTCCTTGAGAAGGGGTGGGGGATGGAATAAACATACTGGCTTTTGTTTCACAAAACACACATGGAGAGAAGGGGAGGGGTTCTAAAATACCTTATCTATCTCTGCATGCCTGAGGGACCTCAGACGCTGCTTTTGAACTCTTACATGAATTGTCTCATCTCAATAAAGGATTCCTTTTGATACGTTTGGTTATCAGAAGTTCATTCTTGCTAATTGAATGAGAAAAAGTTCTGTAGCCTGACACTGTGCACTA
This sequence comes from Bungarus multicinctus, assembly GCA_023653725.1. Classification (NCBI taxonomy): domain Eukaryota; kingdom Metazoa; phylum Chordata; class Lepidosauria; order Squamata; family Elapidae; genus Bungarus; species Bungarus multicinctus. The sequence goes on along the minus strand of CM042850.1, from coordinate 17,375,485 downwards.
CATTTAAGTATAAATTAAGACCTCAAACAATAAGGTTTTTTTCTTCTAAAGATCATAAAGAAATCTTAAAGGAGAACCATGGAAAATGTACAAATTGAAGGTCATTTCCAGAGTCCTAGATTCTTAGAGGAATGTGAATCTTATCTTTTTTTTTTTAATAAAAGCATTTTAGCAACAAAAAAATTGAAAAGCATATTTCCTCATTTTACAAGGAAAGAGACCTTTATTTTAGTTATTTTTTTTTCATTTATTTTGTATTTAGTGTAACATTGTCTACAAATTCCTAGCATTTAAAAATACATGAAGTTATATTTATGTTCTTCCTTATGTTATGTTATCTGTTTGTGTGTGTGTGTTTAAAAAGTCACAAATAAAGCGCATAAATATATACACCTTAAAGTGTACATTTTTTTCCTGTCCAGTATTTATATTGTTTAAATTAAGAGCAAACATGGAGACGATTTTGTAAACAGAAGATAAAGTTGTCTGGATAAAATAACGTGTAAAATAACATATTGTTCAAATGAGATTATTACCCAACTGTATTTTTCTTGGATTATTCTTCTTCTTGGGCATTATTATCTTGCACTGATAATCCATTACATGAAGTTTTGGAAGCAAAGGCAAAATTAAGATATCTAACAGCCTTGTCCTCCATATTCCTTTCCTAACCAGATGAAACATTACAGGATGGCTTCAGTCAGAAATGGTGTAGGGTCTCCCACTTAGGTGAGGGGTTGGACTACCTGACCTATAAGGTCCCTTCCAACTCTGATTATCTGTTATCTGTCTTCAAAGAGAAAACAAGAAAGTCCAGTTGCCTCCTGAAAATGCATCTTTGGGATACCTGACTTACACATGTTTTGGCCAGGAAGGACTTCCTGTCTGTTCCTTTTCCCATGTCAATGATGTTCCCAGCATGACCAAGTTCCTGTCCACCCTCTATGGCTGTCCTCTTCTTCCTTTTGCAGCAACCTTCCTGGCATGGTCAACTTCCTTTCCATTCTCCGTGTCTGTCCCCCTATTCCTATTGCAGTATATCAAGTACCAAATAAACAATGAGTGCCGGGACAACATTTTTGCGTCAAAATGCCTTGAGTATCAAATTCAATGACTTTTGAAGCTGTCAAATACCAAGGTACCACTGTATCTAAAATAAAACTATTTCATTTATTTTACACAAACACATTTTTTACTTTCAAAAAAAATTGCACAAGCTAAACTTACCAATGAGCCATGCTTACAAGATTTTTGTTTTCTGCCAGGACTGCATCTATATGCAAACAATTTCCAGTGCTATTGAAGAGGCACGGAGAAATATTTTGGGATATCCCTCCCCCCTCCTTTTCTAATCTCTGACAGATAAAATAATGCTAAACAAAAATTTGAATTGTGATTTTTTTTAATAACAAGATCCAGATGAATTCAAGCACACTTTCTTTATGGGTTTCTAATTGTTTCAAGCCTGCTAGTTAGCTGAATAATGTGTTCATAAAACAATGGAGAGAACTTTGATTGCTTCTTTGTTTTCTCTTGGGGTGGCCATGGAGAAAATGGTCTTTATAGAGCAACATAGCTCATAACATACAGGTAAATCAAAAAACCAAATGCTGTCCTCTTGCATATTTAGGCCCCCTGGATCATTTTCTCTACTCTACTGGCTATTTATAAGAGATTAATCAAAGCAGAATTTTACAGGTGGTAATAGAATAACAGACTTGGAAGCTCCTTGGAAGTCTTCTACTCAAGCCACCTGCTGAACCAAGAAATCCTATACCATTTCAGACAAATGGTTGTCCAATCTCTTCTTAAAAATCTCCAATGATGGAGCATCCAGAATCTCTGGAAGCAAGCCATTCCATTTATTCATTGTTATAACTATCTGGAAATTTCTCCTTATTTATTATCTATATTATCTCCTTATTATCTATTATTTTTCTTATTTCTAGGTTTATGTCATGTTGATTCTCAATCATCATTATTTCTAGGTTGTTTCTCTCCATTAGTTTCCATCCATTGCTTCTTGTCCTGCCTTCAGATGCTTTGGAGAATAGGTTGACCATCTCTTCATCATGGCAGCCCCCGAGATACTGGAGCACTGCTAATATGTCACCCCGGTCCTTTTCATTAAACTAGACATTCTGCAACCATTCTTCATATGTTTTAGCTTCCAGTCCCTAATAATCTTTGTCACTCTTCTTTTCTCTTTGCTTAAAGATGGTAATCAGGACCAGACTTTCCATCACTAAGCGATGCAGCCACAAAGCATGATCTGGTGATATTAAATTTCCTGGTTAATATAGAAAGGATGTTTATTTTAAAGAAGCTACTGATTTCTGAATTGCAAAGAGCTGGTAGCTGGTAAAATTCTCTGAATCCAACACTAGATGTCACTTTTTTCTTGTCATTTAATTTGCATTGAAACAGAAAAAAAAAATTGTAAAAGAAAAGACATGCAAAAACCCCAGCTACACTGCAGATGGGATAATTTTTAGGAAAGAAGGAAAGAAAGAAAAAGAATAGAAATATTTCATTCATTCATTCATTCATTCACTCATTCATTCATACTCCAAAGTCCCACATAGCAAGCTACAAATATAATCTACAATTTGGCATTAGCTAAAATAGTTTATTTATTTATTCAATTTCTAATAGCTGCCCATCTCAACGACCACAACTGAGCCCCAAATTTCCATTGCTAAGCAAGACAATTGTTCAGTGAGTTTTATCCCATTTTATGACCTTTCTTGCCACAGTTGTTAAGTGAATCACTGCAGCTGTTTAGTTAGGAACATGGTTGTTAAGTGAATCTGGCTTCTCCATTGACTTTGATTGCCAGAATGTCGCAAAAGAACAGAACAGAACAGAACAGAACAGAATAGAATAGAATTCTTTATTGGACTAGTGTGATTGGACACACAAGGAATTTGTCTTGCTGCATGTGCTTTCAGTGTACATAAAAGAAAAGATACATTAGTCAAGAGTTAAGAAACATAAGGTACAACACTTAATAATAGTCATAGGGTACGATAAGCAATCAAACCATACTAGGAAACAGTCCATATAAATTGGAAGGATACAAGTGACAAAGTTACAGTCATACAGTCACAAGTGGGAGGGGATGGGTGATAAGGAACGATGAGAAAATTAATAGTAACAGTAATGCAGACTTTGTAAATAGTTGGACAGTATTGAGGGAATTATTTGTTTAGCAGAGTGATGGAGTTCAGGAAAAAACTGTCCTTGTGTCTAGTTGTTCTGGCGTGCAGTGCTCTATAGGGTCACTTTGATAGAAGGAGTTGAAACAGTTTATGTCCGGGATGTGAGGGATCTGTAAATATTTTCACATAAATATTTTCACACAAAAGGTGATCCCATGGCCCCTGGAAACTGTCATAAATACATGTGGTTTGCCAAGTGATTGAATTTTGATCATGTGACCAGAAGAATGTGTCAACTCTGAAGCGAACCTGGCTGAAGCCGTCTTGTGGTACCTCATAGTTGCCATGATGCCCGAGAGAGGGAAGGGAGGAGGGAAGTAGATAGCCCAGCTAAACAGTCAAAATAAAAAGTTTTCCTGTGGGAACCAAGGCCATTGTAACAGGTGGCTGGTGAAGGAGCAGAGGACTCTGTATTCATTGGACAATGCAACTGATGACACCTGGGAGGGGGGAAGTTTTACTCTTTTAATTAGGTGAAAATCAGAGGAACTTTCAGAGCTGGTTTTCACCAACTGTCCCGATATAAAGTATTCAATAAACATGTTCTTTGAGGAATCTACCTGCCTCAGTATTCTGCTTTCAATGGGTGCATTACTCAGAATTCTGACAAAATGCTGCAATGGTTGTGTGAAAAAGGGTCATAAGTCAAAGTTGTAACTTTGAATGGTCACTAAATGAATGGTTGTAAGTTGAGAATTACCTGTACTTTCTTAATCAGGTAACTTTTCAGGGAGTGGAGAAGTGTTATCTCCCACTATAGATTTCTCTTTGCAAAGCTAAAATTTCCCAGGCTCTTCAACTTCTCTTGTTTTATTGTAAATAGTCCAGAAAGCTTCGACAATTGGTTGTTTTTAAATTTTTAATGAAAAGTAAAGTTGAAAAATGTATAGCTGGCCCTTTCAACTCTGATCAACATAGATTATTGCAACAATTAGCAAGACTATTATTAGTTGTGAATGCATTTCTTTCACTTGATCTTGAATACTGGAAAGTCCCGGTGAAACTTTACCTCATGGATCTGTGGTGAAAAAAAATTGACTCAGATTCCTTTCAAGTTTTGAGGATATTTTATTTGGTTTCAAGCACTGGAACAGTTTCACAAAGTGAAATCTTTCGCTGTCTATTTTCTCATGTTCAGAAATGAGTTCCAGATTTTAGTAAAAGAGAATATGTAACTCTGTGTTGAACTGTGAAGTCCTTAGTGCAAGTCGCACATGCTAACTCTAATTTTATTATAAGAATATAATAACAGACTTGAATGCACTTCTCTCTCCCTTGTTTTATCTTCATGTGAACCACACTTCATATGAAAGTGTCTGAGATACTTTCTCTGGTTACAGTTCTGCCACAGACTCAGATTTCTTTTATATGACCGCTTCTCTTATTTTTCAAGATTAGTCTTTCTTTCTATTGCACATCGTATCAGACCTAGAAGGACTAGGCCAGTGGTGGGATTCAAATTTTTTTACTACCAATTCTGTGGGCCTGGCTTGGTGGGCATAGCATGGCTTGGTGGACATGGCAGGGAAAGGATACTGTAAAATCTCCATTCTCTCCCCAGTCCTGAGGGAAGTTTACCACCAGTTCTTCGAATTACTCAAAATTTCTACTCCTGGTTCTCCAGAACTGGTCAGAACCTGCTGAATACCACCTCTGAACTAGGCGGGTTCTCTGATTTTTTGATCAGATACATATTTTAGATTAGACCACCCAAAGTTTACAACTGGTTCAGAATGTGGTGAGATGTACAATTTTGCATTATGCTTTGTTTATGTTACACTACTGGACACACTGCACTGATTTCCATTTCTTTTCATAGGCTGCTGATAATTTTTAAAGGCCTGAAAAGCAGAGGGCTAAATCATGTGGAAAACTGCCAAAGGCAATACACGAGGCTCCCAAAATTGTGTGTGCTACTGCATTCTTAACTGCTTGAAATCCTTAATTGGTCTTCAAGGGCAGCCCCATATACAGCACGGAGCTGCCCAAATGTAGACAGTAGTTCATACTGTAGTAATCATCACCAAAAAAGTCTAGTTTCTGATTCTTCCATGGCTTCCATTTATAAAATTGCTTTTAATGTGGTGGTTGCACAAGCTCAAATTCTATTTTAGAATCTTATTTAGGGCATATTTCATTAAGGCCTCACTATCTAAAATAAATTTATCTGATCCAAAAATAAAGGAAGGCCAGTCTGGCATGCTGACTTCTAGTGATTACCACATTGTTTCCAAGGTTCTTTTGCAATCAACTTTTTAAAAATATGTTCTAGATTTTTCCCAGATAAGTGATGTGAGACTGTCTGGCTATGCTTCTTAGGTTCCCCTTCTTTTTATTTCTGATGTTGAAGATATCATTTGTCCTTCCTGTCATTGTGTCATCTGTTGCATTGCCTATTCTCCAGAGGATGTTATGTAACAATTTGGCAATGATACTTTAGGATGTAACCATTTGGCCCTGGACATTTCAACTAAATAGCTGACCAAGTTTCTATCCATCCTAAATTTCCATCCTGCTCCTTCAACTTTCTTTCCAGTATATTCTCTTGTTTCTTCCTTGCCATATTCTCTTGTTAGAAAAAAAGGGACCAAATTAAGATTTCCATAGTTTTGCCCTTTCCTTGTCACACACCTTGACCACTTTATATATTTATTTATTTCTCTTCTTCTATTTTTGAAGGTATCTAAAAGGGCCTGGGACAACTTGCTGCAGCCAACCCACCATGGGACAACTCATCATGGCCAACTTGCCACAGCATAACTCACCACAAGATGAGACACTAATATCAAAGTAATCTATCTGTATTTATATATAAAAGCGAAATGCCACTCACTCATCATCACAAAATCTCCAGAACCGTAAAGCCTACAAACTTGAAATTTGGCATGTATGTTCCTCTTGGCTTCTAGGTGCTCACTAAGAAAGGATTTTTCGAAATGACCATCAGAGCATTAGTATTTCGTATATTATTATTATTAACACACACTGATGCTAAGGAGTTCTACTCCCCCTTTCCACCTAAAAAGAAATCTGTCCCAATGCAAAACACAAGCAGAGGAGAGGTGTTTCAGTTTTAGTTTCACAGCAGCAACCAGCTTTAGTATAGAACAGTTGACCTAAGCCATGCCCAGGCTCCTTGCTGTCTTCTTACTCACACAGCAAATACTGCTTCAATTTCCAAAAAGCCCACAACTCTCTCACACACTGACAGGATGCTAGCCAGATGAATACTGATGGATGCTGATGGGAGAGGCACAATTTTTTTCCCTTATTTTCCTCCCCAAAAACTAAACCCAATCGCATAGTTTCATAGCATAGCACCGGTACAGAGTTAGTAGTGGAATAAAATTGTTAAAGAAAGGATGCAAAAGGACAGACAAAATGAAACGTGAATGACAAAAATTAAAATAATTGTTTAATTATTTTAAATAATTAAATTAAATTGTTAAAATGCCCACGATGAGTTTTTCTGCAGCAAGTTGGCCGCCGTGAATTGTCTATGATGAGTTGACCACAGTGAGTTGATTGAGATGAATTGTCCCATTCTGTATCTAAAAGGCCATTTGTGTTGTTAGCATGCCTCACCAAGCTCATTCCAAACTTCTCCTTTCCTGATGTTAGTTAGCTCTACTGCATTTGTTCCTTTCTCTTTCCATCATGTAATCTGTTTTTAAAATTTCACCAGCTTTCTGCAATAATCATACTTTTGCTCTTCTCCCATCTATCTTAGGTTTCTTTGCTTTTCCTATGTTATAGGAACAGTGAAATAAATCATATATACTGTTCCTACAAATGCAAAAGAGTATAGCTCAATGAATGCCAACTGAAATCAGAGTTAACTAACTTGGATTGAGTTTTACATATATAAATATAATAAATATGATAAACTACAATAAATTGGACTTACAAGGTCAATAGTTCATCTACTAAAAAGGAAAAAAAGAGATGATATTGAATACCAGAGAGGATATATTATGCCGCCATATGTTTACAACTATGGCCTTAAAATTCCTACAAAACATGGAAGCATGTCATTGACGTTGCTATAATAATCACAGCCAGTAAAGATTACACTTTTTGGTGATATGAAGCAATCTATTTCTGAGATTATGGAGGAAAGTATTTAAGTCCCTTCAAAATCTTTCCCTCCAAACAAATTGTTTAGCAAACTCTTCTGCTATGACCACAGATTTCCTCTTTCACTCATGAGCAAACAAAGAAATGACGTTACACAATCAGTTTCTGGGACTTTGAGGAAATAGTTTTGCCATCAAATAAATACTCATCTCAATATACATGTAAAATTCTAGAGACCACAATTTCCGTTTTCACTCAAGTCTGTTGATAATTTGTGTGAATATTGTGTGATATGAGGACATATTTTTCATATATAGTAGACAGAAAGCACAGTTTGATCTTAACAATGTCCCTTCTCATAATAAAATGAGAAGCATTTAATTCTTTATCTACAAATATACAAAATATAAGTACACCATCACCCCAATTTTTCAAATATAAATATGTTTACATCTATATATCTATTATGTGGTTTTATATAAATATATTTCTTGGTAATCTTTTGCAAAGTTTGGAATGGTTGTTTCAGTTTTATGAAATTTTGATTGGGTTATGAATTGGAACAAACTTCATCTATGCATATTATAACATTTATCCAATTACACTATTAGCATATTTTTTTCAAATTTCCACAGCATTTTTCATTAGTTTTTCTTGAATATTAATATTTTAGCATTTAATTTAAATGACACATTATAATTGTTTCCACATAAATTTGAAATAGTCCTTATAGCATCCCCTCACTTCAGTTTTATCCCAAATGATTTCATTTCTTTTATTCCTGTGATGGAATGTAGTGATTCCAGAGAACAGTCAACTCAGTTCAGATAGTTTGTGTGAGATAAAGAGAATGCAGATAGTTCTTCCCTAATAGTTTCCAGAGTATAAGATTTATGGGGGTTGTTAACATCCTTTAGTTTGGCAAGATTCTGTCTCTGAGTGAAGAACAATAAAGAAATCTGCTTAAAAGAATCAAATGTAATTCTTGGTTTTTGGAGCATGACAATTCCTAATTATATTCACTCTGCTGGGGCTTCTTGTTTAGCCTTTTACTTCCTCCCCAAATAATTTCTCCTAGGCATCAATATTGTTTTGTGTTTTTATTTTCTCTTTTCCTGTTAAGTGTTCTTCAAATCAAATCCATATCACACAGAAGGTGATGCACAGTCATTAAAAATGCATAAAGAATATTTTGTACTCTTAATGCATACATTAAGAGTACAAAATAAACAGTTAAACCTAAGAAAGAATTATAAAAAACTAGAAGATATCAGAATTAAAAACTAAAAGTATATATAAAAACCAAAAATCTAAAAGAAGGTGTAGCAACATTAGCTGGATATAAGGGATCATATAAGGTTAATACGTGAAAGGCTACATTTCTCAAACTACAAAGCACTCTAGAATGGCAAATTAGGTATAGGAGATATAATTAGGCTAAGCCTGAGGACAAGTTCAAATGCATCATCAGCCTGGAGATCAGGGTGGTATTCAGCAGGTTCTGACCAGTTCTGGAGAACCAGTAGCAGAAATTTTGAGTACTTTGGAGAACTGGCAAATACCACCTCTGACTGGAGATTTTATAATATCCTTCCCCTGCCACGCCCACCAAGCCACGCCCACAGAACCAGTAATAAAAAATTTTGAATCCCACTACTGCTGGAGATGGTAAAAGACCTAAATCCAGCCCCTCACCCTGGTTCCTTGACTCTGGTGCCAATTTGCGTTGACCGTTAGTAGATCAGATTCTTGTCTATAGGTAACATGGAATAAACTTGTAGTACTTTTGAACCCTATCCTGGCTCCTGGTTTCCCATGCCTGATATTAGGCAGTCATTAAATCTAATTTATAATATTGGTCATCATATAGTGAATTTTGAGCATACAAAACCTAGTAATGTAATACATTAGTGGTAGTAGGGTTGTTATCAGAAACCAACAGCTGATATAGAGTTATCTTATGTGCCCTGGGTATTTATGCAATAGTGGTGAGATAAAATTCCTCTGTTCTACAGTTACAGGAGAAGCACAGGCTTCATTGTCTAGAGTTTTATAGCTTTTCTGTTTTCTAGCTTCTTCATCCCACCAATCTGTTTGCTTCATGCAACTTTCCCCCCTCAACCCCATCAATTTAAAACATGGTGCAATTTATCCCAAAATTAATTTTTGATTCTTCGTGATCACTAATTCACTGCAGTATGATGCACAACATCAGCCTATGAATTCCTATTTCATACCAACTTATAGTAATAGCTAACATTACTTCATACTTTCTGTGATGCCTTTTAGCTTTTTTATTTATAATGAAACCTACAACTTTACTTCCATGCAGGCATTCATCAAATCCACTCCATAAGATCGGGCTATCTTCATTTAGATTTATTACATTCTTCCTTTTTTACTTCAGTGTCATAAACAACACACATATTTTAATTCCAATTCTTAATTCATACTTTTAAAATTTATTGATTTTCTAAATGCTCTGGCCAGCACACAGAAGTACATGTGAATATAAAGATGGTTTCATGGCACATGATGTTTCTATATTTTTATGGTTAATTTTGATTTATATTTACAGTGTTTCAGAGTTGGGAAGGTATTTTATCTACTTATATTTTATTTATTTATTTTTATTTTGTTTATTTTGTCAAGCGATTATAAGATAACAGGTATAAGTATAAACAACATAGTTATGAATACACGAAATGGATACATATAAGAAAAATAAAAAGAAATAATAGGACAGGGACAGTAGGCATATTGGTGCGCTTATGCATGCCCCCTACAGACCTCTTAGGAAAGGGGTGAGGTCAATAGTAGACAGTCTAAGGTTAAAGTTTTTGGGGTTTGGGGAAGAAACCACAGAGTTGTTGTTGTTGTTATTATTATTATTATTAGTCATCTAGAACCTATGAGAATGACGGTACATATTTATGCAAGCAAAATTATTTATCCCGTCCCCTCAATACATAAGTAAAATTACGTATTCTCCATTGTATCCTCTTTCTCAAAACTGATGCACACATTTTTATTTTGAGAAAATCCAGACTTCAAGATTGCCTGGAAGTTGCACTTTTCACTTATCACAGTCCTCTCCCTTGGGTACCCCAACCATGGACTCTCCATAAGGATTTATGGCTTCATGTTTCAGGATTAAATCTCGGCATGAAGGCTTAGTTCCTGTTCAGAAAAGCAATGAAAATATTTCCCAATGCATGATCACTGAGACCCATCTGAACCATATCAACAATATATACACTCAGATTTCTGTGAGACATGAATTTTTTATATACGTCAAACACATAATTATGTGTGTGCTATGACATCTTGCCTATAAAATATGCCTTAGTAGAATTGGCTATATTTCAGGAGAATCTATGCCAACATTGCAACTTAATGTCCTTTATGTGCATCAGAATATCATTTCAAGAAATCTTACCTCAGGAAAATATTTCAAATACAAGTAGTCTTCAGCTTACGACCACAATTGAGCCCAATTTTTTTTTTTGCCAAGTGAAACATTTGTTAAGTGAGTTTTGGCCTATTTTACGACCTTTCTTGCCACAGTTGTTAAGTGAATCATTGCAGTTGTTGAGTTAGTAATATAGTTGTTAAGTGAATCTGGCTTCCTGTTGACTTTGTTTGTCAGAAGGTCACATTACCCTGGGACACTGCAACCGTCATAAATACGAGTCAGTTGCCAAGCATCCAAATCATATGCCTATAGGGATGTTACAACAGTTGTAAGTGTGAAAATAATCTTAAATTGTTTTTTTCAGTGCCATTGTAATTTTGAACTGTCACTACAGTTATACAGGAGCTAGAGTTAGGCCTTCTAATTGCTTCTAATTGCAGGTCATGAGGTCTGGGCTGGCCCAAAAATAGAATTAATCACAGATTCTCTGTTCAAGATATCATTGACCACTTTCTCAGAGGAGAACCTTGTCTTCTGTCAGATAGCAAACATTCCTTCCTTCTAGCAGGTTCTTGTCTTCAGCTGACAATAAATAACTCTGTGGGAAGAAAAATGCAATCCGAAAATGATGACGGAAGCAAAAGACAAAAAGCAGACCCCAAATATAGTGTGGTACACAGATAAGATCTGCAAATATAGAATAGTATTTCTTTCCTAACTTTATTAGTTCAACACAGCATTAATGTACTGGGTTAACATCGTTCACACTGTTCTAAAATTTTCATCATAAGTTTTAGAGTCATCTATTGCCAAAGGGTAATCAATTCAGAAAGATTATTGAATTAATGGATTTGATTGTATTCTTCAGATAGTCTATAAAACCCAGCATAATCATCAAAATATAAATTGCAACAGCAGGAAGACCACAATTCAAGGGACAAGAGATTCAAGAATCAAGCAGAAATATATCTGGGCAAAAGATCCACAAATCAGATGTCATTTATTTACTTATTTATTTTTTTGCCAGATGAATTTCCCAATTTTGGGAGAAATCCTTGTTAAATGAGAACCTTATTTCCAGCTCATGGAATTTCCAGTGCTCCTTCCTTTCATTAATTTCCATCACATGTGTCATTCATTCGCTATAAACAGTAGACTCAATTGTACTGCTCTGTTTCGATTGAGTAGTAGCATAGTATCATAATCTACTTAGTTCTACTTTTCTTGCCAAGTTCAGACGTGAGGCTAAGATGCTTCCTTTAAATAAGCAGAATAGAAAGTTTCTAGAATGCTTTTAAACAAATCTGAATATGTTTTCAAAGTTGCTATACCTTAAGATGTAGCAACAAAAGTTCTATATTGCTTGTACATTGCTTGCTATGGATTAATATCACTAGTTTATTGACAGGATAAGACACAAAGCCTTTCCTTCTGCCCCTGGATTGTTTAATGAAGTTTAAATGGTTTGTCTAGTCCGCTTTCAAAATACAAGTATGCCAGAAAGAGAAGTGATAGGTTTTTAGCTCACAAGGATTTCAGCACCAAGACATCAGAAAAGGGATTTTGTGAATCAGTTCCTGAACAGATAAGTCTGTGTTTACACACTTCTATGCGTGAAATATGGTATAAAGCCACAGTTATGCTCAAAATAAACAATGAGACATACGTGTGAATATTTTTTTTTCATTTGTTTGTATCTGACTGTATGTCTGTGTAGAAGTAGCTGAAAGGTTGTGATACATTGCCTGTAGGGCATCACTGAATCACTTTTTAAATGTGTTGATTTGCTGCTGAATAAATTGGATTGAAATTTTAATTTGTATACATACACAAAGATACTCACATAATTGTTTCCCATTGGATCAAGGATTATGACAAGATAAGGGGGAAGCCACGTCTACAAGAGCCTTTGATTAGTTTAACAGATCAATCGGTTATAATCCTTCATGAACTGGAGTTGCTGGGGACATCGTGCTCTTGCCATCGTTCATTTAAAGTCTGTAATCTGCTTTACATGGGGCTGCTATTAAAGATAATTCAGAAAGTGCCTCTAGCACAAAATAAAGCTATCCCTTTGCTGATCAGTAACTCTGTTTTTGTAATGGTATGTGGAAGTAAGGAAGACATGCTGCTTAGATAGCGGTTAGATAAGAGAAAGCATAGCCAACACCTGCATAGGAGCCTCCCTAAATTCTTGGGATGTAAAGGAGATGGTTGAGGGAATTGTACTTTCAGATTTGCAAGATTCTGTTAATGTGTTATGCCCTTGTTAAGTCGGACTCTGAGGGAGAGGAGGAACAGCCGACAGGAAATGGAGGTGTAGTTCCGCAGGTTGTGGAGGAGGCTGGGGAAGGGCAAAGGCTGGGTGGGCAGTCAGAGGAAGAACCAGGCCCACCCCCTCTTCATCCTAGGACATGCAGGAAAGAACCGAGGAGGAAATAACTTGGCTTACGAGAGAGGAAGCGGCCATGATCCCCCTCATTGGTTGCAGCTGGGGAGAATAATATGTAAAAGAGACGATTAAAACACAGTGTTTCCAGAAACAAAGCGTATTTTATTTTGGGCTGAAATTATCTTAGTTGGCCTCCTTCCAAAAGATGCTGCCTTGTTACCTCCTTGAATTTGGTAATTACTTATCCTGTTCCATTGTGGAAATTTCATCAATGTAGTTTGTTTGGTTTTTTATTTCACCTCTATCTGCTCATTAGGTTCCGACTGTTTTGCTTTGTTTTAAAGACTATTTTTGAGTACGTTGTATCTCCAACTGAGAATTATTAAACAGTGGGGCCAAGCTGGAGGTATTAAAGGACATTTATTTACATTTTGGATTTTGTTACGTTTGTGTTACACTCCGGGTCATCACATAATGTAAAAAGGCAACGTTTTTCCTTTTCAATTATGTCTGACTCTAGGACAGGGGTATCAAACTGGCAGCCCTCAGGCCAGAGGTGTCATGCGCAGGCCATGCCCACCCCAGCTCCGTGAAGGGGAAAACCATTGTGAAATGTCATGTGACAGCAACGTGACACTTGTGTTTAACACCTGTGCTCTAGGGTATGGTGCTCATCTCCATTTCTTGGCCAAGGGAGCCAGCTTTGTCCACTTACAATTTCTATGGTCATGTGGCCAGCATGACTATATGCCAAAGGCGCACGGAATGCTGTTATCTTCCCACTGGTGTAGTACCTATTTATCTACTTACATTTTCATGCTTTCGAACTGCTAGGTGGGGAGAAGTTGGAGCAAGGAACGGGAGCTCACCCTATTATTCAGAGCTCGAGTCTCAAACCTGGGCTGTCAGCTCCCCAGCTGACAAGCTCAGCATCTTCAACCACTGAGCCATTGTGCCCCCCCCCATTAATATATCATTGCAATAAAGTAGCTTATCTAGTTGTGTTTCCTATTTGGTCTACCTGGTGAGGTTAATAGGCATCTCAGAATAATTTAATCATTGTGGGAGCTGCAGTGATTCCCGGTAGGCTTCCAGGCCAAGCTCAAGCTACTGGGCCATGATGTTATTTCTGCTACTTAGCTAGCATCTGCTTACCCTATATAATCTATCAGGGATCACATGCAGAAGATGCCCATTCCATGATAGATCATGGGGGTGGGATCCAGAGGATGAAATTCTCATTAACATCCCCCTCACTTTGGAACAGGATTACTTTTGAATTCATGTTGCCCCCATCCTGAAGACAGTCCTTTCCTGTAAGGCATTCAGACACAACAATTCAAATTTAGGATAGCATCTGATTTTATTTTTAGTGTCGCACTATTTCTCACTGGGTATATATTGCATACAAATTTTATTTATTGATTTATGTATGTATGTATGTATGTATGTATTTCCTCCCTTTATTAGTTTTATAAATTATCCAACTCTACCCAACTCCAAATTATCCAACTCTATCCAGCTATCTACTTAACTCACCTTCCTTGTGCTATATTGCTATCAAAATATACCAATACATAAAAGGGTTCAGTTTCTCCATATCTGTACATATCTTGTATTTTGAAGAAGAGACCCTTAGGCAGAGAAGCTGTCCTCCCTAGTTGCTTCAAATGAATAGAGAAAGTGGCTTTGGGAGAAGTGAAAGGGAAAAAGTACCAAATGTAGGAATTTTCAATTTTGGTGAGGATCACTAAAGAAAGTAAGTCTAATGCTGATCAAAATTCATGTTCCTTTTAGGACTTTGTTATCATTACTCAGTAGCAGGGAAATGACGATAACCTAAGTTATAAATAGGTAGGGACAGCAGATATGTCTCCATTAACCATCAATCATCCTCATCGTCATCATCAATACGTTTTTGATGTGACATTGAGTGACATTGAGCTGGCCACATCCACATTGGCCATGCCCCCTCCATGGTCAAACACAACCCTGATGTGCCCTCAATGAAAATGAGTTTGACATCCCTGGACTAACACTTCACTTCTAAAAGTGAAAATATTGCTGAGCAGCATTTTTTTTTTAATGTTTACATGCCAGTGTTTCTTTTGGGTATTGCCGCAAACAATTCTATAAATCCATTTAAACAAAATAAACAAAAATCATCAGCAAAAGTTTCATCAGAAGGTAAAAGTCCATCATGGCATAAAAAAACAAGTAGCTTAAAGTTATTTAATTAGAAGGAATGATTCTTACTCATCTTTTTAATGAAGGGCACAGCCTCAGCCCCTGGGTGAAAAAAAATCCCGCTTGATGAATCCCAGCTACCTTGTTAGTAATTGCACAATAAGGTTTGTGGAGTCAATATAATGTGTCATTCTGAAGCATCATTTTCTGCCTTTGACAAATCAACAAGGTTCTAACTCTATGAGTCACGTTACTGTTGATTTTATGGAGTAGGCGTGAAGTGTATATATAGAGGGAGACTTATGCTACATACACAGAGCCACTTCTAGCAGCTGAAAAGTTTTGTGACTTCACATTTGGAACACAGACGGGAAGCTGAAAATGAATTTGCTGCTGGCAGTTGCACTGTTTGGAACGCTTGCTTGGGCTTTGCCCATAGAGCAAGAAACTGAGAGAATTTCAAAAAAGGACAGGGAACTTGCTGAGGTAATGGTTGATAGTAGTTCATAAATAAGATTGGAGAACCTCTGGTCCTTCAGCTGTTGCTTAGTTATATCTCTTAGTAACTCAAACCACTATGACTAAGGGTGAGAAGGGTTGGGAACTTTAATTCAGCAACATCTGGGAGATCTCATATTCTATACCTGTATATGATTATAAGCTTAGAACATCTGTATTCTGACTAGCTTCTCTGTAGCTTGAGGTCTATATTGGATAAACTATATTGGATATTTCTTGCTTGATGGCTATGCTATCTAGGCATTATGAATTGTCCTAATCATATGAAGGTAACAGATTGGGGAATTTTACAGTTTGTAATTATTGTTATTGTTTACAACAAAGACTAAGAGGGGAGATTCATTCTGAAATAGAAAAACTTCATATAAGGAAAAAAAACCTGATCAATTTAATTCTATTTCAGAAATACATGCAAGATTATTATCCTGAATCCGATTCAACACCTGTGATAAAAAGCAAAGCCAAGAATGGCATTGCTCCAGAAAAAATACGACAGATGCAGGATTTCTTGGGATTGAAAGTGACTGGCAAATTGGATGCAAGCACTTTGGATGCTATTAAAAAACCCAGGTGTGGCATTGCTGACATAGGAGAATACAATACTTTTCCTGGTTCACCTACATGGGCAAAGAAAGAACTGACATACAGGTAAGAACTGAAAGTTTTCTTGAATTTAAAATGCTGCTTGAAGATAATTAAGACCACAGAGAGTTTTACAGTACCTTAGACAAATGTGTTGTATATTATTTGTATATTACAGCTCCTGACTTTTAGCAAGAATAGAATTCTATTGAAGGATACAGACAGGGTGTAAAGTATTATTAGTGAATAAACCCAATACTTGACAGCAAATGAAGATGGCATAAAATCCCACCACTGTTTATCTTTTTTACTCTATTGCCAAGTTCAGATAAAATTATTGATGAAACAAAAAATAAAGAAAGAGAAATAAAATGAAAAAAACATGAAAGATCCATAGGTGGCAAGTTACAACCCCAAGCAAAGACACTTCCCACTTCATCCTACTGCTTGAAGTCTTATTTGCAAACCTCTTCATACTACGATCATATGGTCCTTCAGGATTTGTTGGTCATATTAATAATGGTTTCTTCTGCAGGATGGCTAGTTCACCATATTTGATCTTCCTCTGTAATGCCAAACTAATAATACTTGAATATGCTTGATAGCTCATTGTCTATTTGTACTATGCCCCACTGTAATTCATTTAGAAGCATCACTTCCAGTGGTGGCATTCAAATTTTTTTACTACCTGTTTTGTAGGCATGACTTGGTGGGCATGGCTTGGTGAACATGGCAGGGGAAGGATACTGTAAAATCTCACTCCATCCCCATTCCAGGGGAAGGTTACTACAAAATCCCCATTCCCTTCCCACTAACCTGCTTTCCAGCTCCATTCTCCTGTGCAGGACAATAAAAGAAGACCCAGCCAATCAGCTGGGACTTGGGAGGCAGAGAATAGATGAAGGCCGGGCCAGTCAAAGGTGGTATTTGCTGGTTCTCTGAACTACTCAAAATTTCTGCTACCAGTTCTCCAGAACTGGTCAGAACCTGCTGAATACCACCTCTGAACCAGATTAAAACATGTTAAAAACTTGTGCTTCATATAGAACCTTCTTTTCATTCATGTATTAACTTCTCACAGCGTTCTGAACTATACCCCTGATATGGAATCCCGTTACGTAGACTATGCAATTGAGAAAGCTTGGAAATTGTGGAGTGACGTGACTCCCTTGACCTTCACCAGGGTTTATGGGAAACCCGCCGACATTGAAATCTCTTTTGTTAATAGAGGTAAGTAAATGACCATACAGTAAGTAAATTAGCCTGAAGGTCACACTCAAAGGCTTTAAAGTATGTCTTTATTTTCTCAGCACATGGAGATGGTTTTCCTTTTGATGGACCAGGTGGAAATTTGGCCCATGCCTTTTCACCTGCTTTTGGTGGAAATGCCCATTTTGATGAAGATGAATTCTGGGCAAAGGATTTAAAAGGTATCTTTCCTTTTCAACTTTTAAATGTTTGCATGTGTTTGAAAACTTGAAACATAGAATGGCTTTTGGTGAGATGGGTGGCTATATAAATTGAATAGACATACGGAGAGATGGATAGATAGCTAGATAAATAAATAGATAAAGATGAACAAAGCTCACTAGCATTATATTATATAGAGCCGTGGTGACGCAGTGGTTAGAATGCAGTACTGCAGACTACTTCTGCTGACTGCTGATTGCCAGCAGTTCAGCAGTTCAAGTCCCACTGGCTCAAAGCTGATTCAGCCTTCCATCCTTCCGAGGTAGGTAAAATGAGGACCCAGATTGTTTGGGGCAATATGCTGACTCTGTAAACCACTAAGAGAGGGCTTTAAAACACTGTGAAGTGGTATATAAGCCTAAGTGCTATTGCTATATTGTAGCATGGCAATCCTCTCCCTATTTTTATAACTCACTGAAGAAAAACAAAACTTAAAGTCAAGATGATGGCCTTTTTAAAGGTCCTAGAATCCTTTATGGGAAGCTCTATGTGGACCATGAAGTCCACCTGGCTACTTTGCTCAGGAATCAATTTAAAACAATTACACTTGAGTACTCCACTCGAAAAATTACACACACATATATACTGGATTAATCAATGTTTGTCTGTTATGGTAAATATCCATTTCATAAGAGATCTTCTTTTTCCATTCTAGGAACCAACCTTTTTCTGGTAGCAGCCCATGAGTTTGGCCACTCATTAGGGCTTCAACATTCCAATGATTTGGGGGCTCTAATGTTTCCAATCTACCAGCCAATCGATCCCAAAGCCCTAAGACTTCACCCTGATGACATTGCAGGCATCCAGAGCCTTTATGGTAAATATAGATACCCAGGTGAAGACAGTGGTGGGATTCAAAAAAATTTACTACCAGTTCTATGGGCGTGATTTGGTGGGCATGGTGTGGCTTGGTGGCCATGGCTTGGTGGGCATGGCAGGAGAAGAATACTGTAAAATCTCAATTCCCACCACACTTCAGGGGAAGGATACTGCAAAATCCCCATTCCCTTCCCACCCCACTAACCTGCTTTCCAGCTCCATTCTCCTGTGCAGGGCAACAAAAGAAGACTCAGCTGATCAGCTAGGACTTGGGAGGCAGAGAATAGATGGGGGTGGGGCCAGTCAGAGGTGGTATTTGCCGGTTCTCCAAACTACTCAAAATTTTCACTACTGGTTCTCCAGAACTGGTCAGAACCTGCTGAATACCACTCTTGGGTGAAGAAATGGATTAATAGTCCAGAGGGGGTTTGAAACACTATGAAAAAAAGATGCACAATTTTTGAAATGTAATGTTATTGCTCATACTACATTTTAAGGAACCATCCTGATCAAAAACAAATGCTATTTGACATGGCCACGGAGAAAGCGACCAGCTTCTAAAAAACAAGAAAGCTCTCCTTTTTTTCTTAAGTAAATCAGAAATCACATTTTCCAGGTTCATTTTCCAATTTAGGAGAAACATGTGAGAATATTGTATCACTAAAATCTAAACATAATCATTCCACACCACCTGCATATAGACCAAATGTTTATTAACCTCATGAAAGTGATTGAAAGATATAAAATATGATGTCTACATCCCACTTCATGTCAACTGGCTGAATCTTTCTTGAAAAAGTTTGTAAATCCCACTTGGTTTTTTTTTTTAATTTCTTCTCATTCTCTCTTTTTCAAGGAGCCCCTGGAGATGATGATTATAATGACAGTTCATCGGGAAACCCTACAGCTGCCCCAACAGAAGTACCATCAACAGGACCATGCCACCCTGAACAAGCTTTTGATGCTGTGACTTCTCTTAGAGGAGAAACCATGTTCTTTAAAGACAGGTAAACATAGTGCAATATTCTGAAGCCATCTGTCTATCCCAGATGCCAGGGATTAAATGAAGAATCTTTCATGTTTTTTACATATGGGTCTAATGACATCAAACCATGACATTGTTAAATGACAAAAATGCCATAATAATGTACTTGCTTCATGAAGTCTTACATGGCACATTATTAATTACATCGTGTATAATAATAATTACATCATGTGGTTATTCCATCCTCACCCACCCATCTAGCTTTCCCTGCAAATGTCAATGGCCCTGAATTCCATTCCTTCTCAAGTTGTTTCTCCTCTATCAATGTAGTTTCTTCTGGCGAAAGAATCCCCTCCGAAGTGCAATTGAGAAAGATCCTATTTCTGCTTTCTGGCCAACTTTGAGCACCGGCATAGATGCTGCATATGAAAACAGAGACAAGGACGTCATCTTTCTTTTTAAGGGTAAGCAATTCCTCTGGATTCCTCTTGTCAATGCAAACGTAATGAATATTCCAAATTTAAGTATGTGGAGGAAGGGATGATACCTGATAAGATGGACTATGCTAGTAACTACAGATGGGATCTAGATGTTTCCTATGCAGACATAGCTAGAAAGGAATCATAGCCTCATAAAAATCCACCGTACATTGAATCACAGAACTGACCTCTTTTTAATCGGGAATTGGCAGCAAATCTCCAAGGGTATCTATCAGAAATCTACTGGGACTTCCTGAAGTTTGAATTAAGACCATGACCATGAACTGGAACTCTTCCTAAAAAGAGTGTCCTCACTCAGAAAGTTGTATAAAGGAGTACATTTCTTAACTGTCCTTAGTGATAAGACACTAAGATACATGTCAAGCAATAGTTCCAGGGGGAAATGTGAGACATACTTCTATGGATCATTTCATAGTAAAAAATGGACTAAATATGGGCTCAATATTGCCCCCATGGATTATTTTCAAATGTGTATTATATCTTTCTTCAATCATGGAACCTAATGTAGCATCTGTTGGGCTCCGAGTCAATGATCAAGGATAGACAATCTTAGTGTAGTAATGCAGTGACATCACTAAAGCGGACTGCGATAAGATTTCTGTTTGATTTTTCTTACTGCTATCTCCAAAACTAGGGGATTGAATTGATCAGTAAACTTAACTCTATTTCCACATTCCTATCTCTACTAGTTGAAGGAATGTTTGCAAAGTCTCATGGATGTCTATATAATTCACTCTCTGAATTTGGAATATGGAATGCACCATCTCCCCAACCAATTTTTTATTCCTTCTGGCAGACATATACATTTTGTTATCTTTTGTTTAACAGGAAAAAAGTATTGGTCTTCCAGGGGAAATATTATAGAGCCTGGTTTCCCAAGGAACATCCAGAGTCTGGGCTTCCCCCACACTATTAAAAAAGTTGATGCAGCAGCTTATGACAGTAATTCAAAGAAAACATACTTCTTTTCTGGTGATCGTTATTGGAGGTAAAGGCCTATGTTACATTTATGATATTGTTTTACCCTAAAATGCTCAAATTGCACCAAATTTGCCTTGCTTTGTTTTACTGAATTGGATAGAATTTTAATTACTCTTACAGAATCTCTTCTAGCAAAGTGGAACATGCTATGATACACCTCTTTAGACAAAACATTATATTGCTTTCCTCTTACATTTTTGTTTTGTGCTTTAGACTGTGCTCTTATAATATATCAGTTCAGATCAATCTTTATTACAGTCAAAGACCAGCATAAGGAGTGTGGGATATAAAAACATTAAAACACAAAAAAATACATAAAAATCTAAAAAATCTAAAAAATCTAAAATGAGGGTAAAAACAACTATGGACATTAAAAACAAAATAAACTAAATCTATCTAATATAAACAATGCAATAAATCTTATACCAAACACTCTATAATAACTTAGATGCTCATTAAATCTAATTTGTGGCACAAGTTAATTTGTGATGTATTTTACATATCAGTTCGAAAGCATGCAAATGTGAATAGATTAATAGGTACCACTAATGGGAAAATGTCTTTGGACAGGGCTGGCTCCTCCAGCCAAGAAATGTCTTTGGACAATGCTGCCTCCCTCAACCAAGAAACAGAGCTGAGCATTGTGCTCTAGAATCAGATACGACTGGAGGAGGAAATTTTTATCTTTTCTATAGACTAAGGAAAGGGACAGAAGAAATTCATCTCACTGGGCACACTTACTTTCAAATGTAAGAGCTTTTGAGTAGGCTAAAACCCAGTTTGGTGCATATTGACCATCTGGTTCATATGACAATGATCTAAATGCCTCAAAAAAGCCACATGGCAATGAACATTTATGTAGATCATTATTTTTACAGTTATTAGATATGTATTTTACCTATCCACCAGAAGCTCAATACAACATAAATAACACCCCTTTCCATTTTTCTTCTGCAGCAACTATTCCGTGAGATAGGTCAGGATGAGAAACAGAATAATTCAAAATCACCACAGCTAAAAATAGATCTGACCATTAAACCAAATGTTATGTAACCTTTGATTCTAGAAGTAATACAGAGCTAACAAATATGCTAGCTGGTGATACCAATAGAGAAAATTTTATGGATTCCTGAAGTAATTTGAATTTCTAAATAATTCTCCTCCCTCCCTCCTTCTTTTTAGGTATGATAATGAGAAGAACTCCATGGAGCAAGGATATCCAAGAAAAATAACAGCTGACTTCCATAACATTCGCTCCAAGGTGGATGCTGCTTTTATAGATAATGGTAAGATCATTTGTGTTAACTTAACCAAAATCCTTTGTCCATTCAGGATTCAGAATGGACCAATCAAAATTAACTAAATTTTAGATGGAAAAATCACAGGATCGATGTTGTGGGGAAAATAGGAGGAGGAAGATATGTTGAATATTTGCTGCCTTGAGCTTTTTGTAAAAATAATAAAGGCAGGATACAAATAAATAATAATACTAATTAAAGGTGAGCATGCCAAATTTCAAGAAAGTAGGTTCCAAAAACATTATGTAGCTGTCAGTTATGAGATAAGAAACTGCTATGTGTTCAATAGTGATATAATATGAAAGTCTTTGGGAATAGCCTCAGATTTACTAGGTTGATGAGGGGAAATCAGGAAACGTTAATTCTCATAACTGGACTCAACGTTTCTTCATCTCAAGAAAAGCTTCTTCAGTAGATTTCTGGATAAATGCTCTGTGACTTACTAAATCTCTTAGTTTTCAAAAAGTACAAAACATTTGTACTGAAAACCCAGCAAAACCATTGCAATGCTGAATGCCGCTTATCTGTTTATCATATTTAAATGTTCTTAGACAACTGATAAAATTAGCAATGCTGGTTATATTCATTCATCATAACCATAAGCAGACCCAAGAACAAAAGTTGACACAGATATGTAACTTTAATATGACAGAAAGGAAATATGATTAAATAGAACCATGAAAACTTTAATCAGAGTTGACTTCTAAATGAAAGAAAATCAAATTGAATGTTTATCTTGGCCCACTAAATTAATGTGTCCAGGCCCAAACTACTTTGCAAAGAGCACGCACATTTCCAAGTGCAACATTCATTCTGAAAAAGGGATACTGTAGGCTAGAAAAATGCATCACTATGCATCCCTATGCATTAGTTCCTCATTCTAATTATTTATATTGCATATATTTTAGGGCTAGTAAAATTCCATTAAAAATGAAAGAGAAACAAGACAGTGAAAAGATCATAAACAGTTTGGAATTAACTGCACTTGTTTAATTACCTATCTTGTTTACTTCTATAGGATACTTCCATTTATTCAGTGGTCCAAAGCAGTATGAATTTGACTTTGCAACCAAGAGATTTCTGGGCATAAAGAAGAGTAATAGCTGGCTGGGTTGCCAGTGATATGGCAGGAAGTAGAGACAGGAGCCAAGAACTGTGGAATCCATTCATCCTAGCTCTCAAGAACTAGCTGATGTTGTCAGTTAATGGGGATTACTTGGTGTATTCTCTGCTTGTGAGCCATGAAAACACCATAACAATGTTTTCATAAGGGAGAATTTCAAGACTGAATTTAATTTAATGTAACTTATTCTAATATATTGTTTTTTAAAATTTATGTTATTAAAATGTGTTTCTCAATAAAATCATTGTGGTTGATTTCTTTCTTGGCATTGTCCTATCACATGGTGCCTTGGGAAGAAATTCTTCTCATTTGAGCTCTATGTATCTGCCTGCTAAGAATAATGCTTCACTCAAACGGAGAAAAGGGTTCTGATTTTGATATCATACTGCTCCCTCAAAAAACCTGGTTATTCATTTTGGGTGCCCCCAAATTCTATATGGTTCAAAATCATGGTTGGGTAGTTGATAAGCCAATCAAGGGAAAGATAATTTCTTGCAGGCTTTTCTGATATCTCAATCTTTGTTTTTCTATTATGTGCCTTTTAGTCAGTGTTAACTCCTGGCAAATGCCTGAATTAGTCCCTGCAGTTTTCCTGGGAAGATGTTTAGAAGTGATTGGCCTTTGTCCCCTTCCTAGGGCTGAAAAACAATGACTAGCCCAAGATATCCAGCTGGTTTTGTGCCCAAGGTGGGACTAGAATTTATGGTCTCCCAGTTTTCAGCCTGAAGTCTTAACCACTACAGTTAACTTAACCTAATATTTTATTAGTATTAGCAAAACCATTACAGAATGATTGAAGAGTTTAAACAAAGTCAGAATCGCATTTAAATAATGTCAGATGCCAGCAGGAATATTAAGAACAACTAATATATACCCACTTTGTTACATACGTATTGTTGTATTTAGATCTTGGACAAAAAATACACATACAATTCCCGCCCCTCACAAATATCCCAACCAATTCATGTTTTGAGTATATCTATATAAAAAAAGCCAAGTACCACTCACTCATCACAAAATCTACAGAACCGTAAAACCTACAAACTTGAAATTTGACACATATGTTCCTCTTGGTTTCTAGATGTTCGCTAAGAAAGGATTTTTTGAAATGATCATCAGATCATTATTATTTCTTAATACAGTAATTAACATGCTTTGATGCTAAGGAGTTCTACTCCCCCATCCCACCTGAAAAGAGCTCTGTTCCAGCTGCCAGTTGCCTTATAGTAACACCAGGGGTGGGATTCTACCAGTTCGGACCAGTTCTATAAACCAGTTGTTACGATCCTGCGCAGTTCGGAGAACCACCAAATTGTGCCCCTGGTTGGCCGTGTCCCTCTCCGCCCAGTCAGTCATTATTGCACATGCGCGACATCACATGCATGCCCAACATTGCCGAATTCATTCTTCCCCACCCAGTCTCTCCTTAAGGTATTTCTTTTTTCCCCTCCCGATAACCAGCTGTTCTGATGATCAGCTGGGCCAGGATCCCCCTTGTTGTCTTACTGCTTTGCCCAGGAGGCTTCCCTGAGTCCCAGGAGGCCAAAAAATGAAGCGTGGGGTGAGTGGGTGCTGTGCGGCCCCTCCACAGCATGTTTTTTGCCTTCCTGGGCCTTAGGGAATTTTCCTGGGAGCAACAATGCCCCCCCCAGGAGACTTCCCTGAGGCCCAGGAGGCAAAAAAACCGGGGGGGGGGGGGTTGCTGCAAAAAAGAAGAAGCCATGCCCACCCAGTCACATGGCCACACCCATCTAGCCAGACCTACCTAGCCACGCCCACAGAACCCACCCCTGATTAACACGCTCTGATGCTAAGGAGTTAGACTTACTACTCCCCCTCTCCAACTGAAAAAAACTGTTCCATCTGCCAGCTGCTTCACATTTGGTTACCTCAGTTCAAACAGACAGATGTTCCATTCCTTCACTCAGGAGCAGACTGGGGCTCCTTACAGTACTAAATGTCAGTACCTCACCAATATGTCTATGCCTTCCACCTATGGAATTACTTCCGGACTCCAGGCAGTGAGAGCGATATTCCCTTATGTGTTTCAATCATCGACCACCACTGAGCCAACAGATTGTGAATCGAATTTCTCCTGCATAGTCTGATCACAAAGTTTCATCGCAAACCATGCGTATCCAGCTAGTAGAATTATAAAAGAGAAGGCAATCCTTTTTGTAAAAGTACAAGGATACCGATAAGTTTTAAAACGTTTTCATATAAAAGAGGCATTATGAAGCAATTTTATACATGTGTTAATGGATAAAATTCTGCCACAATTTCCCTTTTACATCTAGAATAATAGACAGTTCAGAAAGCAGAAAACTCAGAGAGTACCGAAGACTCTACAGTACAACCATGAACGATGTATCCTATCTTCTATTGAAATAACAATCAGAATCTAAATAGATAAACATATTAGGATCTATCCCAATCAGAAACCCTGGATGACCAAGGAAATCCAGCACCTCTTGCGTGACAGGACCAAGGCCTTTCTAGCACCTCTGGCATGGCAGGACCAAGGCTGATGGGGCAAGATATAGTGTTGCCAGAGCTAATCTGAAGAAAGATATTCGGAAGGCCAAGACTGATTATAAGAGGAAGATTGAGGATAATTTTTATAGCAATAACATAAGGCAGGTGTGGCAAGGAATTCAATAAATTACAAACTATCAACCAACCAATGTCATCCCTGCTGAGGAGGATTCTTCATTGGCAGAGGAACTGAATTATTTCTTTACTCGCTTTGAAGTGGAGACATCAAAGGCAGATAAAATACAACCACCAGCCAATTGTAGCCCCCACCTCATTATGGAGGAACAGGAGGTGAGGAGCATTCTGAGGTCTGTGGACCCTAGAAAGGCTGTTGGTTCTGACAGTATCTCTGGCCAAGTGCTTAAAGACTGTGCTGATCTGTTGGCTGGAGGATCTTCAATCGGTTTTTATCCCAGTCCACTATTCCATCTTGTTTGAAGGCTTCCACCATTGTTCTGCTGCCAAAGAAGTTCTCTGTCAATAACCTCAACAATTACAGATCACTAGCACTCACTCCTATCATCATGAAGTGCTTTGAGAAATTGGTCTGCCAGCACATCATTTCTGGTCTTCTGCATACATTTGGTAAACACCAGTTTGCATTCAGAAGAAATAGATCTACAGAGGACGTTATAGCCATCACTCTTCACACTACTCTGACTCATCTAGAACAATGGGAGGGGGGCTATGCAAGGATGTTTTTTGTGGATTTTAGTTCTGCAAGACCTTGACTATCAGAATGGTCAAACAAACGGCAACTTCAAATCTGAACAAATAAATGCTCTGTCTTACATATTGGCAAAAAAATCAGAAAATAAAATACAGGCTGAATAGTCAAGACCTTGTTGATGATCCAAACTCTGTCAAGGAGTACTCATCTCAAATGACCTAAGTGCTAGAGCCCACTATAACTACATAGCCAAAAAGGCATTAAGAGTTGTTAACCTAATCTTACGTAGCTTTTTCTCTGGTAATATTACACTAATAACTAGAGCATACAAAACATTTGCTAGACCAATACACGAATACAGCTCATCACTCTGGAACCCACATTATGTATCTGATATTAACACAGTTGAGAAAGTCCAGAAATATTTTACAAGAAGAGTTCTTCACTCCTCTACTCGTTGCAAATAACTTATGTCACCAGACTCGAAATTCTAGACCTAGAAAACCTAGAACTACACCACCTTCGGTCCGATCTAAGTATAATATATAAAATCATACATTGCAATGTCCTACCTGTCAATGAATACTTCAGCTTCAACCATAACAACACAAGAGCAAACAATAGATACAAACTCAAGGTTAACTGCACCAAACTTGATTGCAGGAAATAGGACTTCAACAACAGAGTGGTCAATGTCTGGAATACTCTACCTGACTCTGTAGTTTCTTCCCCAAACCCCAAAAACTTTAACCTTAGACTGTCTACTATTGACCTCACCTCTTTCCTAAGAGGTCTGTAGGGGGCGTGCATAAGTGCACCAACGTGCCTACTGTCCCTGTCCTATTGTTTCTTTTATATTTTATTTTTCTTATATGTATCCATGTATTCATAACTATGTTTTACTTATGCCTATTATCTTGTAAGCAATCAATAAATAAAATAAATAAATCAATAAATCAATAAACAATTCTTCTACATAGACTAGTATATAAACACTAGGGGAGGGCCCAGGGGAAAGGTGGGAGGGTTGTGGTAATTATTCGGGAGGATCTGGGACCTAGGGAATCCACTGTTCCTCAGACGACCAAATGTGAGTCCCTTTTTGTAAAGTGTGGTTCCGGGGTTCAGATGGGCCTATTGATCACATATCTGGCTCCCTGCTATACATCCCTCCTGGGTGTCCTCCTGGATGTGTGGCTGTCATTGGAAGACCACGTGGCGGCCGTCACCAGGGGGGCTTTTGGCCAGGTCCGCAGGATCTACCAGTTGCTGCCCTTTCTGGATCGGGATGCGCTTCGCGCGGTCACCTCCGCCCTGGTGACCTCCCACCTAGACTATGCCAATGCTCTCTACATGGGGCTGCCTTTGAAGAACATCCGGAGGCTCCAGCTGGTGCAGAATGCAGCCGCTAGGGTGGTGCCCCGAGGAGGGTGGAGCCTCCTCGGGGCTCCCATGTTACGCCACTTCTGCGCGAGCTGCATTGGCTCCCGGTGGCCCTCCGGGTGTGCTTCAAGGTCTTAGTTATTATCTTTAAAGCGCTCCATGGCTCGGGACCAGGATACTTGCAAGACCGCCTCCTGCCATTATCGGCCTCCCGCCGACCGATACGCTCTCATAGAGTCGGCCTCCTCAGGGTGCCGCCAGCTGGATGGCTGGCGACCCCGAGGATGTGGGCCTTCTCATTGGGGGCACCCCCTCTCTGGAATGAATTACCCCCGGAGATGAGGACCATCCCTGATCTCATGACCTTCCGTCGTGCGCTGAAAACTTTTTTTATTTAGGCAAGCCGGTCTGGCGTTTTTAAATTTTAATCTGGTTTTTAATCTTTCTTAATCCCCTTGTTTTAATCTTTGTAGAGCCAATTATATTTAATTCTTTTATTTTTTAATATTGTATATGTGTTTTATATGTGTATTTTTTATTCTGGCTGTTCACCACCCCGAGTCCCTTTGGGAGAGGGGGCGGTATATAAATTTAAATAATAAATAAATAAATAAATAAATAAATAAATAAATAAATAAATAAACTTCTGGACCTTGGACTTTCTTATTCAATCTGCCTTTGGATTATGGATTTCCTTTCTGGCTGCTCACAGTGGGTCAGATTAGGTAATCATACCTCTTCAGCCCTTATTCTTAACACTGGTACACCACAGGGTTGCATATTGAGTCGCTTACTCTATACTCTTTATGTGCATGACTGCATTCCCACTCACGCTAGTAATACTATTGCTAAATTTTCAGATGATACAACAATGGTGGGACTCATCTCCAGGGGGAATGAGTCTGCCTACCGAGATGAGGTGGACCGGTTGCTTTTGTGATGTGGAGACAATAATTTGGTCCTCAACACCAATAAGACCAAGGAGCTTATAGTGGACTATAGAAGGAATAGATCAGACATCCAGCCCTTGCTTGTCAATGGAGACCGAGTGGAGCAAGTGGCCAGTTTTAAATTTCTGGATGTTACCATAAAAAGTACCTGCCCTGGGGTGCTCACATTGCAGCACTGGTCAAAAGGGCCCAGCAGAGATTATACTACCTGAGACTTCTCAGAAAACAACTGAATGAAAAACTGCTGGTGATCTTCTACCGCTGCACCAGAAAGAATATTTTAAATTACTGCACCTCTGTATGGCTTGCCAATTGCACAGTGGCAAGGAAAGCACTCCAGAGGGTTAATGTCATTGCCCAGAAGATCATTGGTTGCCCTCTCGCCTCTTTGGAAGAGCTTTATAACTCCCGCTGCCTTAAGAAAGTTCAAAACATTCACAAAGATCCATCTCATCCTGGGAACCCCTTTTTTGAA
The DNA here is from genome assembly GCA_023653725.1 of Bungarus multicinctus. NCBI lineage: Eukaryota > Metazoa > Chordata > Lepidosauria > Squamata > Elapidae > Bungarus > Bungarus multicinctus. Next base: position 17,345,903 of record CM042850.1, on the reverse strand, counting down.
CTATTACCATCTGGCAGACGGTACAGAATAATAAAAACAAGGACAAATAGGCTGAAAAACAGTTTCTATCCTAGGGCAGTAGCTCTTTTGAATTCTGCTGTATAGTGCAGTGCTGGTGTGGTGTCAGGGGTTTCCCATTCAATGTGTGGAGTGTGAAGGATGTGTGTTTGTGTTTATTTTCATGGTCATGATGTGCACTGAAGATGGTGTTTGATTTCGTTGTACGAGGTGCAATGACAATAAAGTAAATTAAACTAAATCATTTTCCTTGGAAAGTAATGACTTCACAGCTGGGACTTCACAACACTGTGAGTAAACAGTGATCTTGTGAAATCTGCAGCATAACCATTTGCTTCCCCTTCCAGTTATTTCATCTGTAGCAGTTATGCCATCACTACCTTATATAGCTGATAAAGCTGTTCATAAAACTCCATGGCACAAGTTCTTATAATATGATACATGTAACAGTCATGGTGGGATAGAGTTGGTCATAAGTAAATTCTCTAAATCCATGGTTCTTTCCATCTTTAAGACACTGTGATTGGATAATGAATGGTGATCTAATTGTAGGGCTACTCAGATTTAAGAAAAGACTCATTCAAAACCAGAATTTCCCTCCTCCTAGTGTAAATCCTTGGCACTTCATATCACATAAAAGTCCCTTTTTCCTTCTTAGGGCAGCTATCATGGCACAACCATTTGTTGAATAGTTTAGCAATGGAAAATCACATTGGCACAAGAGATTTGTTGAAGTATGAAATAAAATGCATTGAGTTCCATTTACTCATTTTGATCGTAAGTAAATGAAATTCTGTCTCAGATCATCCTGCTTTGCCATATAGAATACTCTTTGAATAAATGCAGGGAATACTCCCGTGATTAAACATGTTCCAGAAAAGCATCCAAAAAACAGGATATTTAAATTTAGTGATGAAAGTAAGTGTGACTCTTGGGTTTAGAATAAAATAATTCAAGACTTATACAGCTTCACTTCTCACAAATATAGTAGATCAAACTAAAATATGACAAAACTCAAGTTTAGTGGGAATGAAGTGTCCTCATCTTTTGTCACTGTTTTCATGAATTTTGCAAAATAATGTAAATAATAAAATGATGCATATGAAGGTTGACACCAGCTAAAGAATTGGCAGCTGTGATTTCAAACTAATGTGTACAATTCCAGATACTTTGTCTTTGGAATGAAATGGAATGGAATCACTTCCGCCAAAAGAAGTTTTTTGTTCAGAAGAATATGATAGGATGGGATGGGATAGAACTGGCTATTTAGGCTTCAAAGATTATCTTAATTCTTTGCTTAATGCCAGAATACCAAAGGATTTAATTAGGACTTCATAATCCATTGGCAATTGCAACCATTAGCATTAGCATTATAAATCTTGATAAACACCAATGAATAAATGGTCTTACGTGATAAGAAACAATAGCCAGGGTCTTTTTGCTAAGCAGTTAATATACAAAAACATGTTTAGCTAGTAAGTCAACATAGGCTTTTGGATAGTAACTTTAGTACTTTAGTTATTTGAAACCAATTACTCTAACAATTATTATAAGGATTTTCAACAACTACACAGAGAATTATTTTTGCCTAATGTACATCAAAGCGAAGCATATTTTCGTTGCTCAATATGGACCAGATGTCTTAGCCACCTAAAGGAAGTCTGAAATGCCATCATTTATCATGGAGTCTCTTTCTTAAATCAAACCAGCTTTGAAACTACATCTGAAATTCAAAATATATTTAAAGTTGTAATTATAAGGGGCAGTGGGTGATTATCGTCATTCAAGAAATCCCAGTGGTTTTCAGAGGCACTGTCCCACACATAATCAGACAAAAGACTTGTTGATCATGTTTCAGGGACCTGATTCCAGAAATCAGATAGTGCTATTCTTGATGCTATGACCAAGTTGCAGTGGAGTTCCTCAGATTTATGGTATTGGGAATGGAAATGGGATCAGAGACAGCTTGGAAGTTCATGATTACTCAGATTACTGAAGATTGAATTCATAACAGTGGTTACACTTTTTTTAAGATAATGATGACATGACCTGGAGTTGGGGTATGTTTCAATTAGCCCTTTGTCTTACTCAGATCATTCTGCTGATGCTGGAATTCTCTGAATCTTTTCCTGCTGCAGGGAGGAAGGATGTATTTCAATTAATCTGTTCCAGATGCCTGATCGGTACCTCAAGAATGGGCCCACTTTCCCCCTGCAATTCAAAAGTGGGCCCATTCTTGAGGTCTCACCAAGAGTTGGCTAAGGCTTGGTTACTGTGTAGAAGAAGGCAGCTATGGTCTTGAATTGGATATTTGTGGATTCTCTCTTAGATTCTAGAGATCTGTTTCTCACAAGAATTCCAAGAGATGAAATTTAAAAAAAAGCAATGTTCGGAGTGTGGAAGAGAAGTAGGAGGTAAAATTAGGGGCATCTACAGATAATAGTCCTAGGTGAGGCATAGTGCGATTTCAGCAGTGATGGAGCCAGTAAGTGCTTCAAAAGCCTCTCAGACTCTGAAGTTCATCCATCAGCTTTAAAGGTACAAGGACAGAGGGGGTCAGCTAAAAAAAAACAGGCCAGCAAGAGACTAGACTCTAATAAATAATGTATCTCAGCTGTGTGTTGGGTGGTAGTTCAGCTTGGCTTATTTATTGGCTGCAAAACAAAATGCTGAGAATAAGTTTTCAGCTCTGTTTCTGCCATGAACTCTGAATTCTACCACACTGTATCTCTCATCTTGTCTTTTGGATTTATTGGTTGCCTATTGGGTTCCTGGTCTTGAGCTGTGCCTAGTCATTGATGACATTTATGGTTGCCACCTTTAGATACTATTTTCTTTTGTCTTGGCTGGCATATTGAATGTATCTAGCTTCCTATCTTCTTAGCCGGAAATCAGCAATGTTGATACTGAAAAGTTATTGAAGTATCACTTGTGCCAATAAGATTGACAAAGTGTAATTATTTTTCTGCTCTTATTCCTCTGATGATAGTTAGCTGGGAACCTTGTTCAAGATTAGGGATGGGACCAAGTAGAATCTATGAGGACACTGCCAATATTTTGAGGCGTCTCTCTGTAAAGTCATTCAAATCTGACATTGGTTCTGCAAGTCTTGAAGTTAACCAAGGCATGGTCCAGCATGGTTACCTGGGAAGGCTTTGTGTTTATTGGTCTGGAGGAAGTGGAGATGATCATCAGGGATACAACCGCAGCCACTGGATGCCAATTTCTGTTCATCTCACTAATTCCTGAGAATCAGCTTGTCATTTCTTTCTCGATGATATTCAGGTTCCTATAGTTCACATGACAATCTGGTGTATTTTTTGCATTTCCAGTGCAGACAATTATTTATTTATTTTTTTTGGTCATAGTCTTAATTGGGATTCTATTACCCCAAGGGACTTCCCATTCTGCATCCCAATTTCCTGGACTATTTATTACTTCTCTTTGTTCATCCTCCGTAGTATGACTGTTTCCTTGGAGCCTGTATCATCTTTGAGCTTTTCTTTAAAATGTTGATGATAATGCTTGACTATCTCACCAGGTCTTTCACCATTTGTAACGTTATAGCATATAAATGTGTTGCCATCTCTTTAACTCCTTTTTGATGATAACAAATACAGGGGTGGGATTCTACAGGTTCGGACTGGTTCTATAGAACTGGTTGTTATGATTCTGTGCAGTTTGGAGGACCACCAAATCATGCTCCTGGCTGGCCCTGCCCCTCTCTGCACAGTCGGTCCTTATCGCGCATGCGCGACATCACGTGCATGCCTGACATCGCTGACTGTGCTTTCCCCTTCCTAGTCTCTCCTTAAGGTATTTCTTTTTTTTTTCTCCTGATGATCAGCTGTTCTGATGATCATCTGTGCTGGGATACCCCTTACTGCTTCACCTAGGAGGCTTCCCTGACACACAGACCGACGGTCTATTTTTTGGCTTCCTAGGAGCAAAAATGTCCCCGCAGGAGGGCCCCCCTCCCCCCCCCGAGGCCCAGGAGGCCCAAAACAGAGTGCAGGGGGATGCTGTGCACTCCCCCTGTGCTTAGTTTTTTGCCTTCCTGGGCCTCGGGAAGCCTTCTGGAAGCAAATATGCCCCCCCAGGAGGCTTCCCAGAAGCCCAAGAGGCAAAAAATGAGGGGTTTGCAAAAAAAAGACATGCTCACCCAGTCACATGCCACTCCCACATGACCATGCCCACATGGCCACACCCACAGAACCGGTTGTTAAAAAAATTGACTCAAACCCCTGTCCAAAGAGGTAATCAATATCTATGTTTTCCCTTGCATTTATGATAGCAGGGCTTAATTTTTTCTTTGTTTGGTTAAGAAAAATTGGAAAGCACCCATCCCAAGTTGCTTGACACTTGCCAATGAAGTTAGCTAAGAGGAATTTATATCTTATATTCCGATAAATTCAATAAAAAAATATTTTAAAGACATGCTGTTTATGTATTGCTACATTGCATTGCATTTTGCATCTTATGCTTAGTTGAGAAGCATCTGATGCTTTATGTTCAATCGCTGTAGTACAAACAGCAGATGTGCAATATTAAAGCACAATGTCCTTCCCCTCCAGTCCCTTAAAAGCCATTGGACGTAAAAGGCAAAAGATTTATACGATCGGAAGAGAAACCAGAGTATATATAGCATATAGATTTAAAGCCAGAAATATTTCTGTTAGGTATAATACCAGAAGGTTGTGACAAAGGGACTATATACTTGATGCTGCATGCATCGACAGCAGGCAGAATTGTATTTGCACAATATTGGATAAACGAGAACACCCCATCAGATAAAAACATAATTTGGAAAATATTGGATTGCACAGAGATGGATAGACTGACACTGAAAATAAAAGATAAAGGAGATACAGAGTAATATTCAACATGGGATAAGTTTTATCAGTGGTCAGATATAAGAGGTAGAAGTTAGATGAAGAAAGACTATTGTTATGTGCATGTAAAAGATGAGCGTTGTCTATGACTGTAAGTATGCTAGTATAAGGAACATGATTATAAATAAGGTAATAACTATTAATATTGCTATGATTACTATGTATATTATTATCATTATCAGTATATCTGTTATTTTTTTGGTAAAATGAAATGCCTGGACAATACTTTGCTTTCAAAATATTTATATATAAATAAAAAATACTAAAAAAGAGCAGTTGGAAGGTTATCAGAAATAGTTTTGCCATCTTGAATTGCTAAGAAATGGCAGACACCATCCTAAGCCAGTCAATGTTCCCTTTTCATGACCAAGTAGATCCCATTTCATGAACTTCAATTCCACGAATAATAATAAATTAATTGCAAAAAGGGAAAGAAAGCAAATTGCTATAGTCCTCATCTTCATTTGATGTTGAATTAACATTGGATCAATACCCAGGTTAACAGATTAATAATATGTATTTGTAAATCAATCAATCAATCAGAATAGAGCTGGAAGGGACCTTGGAGGTTGTCTAGTCCAACCCCCTGCTCAAACAGGAGACCTATATCATTTTAGATAGATGGCTGTCCACTCTTTTCTTAAAAACCTGCAGCAATGAAGCACCTACAATTTCTGAAGTCAAGCTGTTCCACTGGTTAATTGTTCTCACTGTTAGGAAGTTTCTCTTTAATTCCAGGTTGGAATACTCTCCTTGTTTAGTTTCCATCCATTGCTTTTTCTCTTGCCTTCTGGTGCTTTGGAAAATAAGCTGACTCCTTCCTCTTAGTGGCAGCCACTCAAATACTGGAATACTGTATTTATTTAATACATATTATATAATATATATATTATATAATACATATTATATAATATATATTCTGAGCCTCTGGCTGCAAATATCTTATTTTTTTTCCTGCTCCTATTTCAAAACTGTAAACCCCATATTTTTAATAACTTTTGTAGCTTTCATGGGTGTTATAGAATTGTTAATGGCGGAAGTGACAAAAATGACCAGCACAACCAGGAATTATCTTATTGAGTTGCACAACTTTGCAGGATTTTATAGTCATGCAGTAGCTCATGAGAGAAGAACAGGGTAGAAATCAAGAAATCTTCATTCTCTTTTTGTTAGCAGAAAATGGACTTTGGGTTTGTGTGCATATTTGTGTAGATAGAGATGTGTGTGTATGTGTGTGTGTGTGTGTGTGTGTGTGTGTGTGTGTGTGTCAGTACTTCCTCCAAAACAGAGATATTTATTCAATTGGTGAGAATAGGTTAGGTTAGTGGTTTCAAGAAGGAACATGTAACAAAATATGCACTGCACCATTGTCATGCAAGCTCTTCCCTTTTTGTACATGTTGTGACATGTATGAAAGAACTTGAATTACAAGGACATGATACTCAATTAGTCTTTCTGATAAAAATTTCAGATCCTGCAGATACTTCTACCCAAGAATAATTGCACAAAAGGATTATGGAGAGAGATGACGTTTCTGTAGAATGGTTTCTTTGAGTTCAGTAGTTCAGAGACAAGTTGAGCATTTCAGAATATTGGAACAAAAAATATTAGCTTTGCTGTGGTTTCATACACACTACAGTTCAGCCAGAAACAGTTCTCCAAATGTGCTGACTCCATGCAATCCAGAACTGTTTTCAAACTTGTACAATTTCTGGGACTATAGGTACTTTGCATATCTCATTGAGTCATTGTCAGTCCCATTAATGGAAGAACAGTATTAATACCAAACTAATTAATAATACAATACAACCTAAATATTAATAATCATGATAACATTCTGAAAAATGAAGCATAAATTGATCTTGGGGGCTTCTCGGAGCTCCCATATTACACCGCTCCTGCGTGAGCTACACTGGCTTCCGGTGGCCTTCCGGGTGCGATTCAAGGTGCTAGTGACCATCTTTAAAGCACTCCATAGCTTGGGACCCAGGTACTTGCGGGACCGCCTGCTGCCACCATCGGCCTCCCGCCGGCCAGTGCGCTCCCACAGGGTTGGCCTCCTCGGGGTGCCGCAGGCTGGCCGATGTCGGTTGGCAGCCCCGAGGGTGCGAGCCTTCTCTGTAGGAGCACCCTCCCTTTGGAATGAGCTACCGGCGGAGATGCGAGCCATTACTGACCTATGGGCCTTCCAACAAGCACTTAAGATCCACCTTTTCCAACAGGCCGGTCTGGCATAACGTTATGAGTAGAGTTTTTAATTTGATTTTAATCTTTTACGGGTTTTATTGGTCTTAGCCATCTATTTAATTAATTTTTAAACTCTTTTTAACTTTTCTAATTGTATGTTTTTATTGTGGCTGTTCACCGCCCTGAGTCCCTTTTTGGGAGAGGGGGCGGTATACAAATCGAAATAATAAATAAAAATAATAAATAAATAAATAAGACCTGGAAAACTTTTGTATAAAAACTATAAACAATATTTATTATATTATTTAAGTAATTTTCTTCACCCCTTTACAAAGATAGATAGATAGATGATAGATAGATAGATAGATAGATAGATAGATAGATAGATAGATAGATAGATAGATAGATAGATAGGAGACAGACAAACAGATAGATAGCAATATAGATGATAGATAGATGATGGAAGATAGATAGATGATAGATGATAGACAAATAGACAGACAGACAGATAGATAGCAATAGAGATACATAGATGATAGTAGATAGATAGATAGATAGATAGATAGATAGATAGATAGATAGATAGATAGATAGATAGACAGACTTACATATTGACAGACAATTAACAATTGATTGCTATAAGTCAAGTGTAGAATTTTCTTTTCAGAATTGTATATTAATTCTTAGCCAGCCCCCATTCAAAAACGCCCATAAAATTATTGAAGTCCTGATAGCTCAAACCAAGAAGAATCTATGCATCCATAACAGACATTAATCAGTCCACATTCATGTTAATGAACCTGTTACTTTGAGCCGCAAAGCAAGCACTAATATGAAAAAATCTGACTTCATGAATATTTTTTTCTGAGCCCCTGAGTGATGGGTTTATTCAACTGTGTTTTCAGTTGGAGAGTTAAACATGGTTGATTCAATCTAGCATGATGAAATAAACTATGCACAGAACAATTTGTGAACCAGGTTTAGATACCTAGCATTGATATTTCTGGAAAAGTGCGTTTTTGTTCATATAAATATTTTAAATACTATCTGATAGGGCTTCGATGCTATACTGAGGCTCAGATTTTCTGAGTATCATCAATATTCTGAATCGTTCCTCAAAGTGGTATTTTTGTAAATTTGTTTTAAGACATCTCTTGATTACCTGTGCTCTGTCTTTTCCAGATGAACACCTGTTTATGAACAAATATTGCTTACAAGTAGCATACAGAGTTTAGCATTCATTATTTTACCTTTTCTTTCTGTGAGATGTGAAATCTTGTCATTATTTATAAAGATTACATGTTTGTTTCTTTTAAAAATGCCCTTAATTTCTCTGCATCGTGGGGAAAAAGATTATCTATTTATTGTATGGCACATTCCCATCACATTTCAATAAATAAAACATGAGATAAAAATATAAAATATGAAATATAAAATATAAATATATGTCTAGATCACAGATATAATTTTTGCTTCATTTGCCACAGCCAGGAAATCAACAAAGCCTCCATTATAAACTCTATTTTGGCACTTTGCCATTATATGTTGAATAGTTAGTTTATTTTTTGGCCGTGCACTCACAAATCAGTGATGATATTTTGCTCCATTTATAGAAGGTATCAACACATCCACCATGGCTAGTGCAAATTTGATTCAGTATTGTCCATATTGCACAGGGCTGGTCAAATCCAGGTGAGGTTTTTTTTCAAGATGCAAAGAGACTTTAACATTGGGAGGGGCAATTTTCTATCCAATGTTGTTTCTACATATTGTGTAAATCAAACTAATCTTCTACAAGTATTTCAGCAGTAGACAAAGCTGGGTGTCAGGATCTCAACCTGTTTTGCTCCAGGCAGAAGATTATTTCAATAATCTTCTTAAAGGTGGGCACTTTTTTGACGTCTTACTTCTGAGGCAGGTGTGTGGCTCAAAACAGCCAGCCAACATGTGGGAGCAGCTCTGATCATCCCACAAACAATGCACATTGTCTCGTGTAATTATATACATCAATCCTATTTGTGTATGGGCTGCTAAGCCATACTGGGGCATAACACTCTGCTGCTGGATAAATCAAGCTGAATGCAAATATTCTCAGCATGTCCATTGCTGAACCCCAACGAGTGCCACACAATTTGTGCAGGATGGGGAGCAATGACTGGTTCACATCCATGACATTCCTTAAGTCACACATATCCCCTGGGTGATCCTAAACAGCAGTTATTTCAAAGTGTGAAGTGTAAAATGAAGCTTCAAAGATATGGCAGCCAATTAATTTATTCATTCATTCATTTAGCATATGACAAAATAAAGTGTCAATATAGATATAGATGTAGATACAGATATATAAATATAAATATAGATATACAGTAGACAATACAATATAGAAGATAATATATTAAGATAAAACCATAATAAAATCACCATAATATGGAGCCATTATTCCAAACTGGATTTCTAGATTTAACCCTGGTTAATCCTAGTGATCTCCTGACTATATCACATCACACCTATTATGCTCCAAGGTATGGAAAAAGGGTAACTTTCACTGACGCAAATCTTTAAAAAGCCTTTATCTGGAGGAAATCTTTATTTTACAGGAGAAAATATTATGCATTTTGAAGCCTGCGTTCAATCCTAAGACCTATAAATGAGTCAAAGTAGAAATTCTAAGGTGATACAAGACTAGTTGCAAAACACAAGGAAGCAGTGTGAAAAACTGGAATCAGTAGCTGCAAGGGAAATTTGTCAAGTTAATTAAATAAGAATTCCTTGGAGGCATTTTTTAAAACTGTTAGATCATATCCCTATGTTTTAGTTTGTACTAATGACGCATTTGGCACTCAATTGGATCCACACATCATTGAGCCGAAACACCGATTGTTTCGGCTCATGACTAGCTACTGATTTCTAGAATAAAGAAGGGGGCTTTATCACTCATTGAAAATATGTTTATTCATATTTTCAGAATGCTGACTTGGTCTTTTTTTATTTAAAGATGTTAATCACACGTCACAGCAGCTGAATTAAAAAACACCATCTAACATCTTTAGATATAATATTGTAAGCATCCAACAGGTTTAAATATTAATAATTTCAGTAGGGGTTTAGGAGATCTGTGGCCCAGTTAGATCATATGAAAAAGTGATGCATAAGCAGTATATATTTACAATGAATAAAGGAGTGTTCAGAATCAACATTATTCTCTAGGCATCTGCAAACTAGACCAGTGGTGGGATTCAATTTTTTTTTTACTACTGGTTCTGTGGGCATGGCTTGGTGGGCATGGCAGGAGAAAGATACTGTAAAATCTCCAGTCAGAAATGGTATTTGCCGGGTTTCAAAATTTCTCCAGAACTGGTCAGAACCTGCTGAATACCACCTCTGAACTAGACCGAATAAAAATGGCCCTGGCATCAGTAGTATGAAATGGATTGAGATACAATAACTAACCCCAAAGTTACTCATTCTGGGATAAAGCGGGATTTCTAAAGCCCCCCCTTAGTTATATTTGCCTTATAACTTGTATATCAGGGGTGTCAAACTCAAGGTCCGGGGGCTTAGATCTGATCCATGGGGCTGCCCTGAAAACAGCAAAGGGCTGGCCCATGTTGCCTCTGCCAGTGAAAACGGAGCTTGGGAAGGCTATGTGTGACCCTTCTGAGCTCTGTTTTCTCTGGCAGAGGGTTGTAGGAGACCATTGCAGCCAAAAATGGAACTCAGAAGCCCGTTTTCTCTGACAGAGTGTTTGGGCCACCACAGGCGCCCCTGACATGAGCGATGTCTGCCCCCCCCCAAGGTCAAACACAACCCTGATGCAGCCCTCAATGAAATTGATTTTGACACCCCTGTGGTATATTGTGCTCTCAGGCTCTACATTAAAAAAAAACTTATACTTATGTGAGCCATGGTGGTGCAGTAGTTAGAATGCAGTACTGCAGGCTACTTCTGCTGATTGCCAGTTCAGCAGTTCGATTCTCACTGGCCCAAAGTTAACTCGGCCTTCCACCATCCAGTCAGAGCTGGGATGAGAAATGAAACATCTTCAAAGACAAACTAGAAAGTCCAATTGCCTCTTGAAAAAAAAGCACCTTTGGGTCAGCCTTCCATCCTTCTGAGCTCAGTAAAATGAGGACTCAGATTGTTGGGGGCAATATGCTGACTCTGTAAACTGCTTAGAGAGGGCTGTAAAGCACTGTGAAGCAGTATATAAGTCTAAGTGGTTTTGCTTTATATATTATTCATTTTTCTTATCTGCAAGCATCCCAGACTCATCAAAGAGTCAGGCAGCCTCAAAATTGGATAAATAAATAAATAAATATATACTAAACCTTGTCCAAGTCATTTATATGTATCTTGACCAGCACAGAGCATAGAAGGAAATCTTGAGGGCTAACATTATGCCTTCTTCCAATCTGATACATATAAATTAGATAAATTTGTTGAGTCCAACTGTTTACGCAGCTTTGTAACCATCTAATAGTATTATTACTCAATCCATATTTTGTTGTCTTCTTTATTAGAATCTCATGGAAGTCATTGTTCAAGTCAAGATGTATAATGTCTATTGCATTCCAGTGATCAACTGAATTTTCATCAGGAAAGGAAGTCATTCTAGACTTCTTTTTAGACATTATATCACACTGTGATGAAACATATTACAAGCAGACCTTTGAGCAACAATGCAAAGTCATGCTATGTGTACAAGATGCTAATTGACTCCATGCACAAACAAGCAATATCATATCTCTTGTGGAATTATTTGCAAATTAGCTGCAGCCCAGAAAATAGAACATACCAATCCCTCCACTCCCATCCTAAATGTGATTGCAAATAATGTATTTATATAGATTGGCCTGAGGCTTTGATAGAAGTAGGTAACATCAGTATAAGATGGTATCTTTTCTGAATAAAACAGTAATGATCATCATTAAGAGATAATGATGGCACTCAAAATGGTAAACTTGACAGCACCCAAGGAGCTGTGGTGGCACAGTAGTTAGAATGCAGTATTGAAGGCCAACTCTGCCCATTGCCAGGAGTTCAATCCTGGTCATCTCAAGGTTGACTTTCCATCTTTCTGAGATTAGTAAAATGAGGACACAGATTGTTGGGGGTGATATGCTGACATTGTAAACCATTCAGAAAGTTCTGTAAAGCACTATGGAATGGTATGTAAGTCTAAATGTTACTACTAGTTCTCTTCATTGCAAACTTGAATTTTATCCCCAGCTTTCCTAAGAGTTTTTCAGTGATGAAGCCAAAGTCAGGTTTTAAAAAGCAGTATTTACCAAACACTTGTAGCTGTATTTCCTGACTTTGGCACCTTACAGGTGGATCTGTAGCTTCTGCAATTCCTGAGACACCATGGCAACTGCAGAAAAGTTCTCTGACTGCTGCAGCAGATGTTTTAGGGTTCACACCCAAAATACATCTTAAGTGCTGAGACTGTGCTAGCTCTAAAGCTATAATGGGGTTTAAACCAGAGGTGGTATACAGCAGGTTCTGACCAGTTCTAGAGAAGTGGTAGTGGAAATTTTGAGTAGTTTGGAGAACCGACAAATACCACCTTTGACTGGCCCTGCCCCCATCTATTCTTGGCCTCCCGAGTCCCAGCTGATTGGCTGGGTCTTGTTTTGTTGCCCTGCATAGGAGAACGGAGCTGGAAAGCAGGTTAGTGGGATGGGGAGGGAATGAGATTTTGCAGTAGCCTTCCCCCAGGAGTGGGGAGGGAATGGAGATTTTATAGTATCCTTCCCCTGCCACGCCCACCAAGCCATGCCCGTAGAACCGGTAGTAAAAAATATTTCAATCCCACCACTGGTATAAACCCCAAACCTCAGCTCCAGTAATAAAGATGATGAAGATGGATGATGATGATGATGATAATGACCATGGTGATCAGAACCACCTAGAATTTGATCTTTGTAAAGACCTTTACACCCTGTATTGCAATGCCTACTTTCCTTTAAAATATATGTATCTTTACACTGCATTGCAGACTATTGGAACAAGGCTACAAGCCTTCAGTTCAGTCATGCTTGTCTGTAGACCCTCAGTGGAATGGAAGAACAAAGAACATCATGTTCACATTGTATTACGGTACCATTGAAACAAAAATACAGTAAAGGAGAGGCAGACTGCATTTAGTATCAAAAGAGAGAATATATAATAAGAAAGAAGTCTGAAGGAATCCATGTATGCAAACATCTAGGAAAACAAAGGAAAGAACATGGATACTGAAAATGGAGCATTTCCAAAAAGGAAAAGGCTGGTATTGGTACAATAACCATTTAGAAGAAAGATTCTCTCCTGCAGGCATCACATAAAACATAAAAAGTGGGTGATATTTGATAGTGTCCTGCCATCATAACCTTTTGACTTTGTAGGGATGTCCATGGTTGTCCACTTAAACTCATGAGAAATCAGAGATGAAATAGCAGTCTCTTTAGCATGAGACATGGCCCAGATAAAGAACTTGCATGTAAAGAATTAAGTCCCTGAAAATTTGCAGAAGGAATCCTCTTGTCAATGATGTTCTCAGAATAAATTTCTTAGTAAACTATGTTTGCTAAATCACACATTTCCTTTTCCTCTCATGAATACATCTGCACAAAAAATAGGCATTGGGGTGGGGAAAATCCTAACAAAATGTGTTTCTTTTACTGTGAGGAAAAAAACCCCTGCCAGTTAACTTGCTAACTCTGCAATCACATCAAAGCAAATTCTTTCCTTAATCTAAATATTTAAAGCACTAATACTGTGCCAAAAACTGAAGTGTGCTTCTCCTTCCAAAATAGCTTATTCTCAAAGTGCTTGACGGCATATTTCGCAGGTATATAATATAATGGTTATGTGATGAGGTCTGGGAAAACCCAAATTTAACTCTACCCTCAGCCTTGAAGATTCACTTGGTGACTTATTCTTTCATCTCAATCCACTTTACATAGTTGCTTTTATGGGGGTAAAATAAGATGAGATTCCTCTCCTATACACACGTACATACATCAATATGACTTTAAATGTTGGAGATGACCTGGCTGAGTCCAAGAATGGGGTCAAATGCATCCTCTCTTTGCCCCCATAAGAGGCCCAAGTCCAGTCCCCCCACTCTTTGAAGTTCATTGACTCTTATCTGGTGTCAATTTGGCTTAACCCTTAGTAGATCATATTCTTGTGTATAGTTTGCATGGAATAAACTCATAGTGCTTTTGAACTCTATCCTGGTTCCTGATTGCCTCTGCTGGAAATTAATCTAGAGAATAAACAAAAATATGAATAAATGCAATTTGAATTGTGTTGGTGTAGACACATTCAATAGACTTGCAAAGATATTCACATACCCGAGTCACTGATGATCCATGAACACTCCTTTTTCTGTTTAGCTTATGGCCAATATATCTAACCACAATACACAACCACATTTGCTAACAATCCTTCTCATATAAATACATGACATTTCCTTTATGAGTTATATTCTCCTGGAATTGTAACCTTTGTTATATCAATAAAAGGCATTTGTTTCACAAACTGGATATCCCAAAGATGCTCATAATGGTTGTGTTTACAACTATCCCATTTGAAGTGGAGTGTGGAGTCACTCTGTTAAAATAGCAACCAACAAACACTTATTCACATTTTTCAAAGATTTAGTATCTCTCTATAAACTGCTCTCTTTCTGGACACAAAGGAAGACAATCTTTGATATGTAATCACATTCATCCTTAACTTGGTTGAGCAGTCTCTGTTGCTCTTAATAGCAGGAGATCATTACAATATGCTAGTTTTAATAAAATGATCAGCTGTCCAGAACCCAACAGCACATACAATTCTGAGCACACTACTATTCGTCCATGTATTGCTACAGGAACTATGCTGATTTCAAGTAGGCATCCAGATGGAATTTGTTGTTCTAGTTGTCTAACTTTAAAGCCACACATGTCACGGGTCTAAGTGACACAAAAAATTTATTGTCTCCAGTCATTTCTGCCTATTCCACCAGTGTCATATCTGTCCCGCTTGGGCAATTAGGAAAGAAAGACCCTTGACTCCATTTATAGCTAAAGGTAAACTTTTACTAAATGCCAAGTGGTTATAGCATTAAAAAGCCAGATCTGAACATCCCACATAATCCCAGGTCACTAATCCTCTCTCCGGGTCATCTCCCAGTGACCTGGGAGAAGAGACCCTCTTCTCATTTGAGATAAGTTTCAAATAAGGACTTGTAAAACAAAAAGATTCGAAAGGAAAAACAGAAATAAAATTTAACCATAGTATTAATGCCATTTCAAATATCCTTCAGAAAGAAAACCATCTTTTAAGATGCAAAGCTGTTAAGGTGGAAAGCTATTAATAAAAACGAAGAGATTGAGCTGGACTTCAATTACTATAACATCTTTGTCATTTGTAACAGACAAATGTCTACCAGAAAGACCTAAACTTATAGAAAGCAGAGAGAGAGAAAGAGAGAGAGAGAGAGAGAGAGAGAGAGAGAGAGAAGGACAAACACTTTCTTAGAAGTGTTTTTCAGCCACTGAAAGCATCCTGTTTCTGCCCCAAATTTAGAACACATTTGGGATTAGGTATAAAATAACAACTGCTAAATGCCTCAGGTTTAAAAGGCAGGTTTGTGCAAGAAAAGGTGGGTGTTCATAACCCTGAAGGCAAAAGATAAAAATCACAGAAACTTTATACAATAATCTGAGGAAAGTTCAGAAATAGAGTGGGTTGAAAAGGCAAGGAAATTCCTGAAACAAAAGGCGTATTATCTGGGCCTGGGCTACCTCAAGCGTCATACAAAGTAATGTCTCCACTCACAACAGGAATTTCCCCCACCTAAACTCTACATCTGCTTAGGAAATTTTCTGTCAGGATCAGAATTTGGAAGGACAAGGATTCCAGGAGGAAGGGGAGAATTATTCGGCCAACATTATCTGCTCTCTTACCAATAAATGTTACCAATAAACAATCCATATTTCTTGGCTTCCCTATTCAATATGGAAGCACATAATTCAAAAAGGTGCTTCAAGATGTCTGTCTAAAAGCCTTGAATCCTCCATAGCTTCTCAACAGGATCAGGGTAGCTGCCTGGAGGCACATCTGAGCTCTTCACAACAGAGCAGTTTGAAGAAGATTATCCAGAGGACTGTTTTGCTCATTCAACACTATACATTCAATGAGCAAATCCTAATGTTGGCACTATACCAAAAAAAAATAGTTTGTGTAGAAGTTAAGGCATCAAACTAGAAACCGGGAGATTGCTAATTCTAATCTTGCCTTGGGCACAAAGCCACATGTGTGCCCTTGGGCCAGTTACTCTCCCAACCCTAGGAAGGAATCTATAGGGTCTTGACCAGACCTCGTTCAATGGGACACAATTGAATGGAAGGAAAACATGTCTGCCATAGACAGCCACAAGGTAGCAGAGGGACGTTACTGTGAAAAAAAAAATCAGATTTATTATGAGAAAGAGAACTTGAAATGTGTATGTTCAAAATATACAACAAATATATAAAATATGAACATTTATATACATATGTCTATGCTGAGTTTTATAATTACCTCTTGGTTGGGGTCTCAGGGGTGGGTTCTCACCTGAAATGTGTCTCAAAGTGATAGTGACAATCTTATGGGTGGTGCAGGTTGCCCTTGCTGTTATTAACTTACAAGTCAGATAAGATGTGTGGATGTGTAGATGCTATTTTTCATGGATATCTCCTTCTTCAGAAGCCTGACACTGAAAAAAATTCCTTACAGGATAGACAAAATGAAAGGAAAGATATTATGAAACATCATGAAAG
Source organism: Bungarus multicinctus (assembly GCA_023653725.1). Taxonomy (NCBI): domain Eukaryota; kingdom Metazoa; phylum Chordata; class Lepidosauria; order Squamata; family Elapidae; genus Bungarus; species Bungarus multicinctus. Next base: position 17,329,009 of record CM042850.1, on the reverse strand, counting down.
AACATCTAATTAAATGAAGATGTCATAAAAGGACAAGATGTAATAAAAAGACATCTAAAAAAGAAACACATTCTGGAAAAAATACCTTGCAGACTTTTTTGGAACAGGAAATGGGGTAATCTATATCATTATAATAATAAAAGTGAGAACTAAAGTGTAGCAGAACAAGCTCCAAGATTTAAATTGGACCTGTCATATCTGATAGACTGAACCTTCTTTTAACATTAGTTGTTGTTGTTAGTTGCGAAGTCGTGTCCGACTATCATGACCCCATGGACAATGTTCCTCCAGGCCTTCCTGTCCTCTACCAACTTCGGGAGTCCATTTAAGCTCACGGCTACTGCTTCAGTGACTCCATCCAGCCACCTCATTCTCTGTCATCCCCTTCTTTTATTACTCTCAATCTTTCCCAGCACCAGGCTCTTCTCCAGTGAATCCGTCCTTCTCATTAGATGGCCAAAGTATTTGAGTTTCATCTTCAGGATCTGGCCTTCTGACCTCAAATTTTTGAGGTGAAATATGTTAAGTAACATTTAAGCAAGAAAAATGGTTGGTGGCAGTGCTACTTTCCTTTCCTTTGCGTAAGAGAGTGTTGGAGATTCAAGATATATTTGCAATACTTGCTTTGTCAGCAAAAAATAATGCCCAACTAATAATGGGTTATCCCCCTTCTGAAGCTTCACCCCTATTTTAGCTCACGTTTCCGATTGCACACATTTTATACTTCAATTTTTTTCACATCCAGATGCCACTTTGAAAGATTAACTCTTGTAGCAGACATGATGAACTTGCTGCTGTCTGATCACTCCATGTTGTGACTGTTTACCTAACCATAAGCCAACATTTGACTGGCCCAGATATGTACCACCAACTCTTGGAGGAAGCATTATTTAACATGTTATTTTTATGTACTGTAGCCAGACATTAGGGATCAGATCTCAATCTTGTAGTCTAGCCATAAATGATGGTATAGAGCACTGCACACCAGAACAACTAGACACAAGAACAGTTTTTTTCCAAACGCCATCACTCTGCAAAACAAATAATTCCCTCAACACTGTTCAACTATTTACTAAGTCTGCATTACTATCACTATTAATCTTCTCATCAATCCTATCATCCATCCCCTCCCATTTGTGACTGTATGACTGTAACTTTGTTGCTTGTATCCTTATGATTTATATTGACTGTTTCCTAGTATGATTTGATTGCCTATTTGTACCCTATGACTGTATTAAGTGTTGTAGTTTATGATTCTTGATGAATGTATCTTTTCTTTTTATGTACACTGAGAGCATATGCACCATGACAAATTCATTGTGTGTCTAATCACACTTGGCCAATAAAGAATTCATTCATTCATTCATTCATTCATTCATTCATTCATTCATTCATAAAGGTGTCATATTGAACACAGTGGGATTTATTTCTGAGTAAATATATCCTACTATCAAATCAGACATCTCCGTTAGAGAGAAAGACCGGGAAATAGGAGGTGACATGGATACATAACACAACATTTCCTGGAAGGTTTTTTTTTTCATATATTTAAAAAACTTCCAATAAAATTCAAAAACATGATTCTGAAGATTTCAAGAAACCCCAAAATAAAGACTGCCTCTGGTCTTCTTCATGACAACCAAGCTACAAATTCATACATTGCATTCCCATCCCATTCTATCCCATCACATTCCCAACCCAACTTTGTCTGTTCATGAGATGATGTTATTTTGACAGTCATCAGTGCTTTCCTCTAGTCTGAATTCATATGATTATGACTTGCAAATAATCTTAAAACATTAGTCATCCATGCCAGATCTGCACCCTATAAGAAATTGATTGACATAAGTTGGTAAACATTTTTTAGTTCCTTGATTACATTCTGGGTAAAAACTGGAGCCGTACCTTGGCGTGACTTGATGAACTAATTCTCTGTACTCTGTGAACTGTATGCACAGGATATTCACGTATATACATATGTGCATGCACACACGGTTACAAAAATAGAGAGCATACAAACATATTGAAGGTATGTTTCCAATTAACAGAACATAAATGGGAACTGTTTCCTATGCCTAAAGAATAAAGAAGGATCATATTAAATCATTGAAAGCAGCACACTTGCTCTTTTCCCCACATCTCCACATCCCCCATAACCTCTGTCATCGATTAGGTAATCATTTCAGTTGAAGCAAGCTTAAATCAATTTGCAAGGCATCCAAATGCTATTTAAGTAGATAGCACATCTTAAAACTAACTACCCCTTAGCTTGGAAGCAGAAAAACAACAGCCAGGATGAAAAGCCTCTGATTTGTGCTGTTTGGTGGGGCAATAGCTTTTGCTTTGCCTGTAAAACAAGAAAAAGAAAAAATGCTTCTTATGCAGGTAAGGCCAAAGATGCAAATGGAAGTGTATATTGATGCAAGGTAACTGTATATTTATAATAATGTAAGAAATATAGGCAATAGCAATAGCACTTAGACTTTACAGCACTCTCTACATGGTTTACAGAGCCAGCAATGCCATTAATATTAACTATCTAATCATTATTCTTTATTTCTCACACACATAAATGCATATATGTAATTATTTTATTATTCTCAAGAAGTAAATAAAAAACCTGAGATTAATGAAAATGAAATTAATGAAAAAGGTGAGAAAGATAAGAAAAAAACCCTCTTGCAAAGGTTGAAAAGTGATAGCTTCAAGGAATATAGAATTATCTATTTATCTGGAGATCTAGTATTACACAATAAAGTGTTCTATTTGGACCTCAGGTTATGTTTTATATTTATAAACAAATCTAAAATCTGAAATGTAATCTAAAATCTATCTAAAATATAATGGAAAATGTAACTGCATTCAAACACCAAATATTTTCTTACAAAGAGGACTTATGAATAATAGTTGGACTATTCACACCCATCCCAGTAAGCATGTGGACAGTTAAAATGATGAAAAATATGGGAAGATCTGTCCTAATTTTTATATCCAGCTCAATGTTGTAATGGAGAAACCTGTGAGAGTTGCTGTCATCTACAATATTTCTACTCTACCGTGATGCTGGATAAATTGCTGATAGTTGAATCTTTTGTCCTCTAATTTCTATCACTTGTAAAATGAAGAACAAGTACAACAGAACTGATGTGCTCATGTTGGCCTTAAATAATTAGATATGCATTTGATGAGAGACTTCTAAATCATTCTAAAATGTAAGCAAATTAATTAATAGATGTGTATAATTTACTATTCCAGAGGTACCTAGAAAAATATTACAACTTTACATCAAATGGGCAACAAATCTTTAGAAGCAGAATCAGCAACCCCATGGCAAAAAAGATCAGAGAAATGCAAACATTTATCAGATTAGAGGTAACAGGAGATATAGACTCCAATACGCTGCAGGCAATTCAAAAACCCAGATGTGGAAACCCAGATGTGGGCCAATTTTCCTTTTTTCCATGTCAACCCAAGTGGCAGAACAAACATCTAACCTACAGCTAATTTTTCAACTCAAGGGAAAGAGTGACATAATTTCATACTGATGCTGAAAGCTTGAAAGGAAGACCTCCTTCTCCCGTTAATTTTCTTTCTTTCTTTCTTTCTTTCTTTCTTTCTTTCTTTCTTTCTTTCTTTCTTTCTTTCTTTCTTTCTTTCTTTCTTTCTTTCTTAACAATTTTATTTCGGTTTTCACAAAACACAGAAAAATAAAACATCTTTTTTTAGTGAACAGCTTGGTTCCAAGTTTTCAAATCTCCATACAGATATAAATCTCATTTACATATTCATCTTTCATATTCAGTGTCATATCTTATCACTATAAATATTCTTTATTAATTTTCCCCCTCAAATACTTCCCTCAGGCTGATTTTATAACTCTCTCATTCATTTCTAAATCTATTGCACATATTTTTCAAGGTTTTCATATTTTCAAAATAATTATAGTTATACTTTTATCTGTCCTGTGTACAATTTCAATCCATATCCACATTTTAAACATTACACAACAAGGTTTTCCCATAATTGCCAATTAAAATGTGTCACCTTCATATCTTTTTCAAAGGATACTGAACTATACATCAGATATGGAAAAACACAATGTTGACTAAGTCATTGAGAAAGCTTTTAAAGTTTGGAGCCGAGTTACGCCATTGATATTCGAGAAAGTTCCAGGTTATGCAGACATATTTATCTCTTTCCATTCTGGAGGTAAATAAGCTATTATATACATACAATCTGATAATATGTTCCATATATAAAGGACTTATGGAAATATTTAATACATTCATAATTCTTACATCAGGACTTGTCTTAGTCTTAGGACCTTTCCCTTGCCAAATGGAATACACTTTCTACCGATAGTATTTAGATTTTTTTAAACTATTGGACATCTCACTTTAGAATACTAGGGCTTGAACAGCAATACTTAGAAATGTATTGTGTCCTCATGAACAATCCCACCTAGTTGGCATTTAATATTTGTTTTCCTAGAGCAAAGGTTTATATTAGAATTCCAAATTTTTTATTACTATAATTATCGCAAGTAACATCACTGAAATGAAGTTGATCCCTTTCCCCAAAAAGTAGACAGAAGCAAAATTATGTACACAGACATCTTGTGCAGTGTTGTGCATCTACATGTAACTCCATGTATGCAACAACTGATCCCTTGTTGTTGTTTTTGCAGTGACTTTGATGAAAAAATTAGAAATTTTTTATAAACTATCTTGTTAAATCCATGATTTTGTTAACCCCCCCCTCTAATAATTGCAAAATTGACAGCTCTACCAATTATGTTAGTTTTCTGGCTGGGAGCCCATCATCTATATTTGTGTTCAGTATTTTCAAGCATCAAACTAATTTGGAGTTCCAAAATTAAGTCATTAAGTCATTAAATTCATTAACTTGTTAAAACTCTTGGTAAGAATAAATTTCAGTTCATCTGATGATCCTCATTTCTTCTGTTGAATCAAAGCACAATTTAACACAATTTCAGTTTTGCTTAAACCTGATGAAAAATTAAAGACATAAACTTGAGTATTACTGTAGTGTAGATGGCATATTTCAGAAAATCTATTTCTAAAGTTTACACAAAAACATTAACTCATTTTAGGGACTAAAGCAATGTCTGAGATGAGACAATGAAATATTTTTTTCTGTTATATTTAGCTCATGGAGATTTTTATCCGCTTGATGGACCTGGTGAAACACTTGCCCATGCTTTGGCTCCTGATCCTAACATTGAAGGAGATGCCCACTTTGATGAAGATGAATTCTGGAGCTATGGTGTAGAAGGTAATAATAAAGATAAAAGATGTGAGAATAAAATCATATTAAAAAGTTGTTCTTAAACATCCCAAAGATGCTTTTTCAAAAGGCAGCTAGACTTCATTTTCCTTGAAGAAGATTTGCTTCTTATCCAAAAAGCTTCTTCAGTTCTGTAGCTTCTTGGATGAGAAATGAAACATCTTCAAGGAAAAACAAAGTCCTTTGTTTTTCAGGACAACCATGACCTGGATGATTGAGAATCTCCATAGACATTCTTAAATATCCTTGTCCTCAAGAACAAAATTGCACAGAGAAATAAGTGTCATGCCCCCGTCAGAGCCTGAATCTGCAGGGGAAGATGAGCTAGAACCTAAGCCAACAGAGATTGAGGGGGTTGGCTTCCTTGTCTTCAGAAGAAAATGGGGAAGGTCAGGGCCTTTCAGAATTAGGACAGCTTATAGACAGGGAGGAACAGGGGCAGGATGAACATGAGAGACAGAGCTCAGGCAAGGAGCAAGGACCACCTCCTCCCGATCCAAGAGCTAGGAGAATGGAGAAAAGGCATGAGCAGAGCAGACTGAGTAGGCTATTCAGGAGAAGAGTGCCCTACCCCTCTTCACAGGGTATACCTGGAGAATGAGATAGAAGGAAATGCTGTGGGGAGGGGCATTTGTTGGGAACAAATGCTGAGTTCCTGAAGTGCTGAGTGCCAATGTTTGAATTTTCGAAGAATCCTTGCATTCTTTCTGGTGTTCTAGACTTTTGTTGCCTGAACTCTTTGATTTTCCCTGCTGGGTTTATTGCTGTGCAGCCCTGGTATACACAGTGCTGGGCTGGATTAATTGGAGCCAGAGGTTACCTGAGATTTATGTGGTGGTTTGTTATTACTTTGCTCTGGGACAGGCATTGTGGGAGCGTTTCCTCTCATAATTACAGTAATTTAAAGCAATAACATTTGAACATATTAGAAATGTTATTATAGGAGATTTTTGACTGTAGATAAGTAAAATACAATAGAGTGGTATGGTGGCCTAGAGCAGGGGTCGCCAACCTTTTGGACCCCAGGGACCACCAAACTCTTAATTTTAGATCCCAGAGACCACTAACTGGTTCTGTGGGTGTGGCCTAATTTGTGGGTGTGGCTTGGTGGTCATGTGACTGGCTGAGCATGGCTTGTATGTAAATATTATAAATATTTATATAAATATTGATTTTTTTATAAAAAAAGAGAAACTTTTATCCAAAATCAGGCAAAACAGGCAGGCAGATTGAGCTGCTCACAGAATCACAGATTCATCCAGAAATCCATCTATCTGCCATTGGCTAGCTCAGTCTGTCACATAAAATTTGCTTGCAAGCAAACTCATAAAATTTGCTAGCTAGCAAACTCACAAAATTAACTCACAACATACCGTGCATGTAAATGTTGAATTTTTTATTTTAAAAAAGCAACTTTTATCCAAAGTCAGGCAAAACAAGCAGAATCATTCAGTGATCTATCTATCTACCATAGGTCAGCTCAGTCTCTCAAATTTGCTTGCTGTGAGTCTGCACTGAATCTGCTTGCAAACAAACCTTCAGTCCTAAGGGAGGTTTGGCTGTGCTTAGCTAGAAAGCAAGAAATTCAACCATTTCCTGCTTCCTAGCTAATCTAAATCTCCTGGTGCAGCAGAACAGATGATGGTCGGAAAAAGGTAAAATAGCAACTTAGCAGACAAGTTTGCCAGGTAAGGAGTGAGTGGGCAGGGAGGGTTCCTGCGGGCCATGTGGGCTGAGCAGCCTTGTGTTTCTGAGCAGCCTGGATTAATTGCTTTGGTGGAGGTAATTGCTCTGGGGGTAAGATTTTTCTGCAACCCACAAAAATTTCCTCACGGCCCACCAGTGGGCCACAGCCCACTGGTTGGCAACCGCTGTTCTAGAGCCTCAACATCTTTTTTATAATGTGGTGACCAAAACTGGATGCAGTACTCTAGGTGTGGTCTTACTAAGGCTTTATAGAATGGTATTAGTACTTCCCTTGATCTTGATCGTATCCCTCTGTTAATACAATTTAGGATTGCATTACCTTTCTTGGCTGCTGCTGCACACTGCTGGCTCATATTTAGCTGGTTGTCCACTAAGACTCCAAGATCCCTCTCACAGTTACTGCTATTGAGCCTGGCTTCACCCAGTCTGTATGTGTACTTTTGGTTTTTCTTGCCTAAGTGTAGGGCTTTACTTTTCTCTACATTGAATTTCATTTTGTTAGATATGGCCCAGTGTTCTAGTCTGTCAAGATCCATCTGGATCTTGAGCCTATCTTCTTGGGTGTTAGTTATTCCTGCCAGCTTAGTATCATCTGCAAATTTGGTAAATTCCCCTTCTATTCCCTCATCTAAGTCGTTAATGAAGATATTGAAGAGTACTGGGCCTAAGATGGAACCTTGTGGCACCCCACTGCTTACTTCCCTCCATGTAGACTTAGACCCATTAAGGACTACTCGTTGAGTACGGTCTTTTAGGAGCATCATCAAATCCACCTCAAGATCCAGTAGAAAAGGATAAACCAAGAAAACCCAACAGCCATGGCAAACCAGCATTACCATCTGCTTGCAAGCCTGGCTTGACATTTGATGCTGTGATTATTTTTTGGGGAGAAATAATGTTTTTCTGGAATAAGTAAGGCCTGTAATTTTCAACCAGAATCATCTTCTTCTTCTTCTTCTTCTTCTTCTTCTTCTTCTTCTTCTTCTTCTTCTTCTTCTTCTTCTTCTTCTTCTTCTTCTTCTTCTTCTTCTTCTTCTTCTTCTTCTTCTTCTTCTTCTTCTTCTTCTTCTTCTTCTTCTTCTCCTCCTCCTCCTCCTTCTTCCTCCCCCTCCCCCTCCCCCTCCTGTAACTTGAAATATATATATATATATATATTTATATATTTTTGATCAATTCAAGGCTGCAATCATATTTAATAATCCTGCATTCTGTTTTAATGCAAAAGTTCTATAAAATTATTTTATGGGCTGCATGCAGCCAGAGGATAATAAATTGCTTTTCCATGATCTGCACTGTTAAAAATTTAATAATAAATCCTAATATCAAATAATGCCCTGAATGCCTGATAGCATTCAAGACATCTTCCATAGCACCTCATTTCCTTTTTCTTTTTTCTTTTCTAACTCCTGTCTTTCTCCATTTAAGGAAAAAATGCTGTTGCCAAGATTTGAAACTTCAGATATTAAAAGTTGTTTTAAAATGCTTCCAGAGGTACAGGACTTTAAAACAAATATGTGTTTTTAATAGATATTTTTGGCGAAAACACTCCCAGTACAGACAGAATGATTTGAATCTGATTTATGAATGAATGAAGATTCCTACCATCTGGAGTTGATGCTGTTCCTGAAAATAATGAGAAAGATGAGGCATTTTTTTAAAGGTAAGCTATTAATATATATATATATATATATATATATATATATATATATATATATATATATATATATATATGGCTCTCCTGTCCTTGTTCTGTATTTGATTTAAAAATGTATTTTCTTGAAAAGCTGGACAAGAAAATAGCACATCTTTGACTCTTTAAAGCAGCCACCTCTTTTCCTGGAATTGTGTGGCAATCTTCTGCAGATGTAGGGGACATCTTTGAAAAAATACAGTGCTTTAAAGAGTTGCAAGTAGGGGCTAAATTCATGCCCTCAGGTTCCCTAAAGTATCTTTTGGGAGACAGTTCCATGGTACCGTAACATAACTCTGAATTCTGAGGTAAAAGTACCAACTTAAGCAAAATAATTTTGTTTCATTTGGAGAGCAAATAATCTCAGGCAAATAACCTGTCTTTTCTACGTTGCCTGGTTTATTTGAATTATAGGCACCTCTTGCAGGCTTCCTACTCATTCACTTCTAGAAATCCTTGGTACTCATAATCTGCTTGATTACAGGCAACCAGTTCTGGGTCATGAAAGGAGATTACCTGCTTCCTGGGTACCCCAAATCCATCCACAGTCTGGGCTTGCCCAAAGATGTCACAAAAATTGATGCTGCAGTTTTCAGTGCCAATGAAGACATATTATTTTTCTTCAGACAGATACTGGAGGTATGACATAAAGTCACATGCAATGCAAGAGGACCTACAACTGACTTTCAAATGTTTTTGGCAGCATTGAGGTTGTCTGCCTTTTTAAAGAAAGCATGCTAAATGTTTATTCCAGCATATCTTTGAGACTCCAACTAATAAAATGGTCACTTCCTTGGCTGTATATTTCATTTTAAAAAAATTGTGGGCAATTCATAAAAACAATGCAGACCATTTGTATGCATACTTTATTTTAGCAGCAAGTGGCAACACATTGTATTCCCTTATATATTTAAAATAATGTGGCATTATTTCATTTCCAAATTGATTAGTGCTCTCTAATGGTAGCCACAGATTTTATTTGAGTACTGGATAGAAAAATTTATTCTTTTCAGAAAGCAATTACTATAGAGCTGGATTTGGGGGGATAAAAAGTAAGTTGAATTATAGTACATTTTGATGTCTATAAAGTGGATTTACTGATTAAGCCAATAAGGACAAAACCTCATGCACTGTATTTTAGACTTCAGTTCTGATCTATAAATAATACAGATTAGTCATAGTTGTCAACTTTGGATACAGAAGGTCCCAATTTTAATTTCTGGTAACTCCAGACAGAGTGGAAAAGACTCTGTTCTTGGTGCAGACAGCCTCTGTCAGAATATTGATGGCTTTCTTTGGCTGATCTATGATCCAGCTCAGCTGAAAACAGCTTCCAATTTTCTTTCAACAAAGCAGTTTAAAAGTTCCATTTTTAAAGAAAACTTGGCTCCAAAGGAGCTTATAAGAGATGGGCAGACTGAACCCAGGGGAGGGGTGAAGGACATCATTAGACTTGAGTCCCATCATATCCACAAGAGATTTAAGTCCAGCTTCCTTGAATACCATTGACTTTTGTCTACCGCCGATTTGCTTTGACTGTTGGTAGTTCAGATTCTTGTAGAGAGCGTTATCATGCAATAACTCTGTATTCATTTGAACTGCCTTGGCTCTGATTTCTTGTTCCTGACAGAACCTATAGTCCAGAGGGTGGGATTCAAATATTTTAACAACCGGTTCTGTTGGCGTGGCTTAGTTGGTGGGCATGGCTTGGTGGTCATGGGTGGACATGCCTTGGTGGTCATGTTATTAACTGAGTGTGGCCAACTCATTATCACTCACATCGAGGTACACAACTCCTCGCCTGGCCTCTCATGACTGTGGGGATGCTGCAACAGTCGTAAATGTGAAAATGGGTCATAAGTCACTTTTTTCAGTGCCATTGTAACTTTGAATAGTCACTCCACACAAGCAAAGTATCAGCAAAGGAGGGGGAAAAAAAACTCCAGAGGTGTTCCTGTGACAGGAAGTCTAGTCCTACCAAGAATGTAATAAGGGTTAACAGAGAGGCAGTTTCTGTAAGCAACACCAGAATGTTTCCTTCCTGCCTTCCTTACAGGATTAGACCAGTAATTTCTTCTAACAACCGGTTCTCTGAACTGCATAGAATGTTAACAACCAGTTCTAGCGAATAGGTGCGAAGTGGTAGAATCCCACCCCTGCTATAGTCTCCACTGACAAAATTCCAATTTCCAAATTTTCCATATAATGGTTTTTAGCACTATTCTCCTGTCTTTGGCCAGACTTTATTTTGAGTGTTAGGTCCGCAATATCTTTAGTTAAAAGGGATGCAGAAAAGCTGAAATATGTTCAGAAAAGGGCAACAAGGTCATCTAAGGACTAGAAACTAAGTCCTGTAATAGGACATTTAAGGAATGGAAAATATGTACACTTGTGAAATCCTAGAAGGAATATGAGATTATTATTCAAATATTATTCATAAAAGTATGTCACACACAAGGTCAAGGAAGGCCTGTTGTCTCTTGTTCCAGAATGCAGGATATGGCATAGTAGATATAAACTATAGGAAGACATTCCAAATGAATGTTAGAAAAACTTCCCAACAGTGAAAATTATAATCCAAAGAAGTGGAGTTTCCCCTCCATTTCAGGTACAAGCCTTATGCTTGGAGTACTTCTGTCCCCTTGCATTACAAGATGAGCAACATTTAAATTTGATTTGATAAATTTGATACATAAACAAATACTTTAATTTAGATTTCTTTTCTGAATGTTAAACTTGGATTCCTTCCAAATCTATGATTCTAACTCCAATTTTGGATTGGCTTAAGCTTCTTCCTTTTTCCTTCCTTTTCTAAGTTACGATGAAAACAGCAAAGCCATGAACAGCACGCTCTGAAGGGCTAAATGACTTAGTTATGTCCTTCAGGATTTCCCCATAAGGATACTTTCTGGAAAATGATATATTAAAGCAAATGTAATTAATCTTTATTTCTTTATTACAACTTATAGGCCACTCCAGTCAGAACCAACCTGGAGTGGCAGGTTAACTACTTGCAATTGTAATAATGTAAAATTAAATTCAATTTTCATTTAAAATTTATATTTGTCCATTGATTTCAATGCAAACCTCTCTTTGCCCACCAAAATGTGTGGGGGGCCCATCCCACTCCAGTTTAGATGAGTAATATAAATCTTAAACCTTTCCATCACCTCTCTCTCTCTCAATTTTATTGCTCGCAAAATGTAGACAGAATCTGTCAGAAGAAATCATTCCAAGCAAGTGTGTTCATTGTTGTATTTCCACAATAGTTGAAGCAATTATAATGACTCTACCCCTTAATAAATATTTTTCCATTTGTTTGAAAATGTACATTATATTCATGTTTGCTTTCTTTCCACTTTGTAGATGTATTGTACTTCTTTAAGGGAAGAAATCAATATGAGTTTGATCCTAACACCAAAAGAATTACTTGGATCCTAAAGGCCAACAGCTGGTTTTCATGCTGAGAAGATAAAGAAAAAACTGATGAAACGTAACAGGCTACTTTATATTTAATGTAATCCAGTGTTTTATGTGTATGTGTGTGAAAATATAATTATTAATATATAATAATATATAATGTAATAATAAAATATAATATATATAGTATTCTATTGATAGTGATTATTGTTCTATATATAACTACTGTAAGATTATTACATGTGCAAAAATGGAAAGACTAAAATACCTAAAACAGAGGAATGAGTGGTGAAGATGACAGAATTAGCAGAGATTGCAACATCGATTTGTCTAATTAGAGACAAAAAAAACCATTTATTAGTAACAGGAAATCCCTTGTGGACTTTTTTCTGAAAAAAATAATAAATTGTGATTTATGGGTTTGGTGATCAGAAAAAGTAGATTTTGGAAAGAAGGAAATGGTGTTGCCACTTTTATAGAGACAGAAAGGGTAAAATATAAATCTAGTAGTACCTGCTATTACAATGATCAGAAACTGCTCCTTTATAACTTTTTCTTTCCTTTCTTTTTCTTCTCTACTTCTTTCTTCGCATGTTTTCATTTATTATTTTTCTTTACTTTTTCTTTCAAAATGTGTATTGCTCCTTTTTCTATCTTTTTAAAAAAATTAAAATTACATATGTTAAAAAAAAATCAGCCGTCCTATCATCAATTCACGTTACCTAGGGATTATAAACCAACTCTGTGAAATATCTATGTATATGAGTAGAATGATCCTTTTGATTCTGCTAACATGTCCTGCCAATTTTTTAAAATGGAAGCCTACATGGCAGTGAATTTCAGTCAAAAAAGTCACAACGGTGGATTCCACTGTACAGTTTTTGATGACAGCTATCATTTTATTATGAGTAAAAATAAAAATAAAAAAGAAGGGCTTCAAGGAAGCCATGCCATGCACTTGCCTTTTTTAAATCAATCCATGGCTTCATTGTTGTTAGTCATGAAATCATGTTCTACCCATCAAGACCCCATGGACAATATTCCTCCAGGCTTTCCCGTCCTCTATCATCCCCCGGAGTCCACTTAAGCTCACACCAACTGCTTCAGTGACTCCATCCAACCACCTCAGTCTTTTGCCCTCAATTGTTCCTAGCATTAGGCTCTTCTCCAGTGAGTCCTTCCTTCTCATTAGGTGGCCAAAGTATTTGAGTTTCATCTTCAGGATCTGGCCTTCTAAAGAGCAGTCAGGATTGATCTCCTCTAGGACTGACCAGTTTGATCGCTTTGCAGTCCAGGGGACTCGCAAGATACCTTTAGCCATTTGAACAAATGAAAGTGTTCATGCTATATACAGGAATTTAGCTATTTGTACAATCAAGTGGTTCCCATTCATACCTTTCTCAACCTCATCGAAAGACCAGCTTAATTATTCTGTTATTTCTATCAGAAAATCTGATAGAAGTTCTTCTCATCCATTACAAAACAAGATAAATAAATAAGAAGATACTTTGCTGCCCCTTTAAGTTATCCAAATCTGGCTGTTTATTTAAATTAGCTTAATTATTCTGCTACTTCTGTCAGAAAATCTGGTAGATGTTCTTCTCATCCATCACACAAGATAAATAAATAAGAAGATACTTTGCTGCCCCTTTAAGCTATCCAAATTTGGCTGTTTAGAATAGAATAGAATAGAATAGAATAGAATAGAATAGAATAGAATAGAATAGAATAGAATAGAATAGAATAGAATAGAATAGAATAGAATACTTTATTGGCCCAGTGTGATTGGACACACAAGGAATTTGTCTTGGTGCATACACTCTCAGTGTACATAAAGGAAAATACACATTCATCAAGAGTCAAGAATCATAAGGTACAACACTTAATAATAGTCATAGGGTACAATAAGCAATCAAATCATACTAGGAAACAGTCAATAAAAATTGTTAGGATACAAGCAACAATGGACTACCTCAGTATTTCTCAACCATGGCCACTTAAAGAGGTATGTGGACTTCAATTGCCAGAATCCCCTAGCCAGCCATGCCTAGGGAAGTCCACATCTCTTCAAGTGGCCGAGGTTGAGAACCATTGGGCTACCTCATTCTGCCAAATGGAAAACATGTCTCTCTTAACAAAAGGTTCTATTATATCCATAGACTTAATTGGAGAGCGAGTTCAGGAGAGAAGTTTTTACATCCAGTGCTACATAAAAACTTCAGGGACCACACACAAGTGATTAATATGGAGTATCTGTTATGCACGCTATAAAGTTGGATTATACTGTAGGCTGGTTTTGTAATCTCTGGAAACTCCTAAAGCAATTGGAAGGGATCCGAAGTATTTCTTGTAAAACTTATCCCTCAGGTTACAGTTCCAAGACAAATAAATCCATTCCATCATGGTAATAAAACTCTTCCAGACATTCATTGACACATATATTGCAATATAACAGAGAGAAAAAATTGTATAAACCTTTTGACATTTGAAGTTCATTATTTCATTTTTAATCCTGAGTCCTACTTGCATCACTTCAGTTTCCCCAAACCCAAAAAACTTTAACCTTAGACTGTCTACTATTGACCTCACCCCTTTCCTAAGAGATCTGTAGGGGGCGTGCATAAGCGCACCAACGTGCCTACCGTCCTTGTCTTATTGTTTCTTTTATTTTTCTTATATGTACCCATTTCATGTATTCATAACTATGTTTATACTTATACCTATTATCTTGTAAGCGATTGACAAATCAAATAAATAAATAAATAAATAAATAATCCTGAGCCCTACTTGTAGCACTTCACAGTTGTTTAGCACTTAACAGTTGTTTATTTGTACATACTCTTTGTACATACTATTTATACTATCCTTTTTAGTTGCAGGATTGTATTATCTTTCACAAACAAATATGCTAATTACATTATTGTTGCAATATCAAATGAGGAGAGCATGATAGATAAATAAATGAAAAATAGATCAGCAAAGATGGATAGTGAGATGCCCAAAATTTGGTGGAAAAATAGCTTAACTATTAAATTTATCTTCTGTCTTTTTTATTGATCATGAAAACTGAGAAACACCTGTAGCTACTTTATACTAGCTGTATTCATACAAATCAGGTTAGGACAACATGCCAAATTTGATCAGTATTAATCTGAAATAGGTTTTATATGGTATATAGCACATGATGAGAGTTCATTTGATTAGTTTACAGTTTAATGTGTCATCCAGTCCTAGAAAAGGGATTGATGTAATAATCAGATTCTATATTTATGAACACAACTATGGAATCAGATCTTTGGTTTATCTACAGTATCGCAGGGCTGCCAAACTCGTGGCATCACGGTGGTGTCACATGACATATCGGGACTTTTTTCCCCTTTGCTAAACTGGGCATGGACATGGCCAACGCGTGACAAATATGGGCCGGGAGTCAGGAGTTTGACAGCCATGATCTATCTTGTCTATCTACAGTAACTCTTGGTTGCAGGCTATCTTAACTGGGTACTTTTGATGTACCATTAAACTCTGCTCTATCACTGAAGCTATGGCCTTCTCTAATACTTAAGCATTGATCAAGATCAAGAAGCAATCAAGATCAAGGGAGTATTAATAACACTCTACAAAGCCTTAGTGAGACCACACTTAGATTATTACATCCAGTTTTGGTCACCACACTATTAAAAAGATGTTGAGACTCTTGAAAGAGTGCAGAGAAGAGCAACCAAGGTGATTAGGAGACTAGAGACTAAAACATATGAAGAACGATTGCAGGAACTGGGTATAGCTAGTCTAGTAAAGAGAAATACCAGGGGAGACATGATAGCAGTATTCCAATATTTGATGGGCTGCCACAAAGAGGAAGGGGTCAAGCTATTTTCCAAAGCATCCGAAGGCCAGACAAGGAATAATGGATGGAAACTGAACAAGGAGAGGTTCAACCTGGAAATAAGGAGAAACTTTCTGACCAGAAAACAATCGATCAGTGGAACAGCTTGCTCTCGGAAGTTGTGGGAGCTTTATCACTGGAAACTTTCAAGAAGAGACTGGTTTGCCATCTGTCAAAAATGGCGTAGGGTCTGCTTATATGGGTAATTGGACTAGATAACCTACAAGGTCCCTTCGAACTCTGTTAATCTGTGTCTGTATCCATTTAAAACAACTGACAAGATCCAGACCTATGAAGAAAGCATCATCATAAATATTTAGAGTCTGGAGTTTATACCACCATTCTTAGACTCATTCCTCCATGCAATTACTAGGATGATGTATATAATTTTCAGTCATTTTCTCAAATTTCTCAGAAATACTCATTTCTCCAGTCCAGTCCAATATGTTTATAAGTCATTACTAAGATAAGGAAACTTCCCTTGCGTCACTGCTCTTACATTATTCACATCCAGTGAACCTTCCCAGGGTGTGCTGAAGCTTATTAGAAATAGGCAGCCATTCCTTCAACAGCAAAGAAAGGACTTCAAGCATACATATCCAAGCGCTTCCTACTCTAGATAGAACTGTGGGAGAAAATGATGTTTTCTGGAAACTGCAGGACAGTTAGAGTATTTGGCTACCAGGAGGAATTGGCAGCAACATTACAGGTGTATTATGTGAACAATAGAGGGTCCTCTGGTACAGGGATGACAGTGTCCTATGATAGGAGTGTGTGATAGATTAACTTTGCTCCTTAGAAATTGTCAAAAAAAATCAGTTTGTAGAAGAAAGGAGAAAAAAAATATAATGACTTAAGAAACTAGTTCGCTCAGGAACCTCCCATGTCTAATTTAATCCCCTGTATGGACACGGTGGCTCAGTGGCTAAGATGCTGAGCTTGTTGATCAGAAAGGTCAGCAGTTCAAATCCCTAGCACTGCGTAATGGAGTGAGCTTCCGTTACTTGTCCCAGCTTCTGCCAACCTAGCAATTCAAAAGCATGTAAAAATGCAAGTAGAAAAATAGGGACCGGTTTGGTGGGAAGGTAACAGCGTTCCGTGCACCCTTTGGTGTTTAGTCATGCCAGCCACATGACCACGGAGACATCTTCGGACAGTGCTGGTGCTTCAGCTTTGTAACAGAGATGAGCACCACCCCCTAGAGCCGGAAACTACTAGCACATATGTGTGAGGGGAACCTTTACCTATGGCCACTGTAGCAGATTTCACTGAATTAGAATCAATAAAGGGATGAAATACAGATTAATTCAATAACTATGGAGTGATCTGAGGTCAGTTTCCTTATCGCGATTCATATATTAATCTGTTCATCTGTTTTGTGTCATAACTATTTTGTGAATGTAGATAACACAATTTATCGCCTCAATTTCAATTGCTACATTTTCCTTCTCCTTGCCTTTTCCTTTAACATTTCACTCCCATCTGCAAAGTCATATGCATATACTGTATATTCTTCCCATAGGCTAACATTCTATTCATCTGATGAAATGCACAATTATTCTACAAATTCTTATATCCTAGCAACTGTTCATCTTTATGATGCCACAAAATAGTGAGGATTTTTCCTGCAATGGACTAACACTGAGATCCTTTTTCTAGAAATCCCAGATACATAGTGCAAATCTGGAAGAAATATTAGGGAAAAATAGTGTGAAATCCTTAATATTATATATTAATAAGATTTTGTTCATCAGTGCAGACAGATTTTCCTATTTTATACAGCAATGTTTTCAACATCCGGCTGAATAGCTAGATTATGTTTTCTAAAAAGTTACCCATATTCAGCTGGTAATTTTTAGTTATAATAAATTGACAACTTTAAGGCTGTCATAAATATGCTTTAAAACCTTTTTTATAGGATTATGTATTTCTATTTTCATCATTTCTATGTTTCGTATTCAGACATTGTTTTCCACAGCAGTGGTCCATGCAGTACAGATTAATTTAAGAAATATTATAAGTAGATGGGAACTTTGTCAGCTGTCTTTCTACTTTCTACTTTGTCTAAGCAGGGGGGTTGGACTAGAAGATCTCCAAGGTCCCTTTCAACTCTGTTATTCTATTCTATTCCATTCCATTCCATACTATTCTACTAATTTGACTATCCTTTGCTCTTTTCCCCAGAAGAATAGCAAATTTCCAGAATCATTTATGGGAGAAGTTGCTATTTCCCTCACTGACACACACATGCAACTCATAGAGCAAGAGACTTTTAGGAAGAAGCAACTGATATCTGTTTGAAGAACAGTATACAAAACCTGCATTTTGAAAGTTGACAAGAAATCTGGTAGCATCTTTTCAGGCGAATATATTTTGTTCGAAAGTGTTATCCAGACTTCTTCAGAGTTACCATTGGTTAATATGACTCTCATCCTATAATAAGAAGACATAATAATCTTTTGTTGGTCTAGTCATATTCAATATGATATGTTCAGATAACCCAAGGAAGAATAAAGTCAGAGAATGAAGAATGAGTCAATGTGTTTGGCCCCATGCCTCTTAGAAATGTGTATACAGCTGGTTTAGTAACACAGTAACACACCTACACACACAAGTCCTTTTCACAAGATTTTCAAATGAAGCATTCACCTGAAGTGGAATCTTTTCCATTTTCTGCTGTTCTGGCCACAGTTTTTTTCTGGTATCTATCTCCTAGGATGTTTTAAGACAAGCTATTTAAAAATGCTAAAAGGGTAGGCTTCCATAAAGAGTTTGGCTTAGGAAATATGGGGAGAAACTTGTATGAAACAATTCCCATGCAATGGAAACATGGCTATAAATAATGAAAAGTCAGCTTTTGAGTCAGAAAGGCAGAGGAGGAGACGTCCAAATACAGATATATAGCTTTTCATTTATTTGTAAAACATCAGTGAAGGGGGGAAGGGGAATTAAAAAACGAACCATATCCAAAAACAGAGGGTAATTAAGGTTGTCACGAGAAGCTAGCTCATTATCTGATATTTCAACACAACATCGCCACTTCCCTTTGTCCCAAAACATCCTGTTCTGTCTTCTTTACCCAAAAAAAATGTTAGTTTGCTGCTAATGGAGTCATATAAATCAGAATACTGGCAGGAATGACGAATAGCTTCTGATTCTTATTACAAAAGTCTAGAGGAAATTGACTTGGTGGTCCAGCTGTGTGAATATGTTGAACTTGATAGATGGTTCAAATTTTATTTCAGCCAGAAGAGGTTCTTGGTTCTATGCACTATTTGGTATCTGTACAAGCTCTGTAAAGGACCTTGGAGTACTCATCTCTAATGATCAAAGTGCTAGAGTCCACTGTAACTACATAGCCAAAAAGGCATTAAGAGTTGTTAACCTAATCCTACATAGCTTTTTCTCTGGTAATATCACACTACTAACTAGAGCATACAAAACATTTGCTAGACCAATACTTGAATACAGCTCATCATTACGTATCTGATATTAACACAGTTGAGAAAGTCCAGAAGTATTTTACAAGAAGAGTTCTTCACTCCTCTACTCATTGCAGAATACCATATGCCACCAGACTCGAAATTCTAGACCTAGAAAACCTTGAATTACGCCATCTTCGGTCTGATCTAAGTATGGTATATAAAATCATACATTGCAATGACTTACCTGTCAATGAATACTTCAGTTTCAACCATAACAACACAAGAGCACACAATAGATACAAACTCAAGGTTAATCGCACTAAACTTGATTGCAGGAAATACGACTTCAGCAACAGAGTGGTCAATGTCTGGAATACTCTACCTGACTCTGTGGTTTCTTCCCCAAACCCCAAAAACTTTAACATTAGACTGTCTACTATTGACTCACCCCTTTCCTAAGAGGCCTGTAGGGGGCATGCATAAGCGCACCAATGTGCCTACTGTCCCTGTCCTATTGTTTCTTTTATTTTTCTTATATGTACCCATTTCATATATTCATAACTATGTATATACGTATACCTATTATCTTGTAAGTGATTGACAAATCAAATAAATAAATAAATCTTACCAGCTAATGTAGCTTGCCTAGAGACTCGCTGATGAAGGAGGAATCAGGAGCCTACAATTCCCAGCAAAAGAAAATTAACACTAGCCACGAAAAAGCAAGAACTTCCATATAGAATATAAGCTTTGTGATGGTTTATTGTGATCTTCTAAATGCAAATCCACATGAATCATTGTAATACGAGAAGGAAATAGGTTTACCATACTTTTGATGTAAAGGAAGCCAAATCCCCTTTCAAGAAGGGCCATAAAAATAATTACTTAAGTCACACACACACACACACAGGTTAATGGGTTCAATTATAGCAGTGATGGGTGTGCTATTGGCAGACCTGAAAGGATAAGTTGAAGTAGATCATCTGGAGCCACATGTGGCTCTTTCGGCCCTCTGCTGCAGCTTCCTGTCAGCTGATCTCACTCCTGGCTGGCCTCTCCCCTCCCCTCCCTGTCACTCCTCGCCTGGCCTGAGAAGATAAGGGTGATGGCAAGGGATGGAGACTCGCTCCCTATTCCAGAGCAGGAGGTGACTGGGTGGGAGTGAATGATGTCGCATTGGCCACACTCACCCAGTCACACCTGTTGCTAATTTATTGACTCCCTGGGTTTTTTTTTCTGTGGGAAATGGGTCCAAATGGTTCTTTGAGTGTTTAAGGTTGCAGACCCCTGATCTAAGAGTCAATGCCAATTTGATGACAATATGAATCATAATCAATTTATTTTTTAATAAAGAAAATGTGAAGGTTTCTAATTTTTTAATATCTAATATTTATTACCAGTGTTGCCATTTTCCACATTAAGCAACATTTCAGTGGGGAAAAAAACCTTTCTGGGTATATGGCCGACCTGGGCTGCAAATGTTTAGATGATCATCAAATGGCAACCAAAGAGTTTGGCTGGCCTATGTAATGTTGTTGTCATCCAATGGTCATCGAGATCATCACTGCAGCCCAAATAGGGCACTCTAGAGAAAGAAGGCATTCTAAATGTTATGTGGAAAAAAAAAACATTTTTCTAATAATATTAAGATTTTTAATAACAGTTTTCTGATAATATGTATCAGGGTTTGCATAACTATATTCCAACTGAGACTGCATTTGGCTTTTGAGCAACATGTGATGCATGGCTAAGAAAATCTGGTTAATGCTAGAAAAAAAATGTGATTTGATTAATCAAATACCAGGTCCCATACCACATTAGGCTTTATATGTATTAACCAGTAGCTTTAATTGCATCCAGAAGAAAACTCGCAGCTAGTACCGCACATACAACAAGGATGCAATTTATAAAAATCTGGGGACACCCAATGTTGCATGTTCCACTGCATTCTGGACCAGTTGAAACTTCTGGGTGGTCTTCAAGGGCAACACCCCATATAGTGGGTTGCAGTAGTCCAAATAGAAGTAACCAAGGCATGAGTGGCTCTGAGGCTTCCCAAACCATGAAAGGTGCAATTGCTTAAGAAAACAAAGGTTCCCTAGTTGCACTTGCCACCTGCTCCTTGAACAGTAGCTTCAAATCCAGGAGGCCCCCAAATTGCACACCAGTTGCTAATTGTTAATGCAGAAATAACTCACACCTGTCAAAGGCAGGAAATCAGGAAATCCAGGCAGTTCAAATGAATATATAGGTTCACTTCATGCTTAAGCTCTCTACAAGAATCTGATCTATTACCGGTCAAAGCAAATTGGAGGTAGATAAGAGTCAATGGAATTCAAGGTGGGCTGGACTTAGATCTCTTTGTGGGCATGAAGGGACTTGAGGCTGATGATGCATTTGACCCCTCTCTCGGGCACAGCCTGGTCATCTCCTACAATGCCTTAATTTACACTTGTTTGATCTATTGTAATGTGCTTTATGTAGATCAGCCTTGAGATCTGAATACACTTTCCTAATTCTGAGTAAATTCTGCTGTAGAACAACTAATGGAAAATAAAAACCTAAAGCTGTGGGGTCCTTGTGCTCTCTGAGCTTGGTTGTTTTCTTGCAGACATTTCCTTCCCATACTGGGTAATACCACCAATGCACTGCAAACATCTGCAAAAAAACAAACAACATCAGAGGACACCAAGGATCTCATTGTTTATCTCTGAGCTACAAATATTCCCTTCTATCAGTTCTGAAGCTGTTGAGAGAATGTCCTTGTCAGACAAACTACTCTCACAAAGCTTTACTTATAGATTGAGTACTATGTCAAAATCATAATCATCCCAGAGTCACTGAGAGTCAGGTGGCATATAAATTGAAATTGTCATTGTCGTCGTCGTCGTCATCATCATCATCATCATCATCATCTCCTTGTTTCTATTCTCACATAAACAAATAAATAAAAATAAATAAATAAATAAATAAATAATTGTCAGAGTTTCAAGTAATGCACCCATAGAAAACAGAGCTAGAGGCAGGTAGATTCCTCAAATAACAATTTATTGGATACATCATATTGGTACAACTGGTGAAAACTGACTCTGAAAGTTTTCACCTAATTAAAAAAGTGAAAGCTGTCCCTTGCCCCAAGTCATCAGTCACATTGTCCAATAGAGATGCTGACCGGTTGCTTGGTTACTCCAATCCTCCTCCCCCCAGCACCTGTTGGAATATCCTTGGTTCCCATAGGAAAATTTTGTTGTTTTAATTACAAATCCCAGCTATCTATTCCCCACCCTCCTTGTCTCTTCTTCTGCCTTGTGGCAATCCTGAAGCCTCAAAGATGGCCTCAGCCAGGTTCACTTCAGGACTGACAATAAGTGGATGGAGGGGAAATTTCATGAATTGCCCATTTCTAAAAATTCTCATAGGTGGAATATGTAGTTCTTCTGTTTCCTTTACTTGTGAATGTCCTATCTTTTTCACTTCAGTGGTCTGCAGTCTCTCTGGCTTCCCATGTTTCAACTAAATATCAAGCAATTTTCCCACAGTAGCTTTTTCAGTAAAGAAAAGAAATGAATCACTACAGAGAAAACAGAGGAGGGGAAAATAAGCTCAATTGTGCCACCTTCCAGAAATACAGTTCAACTGGGTTACTAGTGGAAAAACTAAAGCATTCTCATAATGAGGTGCCAAAAGAAGGAAGCAAATTAGAAGACAGATTTCAACACATTACGCAAAAACATTGCCTTAAATAGTGCATTTGCCTTGTTCCCTAGAATACTAGAGTTACACACACAAAACACCCCTAGGAATCACAAACTGTTATTAAGATGAAGTCATTAAAATTCATTACTTCAAAGAAGTGGTTTTCATGCCCAACATATTTAAGAACATAATGTTATCCAAAATAAGATTCTTCACTTTCTTAACCCTAATATTCATAGGGTAATGATCAAATAAAATAGTACCGTAATGATTCTTTGCAATTCCCGGTGTTGGATATTACCTTTAAAGCTCTGGATGAGATGAGTTCAGGTTACTTGATGAACCATCTCATCCCAATGGAACAGGTCCTTTTCACCAGTGCCAAGAGAGGAGGTGTGTTGCAGACTCTGTCAGTCAGGGAATACCAGCTGGTAAGGTCCAGGGGAAGAGCCTTCCCTGCCATTGTTCCTGCCCTTTGGAACCTTTTACCCCTTTATAGGTGAGATTGAGTCCCTCCATCTTCTGCAAGAGCTTGAAGACCTGGCTCTGCCAATTAGCCTGGAGTATCAATGAAAAAATATCATACTGGAAGCAACTGATGGACTAACAGTAATACACCTCACCTCCTCCCCATCTTTGAACATAATTTCTATTTGTATTTTTTTATTTTTTTCAAGTTTTTTGTCTTTATTTTTTGCAAACATATCTATGTATGAGCAGTGTGGCACCTAAGTGTCATACATTTTGATACAAATAAGTTAGTATTAATCGTATTTATTTCATTTATCAAGCTTGTATAATTCTAATAATAATACACATGTTTATGTTAAATTATAATCTTTCATTATTTAGTTATTCAGTATTTCAATGTGTTATTTTTATGCCAATCACCCTATTCTAAATGTCATACCTTTTAATACAAATAAAATATTATTAAACATATTGATTACATTTAAGAAGCTTATATAATTCTGATAATAATACAAACATTTATGTTAAATTATAATCTTTCGTTATTTACTTATTCAACTTATAATCCTTCATTATTTGGTTATTCACTATTTCAATATGTTGTTTTTATGTCAATCACTGTATTCTGAGTGTCGTACATTTTAATACATCATAATTTGTATTTTTAGTATGTGTGTGTGTGTGAATATATAAATATATATATTCTTCTTCTTCTTCTTCTTCTTCTTCTTCTTCTTCTTCTTCTTCTTCTTCTTCTTCTTCTTCTTCTTCTTCTTCTTCTTCTTCTTCTTCTTCTTCTTCTTCTTCTTCTTCTTCTACTTCTTCTTCTCTTAATTCCCTACATGATCGAAATGCCATACAGGTAGTTCTCAACTTATGGCCACATCTGAGCCCCAAATTTATATTGCCAAATGAGTCAATTATTAAGTGGACTTTGCCCCATTTTATGACCTTCCCTATTGACTTTCCTTGTTAGAAAAATCACAAAAGGTGATTACATGACCTTGGGACATGGCAACCATCATAACTCCATGTTCTGATTTGCTAGTTAGTTAAGGTTAGCCTGGATGGATTACCCATTAAGTGGATTCATAAGGGGTCAAAGACTGGATCAAGAATCTGGATTGAAGGAGGATCAATCTCAAATGGAGTATCGAGTGGTATCCACAAGATGCAGTCCTAGGACCTCCTTTTCACTACATTAATTAAATCCTTAAGTGAAAAAGGTACAGGGAATGCAAATGATACAAAACAATATGGAGTTGAAAATAGAAATAAAGTTAAAAACAATTGGTTCAGGTGAGGAGAATGTCATTTAACAGAGATATATGCAAATTTCTTCATTTAGGAAAAAAGAAATCATAAATGCAGTTATATGACAACATATCTTATTATAATAAAATCCTAGTACTTGTGATAAACATCTTGGAACAATAATTAATTATAAATTGAAGTGAGGTAGCTGCAAAAAAAAGAACATGAATTCTCTTGGAAGATTTTTAAAAGTTCCTAACCTAAAGTCCAACAATGAACCAATTGCCCAGAAAAGTCGTAGATTCAAGCAAAGATTAGAAAACCATATGTCTCAAATATTTTGGATTTTTGCACTGAGCAAAAGATTGGACTCAGTGGCCTCAATGACATATTCCAACCACAGGATTCTCTGATTAGTTCTGAGGTCTTGTACATATCTTCCTCCTTTCTAAACTCAGCCTAAATACCAGTAAAATAAAGGTTTCCTGGGAGTGTGAGGAGAAAATAACTTCGAAAGACCAATGAACTAAATGAGATGCACACCCTGGGAACATTCTTCTTTTTTGCAAGTTCTGTCTTTATTTTGACTTTTAACCTTCAGTAGTGAGACCTGTGTAAGGTGAAGATAACGCTAAGCATTGCTATCCGAGTATGTTCTCATAACTGGAGGGGGCACTCTTCCTTTTTTTTAATTAGCCCAAGGAGTTATGAAAATGTTATTGCTCATGGATGACTCTTTCCCTGATTGCCAACCAGAGGATAGTGAGTCAGAACAGAGATAAGTGTTCAACTCCTATATAAACTGAGGATGGTTGAAACCCAGAGACATTGAAAGGGAATAAATATTTTATAGGACGAGAAGTGATTTTAACTATGACAGGACTCTCAGTTTGGGTGTTTCTGTTTCTCACCTGCAACTTATCTGCTTTTGCCACTCCCGTGAATTCACCGATCAATGATGCTGACATGGATTTAGTGAAGGTAAATATACACTCAAAAATTGCTGAAGTTTTAGCTGAACTCTAACTTTACTGAACTCTACTTTTAATTTTTCTATCCTGGATTATTATTTTTTCCTTATTGATATCAGATTTACCTTTGTGTCTCGTGAGATGTGTCTTATCTTTTTACTATACTTCATAGTAAAAGTGTAGTTATTTAAGATAATGGGTTAGGGTCAATTTCTGTAAAACAGTCTGTCCACCTTAAGTTTGCACCATCATTAGAAAAGCTAAATCTTTTTAGGGGTTCATTTTGTTAAAAAAAATGAACTCTATTTTTTGGGACTTTAACTTTCAAATTTATGAGAAGAATCTTCATTCTCTTCCCCAAAGCCATAGAATGATTTTTGGATCTGCTGGATATTATTTTATGTTATTAATGCCCACATGAATGACAATGAAGGATCTGAGAATCATAGAATCCCATCAAAATTTCCCTTGCTTGGTTTCTTTTAGTTTTAATTTTTTTAAACAAAAAAATCAGAGTGACTTTACTTTTGTTTCCTATCAGAAATACTTAAAGACCTTCTACCAATCCAACGATGAGAGAAGCGCTAAGATCCGTGTGGATGAAAATGAAATCTTGACTAAAGATCTCAAAAAAATGCAAGAATTTTTTGGACTGAATGTGACTGGAAAGCCTGACCTGAAAACTTTGGAAGTGATGAAGAAGCCCAGATGTGGTGTACCTGACTTGGGGTCATTTGTTCTTTTAGAGGGCAATCCTAAATGGGAGAAAACCAGTATTACCTACAGGTAAAAGAATTTATGGTACTTTTTTTAAAAAAAAAAAAACCCAGTATCAGCTTAGCATACAGGTAGGGGTATCAGGAGAGGGGGAGACAAAAAGTCAAAATCCACAATCACATGATTGAATCCCCACTCCTTTCATGTGTATGTCACATGACTGTGACTGCCATCTTCCCTTTTTTGAACCTCCTTCCAGCAGATGCCCCTGAATCAAAAGAAAACATGAGCTTTGATTGGTCTTAGCATCCAGTCCATTTAGTGATGAGAAATTTATCTTAATGTTTTGCAAACTTTCTCATTTTGTAGCACATTTTCAAAGACCTGTTTAAGACTAGGAGATGTTCAAAAGGAGAAATCCTGTTTAGTACATCAGGGATCAGACTGGCCTCCCTCTGACAACAAGTATTTACTTTATGAAATCACAGAATGTTTACCAGTCAAGTAAAAGCTTTTTAACATTGATTTAGCTGGAAGCAGATATGAGCCATCACATCCAGCAGAGTCTCAAAAAACAACAACAACTTGTGGCTGGAAAAAAGGCAGCTTTTGCATCAAATCACATCTAAATGCCTTTTAATGTAGTGTTTATTGTTTTTTTAAAAAGGAAATCTAAAAAGAAACTTCAGAGCAGAAAATTAAATCAGGATCCCAAAAGTGAAAATATCCCTTTCTGCTCACTGGGATCCAAATCATTGTTTAGTTCTGCCATTATTATTATTATTATTATTGTTGTTATTGTTGTTGTTGTTGTTGTTGTTGTTGTTGTTATCTCTTTTATTCATTAAGCATGAAACTCAGTCAACTGAACATTCAAAAATGCATCACAAATATCATTGACTGGTGCTGATGGTTGATCTGGGTTGCTGTCAGAATCCTAGGTATCAACCAAGTACCTTCTTAAGATGTACAATGTTCTGAGTAGCTTTTGCAGTTCCGCTGGTGTTATTGCAGGAAGCTGCAATTTCTTGATATATTTAGTAAAATCCTTGGACATGGTACCAAGTGCCCTGATGACAATGGTTATCACTGTTCCCTGTTTCATCCATAACTGCATAGTTTTGATGACCAGGTCGCAATATTTCGTGATTTTTTTTCCAGTTCTTTTTCTTCAACTTGCTGTTGTTGTTAAATGCTTTAAGCCCTTAAGAAAAGAAACTTTGCTAAGGCCTACCCAGACTCCATTTAATATGATGAATTTCCATTTGGTCTAGTAGTTAAAGCAACAAACTAGAAAGTTGGAAACCATGAATGTGTTCAAATCCTACCTTAGCCATGAAAGTTGGCTAGGTAATTTAGGGCCAGTTATTCTCTTTCAGTACCAATTCACCTCACGGGTGTCTGTTTAGGGAAAATAGGAGGAAGAAGGTATGTTGGATACGTTCACCTCCTTGAATTATTAGTAAAAATAATAAAGATGGGGTATACATAAAATAAATTTTAGGTTCAATAAAAAAAGCACTGCTTCCTATGTAAAAGGTTCCTTTCCTGCAGGTTCAGATGGAATTGGGATAGCTCTGGAATCCTGTAAAGCTGCTGTGACTCAGTATGTCCAATATTGGTTTAGATAGACCACTCTTGTGGCTGCCTAATAATTTACTCCTCTTTCATTTCAAAGGATTGCAAGCTACACTTCAGATATGCATCCATCCGATACAGATGAAGCCATCAGAAAAGCATTTGAAGTCTGGAGCAATGTTTCACCTCTAACTTTCACAAGACTCTATGATGGTGAAGCGGATATTATGATCTCTTTCCATACCAGAGGTAACTATATAAGTTTAGCCCTGAGCTAAGCCTGGCTTCAGGGACCACTGCTTAAGCAAAAATTAACAGCCTAATTGAACTCCTTACTTCTTCTACATTTAGACCATGGCGATAATTCTCCATTTGATGGTCCTGATGGAATCCTGGCTCATGCTTTTCAACCAGGGAAATATATTGGTGGAGATGCACATTTTGATGAAGAAGAATTTTGGACAAAAGATGGCCCAAGAGGTATGTCTAAATCATTCTTGAACTGTAAACATACAGATTATGCAAAGATATAAGCACCTGAAATTTATCTAAAGATGTAGCCAGATGAGATGGTAGACCTGGAAATATTGGACAGCTTCCACAATAGAGGTTACAATCTCTGAGAAACTGGATGAACTTGACTAGGAATTTACTTTATTTACTTAAACTGTAAAACAGTTGTTATCGCAAGTAGTTTGCAACCAGTGAGCAGGTTGAATGGTACAGAAATTAGACCCAATTCTATTTCAAATCCTGCCTTTCCTTTCCCAACTCCCCAAGTCTTCAGATCAGTGGTGGGATTCAAATTTTTTACTACCGGTTCTGCGGGTGTGGCTTGGTGGGCGTGGCTTGGTGGGCATGGCAGGGGAAGGATACTGTAAAATCTCCATTCCCACCTCATTCCAGGGGAAGGCTACTGCAAAATCCCATTCCGTCCCCACCCCATTAACCTGCTTTCCAGCTCTGTTCTCCTGTGCAGGGCAACAAAAGAAGACCCAGCCAATCAGCTGGTACTTGGGAGGCAGAGAATAAATTGGGGGGGAGGGAATTAGAGGTGGTATTTACTGGTTCTCCGAACTACTCAAAATTTCCACTACCGGTTCTCCAGAACTGGTCAGAACCTGCTAAATACCACCTCTGCTTCAGATTTATCTCCCAGCCCACACTGCCTTCTCTATTGCAGCAACTGTGTTCTGTTGCAAGCAATGGAAATGAAGTTTATAAACAAAAAAAGTTTTTTAAGAGACAAATGAAACATACTTTAATTACCTATACAACTCATGGGAGAGAGCCAAGCCCTTCTCCTTCTCTGTCAACTATGATTACTAACCCTAGATGGGACTATTTCTTCTTTACATGCTAAATGCTGAATTTTGATTTTTTTTTTTTTAATCTGAAGGAGGAGTAGATCAGTTATGAATTTCTCATTGCTTTCTACAAAAAGGATTTTCTTTTTCATTTTTCCCCCTAGGCCGTAATCTATTTCTTGTTGCTGCTCATGAGATTGGCCATTCATTGGGTCTCTCTCATTCCACGGATGTGGGGGCCTTGATGTTTCCTAACTACTCCTACACGGCACCAAAATTATTTCGTCTTCCGCAGGATGATATCAATGGCATTCAAGCTATCTATGGTATGGCCAAGAGAAATCAAATCCTAAATTGAATGGGATGCTCTTAGACTAGAAAGCATGCCTTTGTCAGCATTAGTGGTGCAGTGATTAGAATACAGTATTGCAGACTCGTTGCCAGGAGTTCGATCCTGACCAGCTCAAGGTTGACTCAGCCTTCCATCCTCCTGAGATCAGTAAAATGAGGACCCAGATTGTTGGGGGCAATATGCTGACTCTAAACTGCTTAGAGAGGGCTGTAAAGCACTGTGAAGCGGTATATATGTCTAAGTGCTATTGCTATTTTGCAACTTGATTACCAAATATAAATAAACATTTGCCAAGCAGTACAGGCACTGCTACTTGCAAGCTTCTATTCATTTAAGTAAGATTTCCAAAAGAAAAAATTCTGATAACTTGTAACTAACATATTCTTCCAGTTATATTCCTTAAAATAGGGTAATAATTTCATTCTAGCTAAAATTCCCCACTACTAGCAAAGTCAAATTGGAATTTGTATTACTCCAAAGCAAATATTGATAATTACAATTGTTTTAATATCTATTTAATAGCTTCCATATCATTTTTTAAATCATTATTTAGGAAAATCAGAAAGCCCAATACAACCAACAGGACCTTCTACACCAGAAGCATGTTCTGCTAAGACTACTTTTGATGCTGTTGCCACCATGCGTGGAGAATATTTGTTCTTTAAGGACAGGTAAGTTGCATTTTTAAAATACTTCTTATAGTTTGAGTAATATTTTCCCAATAAATAGGATATGACCCTTATATTATTATGATATGGAACTCCAGCTAAGTTTCCCCTCTTTGAAAAGATGCCACATTTGATAATATCATGCCACTTCTGTTTTACAATTAGACACTTCTGGCGTAAACACCCACAGATGTACAATGTGGAACTGTATTTCATTTCTCTTTTCTGGCCAACTCTGCCTTCCAATATCGATGCTGCTTATGAGAACGTTGAGCGAGATAACATTTTAATTTTTAAAGGTGAGTAATGAAAATGCTTTGATTTCCTTATAAATTTAACAAGACTTGCTCTTACCATAGGGAAAAAGAATTGTTGAGAAAGAAGAGGGATCCTTTGTTCGATACACCAATGTCTACCTCTAACGTGTGCACCTCTAACAAGCCAATGAGCTGAGAGGATGAAGAAATGAAAAGCTAGAAGCGACTGCCCCCACCTTCCCATGTACTTTTTGGTCTTTTATCCTCTCAGTTGATCCTTGGAGGCTTGTTTTCCTCCTCTCAGCTGATCCCAGGCTTTTTTTCCTCCTCTCAGATGATCGGAGGCTTTCTTTTTACTACCAGTTCAGATGAACCAGTTTGAATCGGTAGCATACCACCACTGAAATAGACACACAGACCCCTGAGTTATGAATGCCCATGTGTAGAATTTTAAGCATCTAAAAAAAGCTCCATCTTTCTTTTAAAACCAGTATCCAGTTTCTCCAGAATCTGTGTGTAACAGTGGGAAATATGACAAGGCTCAGAAGTGATCATTCTTTCAATATTGAAATAATATTTTTCTTAACCAAAGTTGGGGAAAGACTAGGGCAGGGGTGTCAAACTCATGGCCCACAGCCCAGATGTATCACGCGCTGGCCATGCCCACCCCCATTTTAGCAAAGGGGGGGAGTTGTAATACATCACATGACAACAACATGACGCCACAAGTTTGACACCCCTGGCCTAGATTATGAAGAAGTATAATTACATTTAATATTATTTCTTCTCCTTTTTAGGAAACAAATATTGGGTTCTAAGTGGATATGATATAATTGGCCAGGCTCAAAGTATTTACAGATTGGGATTACCAAGAAATGTGAACAAAATTGATGCTGCATTCATCAATCCAGAAACTGGGAAGACCTATTTTTTCATTGGGAACAAGTATTGGAGGTATGGATTGGTGTTGTGCAATCTTAATACGATTTGCTTACAATGTTGTTAGTCTTAAGGCATTAATCTTTAATAAGCAATGTATAGCTGAAATGTAATACATAATAGTGTATTGGTAAGATGGTAATCAAAAGTGGTCAAAATCTGAAAGTTGATGGGTATGCTCCAAGCCCAAGACTTGTTGTATATGAATAGAGCATGAAAGTATAACATAGATTTATTTTGGATCAGCAGCAGATGTTGCCAATCAATCAGCTGTTATCCTGGAGGAACACAACCAAGGAGAACATGCTAGAAATTCTCATGTTTCAATTTTGCTTACATTGATTGGTCAGATAAAGCAAAGTATATAACCCATAAGGTTCTTTTAATGCCTAATATAAATATGTGAATAATCTGCTTGAATATTTGATTCAAAGGAAATGCAGTTGAATTTGGTCAGGTTTTATTTCAAAGAAAAAAAGAAAAAAGAAACAAATAGAATAAAATCATGAGAGTAGAGGGCAGGGGCGGGTGGGGGGGGAGAATTCCCTATGTAATTCTGGAGTCCAAACAGATTCTGTAGCTTAGTTTGGATATGCGACTCAGTCAAATCTGGAAATCCAACTTGAATCAGATCATAACAGATGGAGACAGATATTCCCCAGTTTGCCCATTCTTCATACCTAATATTGGAACAAAACAAAACCTTTTCAAATTTCTTCTTCTATTGGAGGCACTTCCTAGAAAGCTTTCTAACTGCCAGTCCTTTCTCAGATAACCTTCTTAATCTTGACTGGCTCCCTGGGATTTAGAAGGAGTACTCATTCAAATGTGTCGCCCAAAGTCATTTTTGTCATTTGAAAAAAAAAATCCAGATTGGACTCAAGACTGTTAAATGGATTGATTTTCCACTGAAATCGACTGGACTTTGAGCATGATTGTCTTCTTCAATGGGAACCAAATCCAGCCATTTTAAGATGGACTTTTCCCATATTTCTTAATGGCAGGCAGCCGTTTTTGGCTTGTGGCTATCCTCATAATTCAGAAGCTGAGATTGGTTTTCAATGGCTTAGAAAGTGATTGGTTCTCTGCATCTTCTTTAAAAAGTATTACAACAACCAAACATCCAAAATTTGCAAGTGGTTTTTGAGAACACCTGGGTGAATGTATCCAGTGTGGGAATTTTTGAGAGTCAGGTCTGCCTTTGAGATGTCCAAGCAATATCAAAGATAAACTGCAGAGTTTAAAAAGAAAACAGAAGAAGGCAGTGGGAAATCTTGGATATGGCCATAGAGTCATTTTCTCCTTTGAGGAAATGTTGAGGAAATTTTCATTTGGCTTCTTCAATTGATCATTACCAACTTGAATCCCTTTTTCTTTAATTAAAGAGACTTCTATATTGTATTTCAATAATGGCATTTGTAATCTCCATTCAGATACAGTGAAATGGAACAAAGGATGGAAAAAGGATATCCCAGAAATATAGCCCAAGATTTTAAAGGGATTAAACCCAGAATTGACGCTACTTTGTTTGACAATGGTAAGTAAAGGAGTCAGATACTATTGTAGTGAAACAAGGTTTACCTAGAATTCAGGTTGACTTAACTTGTATTTATATTATCATCAGCATTATTAAATGCTTTCTTCCCAGTATAATGGAATATAATGGATATCTGGCCTAGGGTTTTATGGGGTTTTAAATTTGGTTTTAATTGGTTTTAGTCCTTATTTTTAAACCCTTGTCTCATTTTTATTATTCAGCCACCTAATTTAATCTTTTTAATTGTTTTTCATTATTGTGTTATTATTGTATTTTTTAATGGCTGTACACCGCCCCGAGTCCCGCGGGGAAAGGGGGGCGGTATATAAATCTTGTAAATAAATAAATAAAAATATATAATGGGTTTACACACTGCACTGGACATTATAACTTTTAAATCTTCTGCATTTAGGAGGCCCTTCATTTTAGGTATTGGTTTTTGTAACACTCCTTTAACCATTTTGAAATTTTTTACTTTATCTTCATTTTTTTAAAAATCACAAGAGACTTGTGGCACCGTAAAGACTAGCAAATGTTAAGTGTACAAAAGCAGCTATCATCTATTAATTCAGCAAATAAAAATAAATGAAGCCTGTAGCTATGTTCACGCATGGCCTTAAATCTAAATGTTGCTGAATCAGAGTTTGTGAAATAAAATACGAGCAGCAATGACCTAATGACTAAATCACAATTGGTTGGATTCAAATGGCTGGTTGTCATGAGGCTTAATGTTTTATATGATGAACGCAGACACTAATATCTGTAAATCATTATGTAGGACTTAATGTGTTTTTGTTGTACAAGCCCAATCAATCTTTGATTCATAAACTATGCTTAAACAAGGTTTAGACCAGGGCTGTCAAACTCCTGGTCTGTTAGCCGGATGCATCATAATGCTACGCCCATGCCCAGTTTAGCAAAGGGGGGAAAAGTCACGATACGTCACGTGATGCTGCCGTGACAACGTGAGTTTGATATCCCCGGTTTAGACAATATGTAATCCAAGTCTCAAAAATAAAGAAGATATACCTTTACTTTTTTTCCCCGTTGGATGTTATTGTTAGCTTAAAGTTACAGAATCTCATTCTATCTAAGAACAAAGTCTGTTCTAATTTATATTATCATGAATGTTTTTACACACCTAGTTCAAATCTTCTTAAATTCACATTAGAAATCTGTAAAGAGGAGGTTATCTTTAGGTCTGAAAAAAAACCAGATTTTTTTATTTATATTTCTTTCTTTTTTTTTCCTCCCCCAGGATACATCTATTTCTTCCGAGGAACAAAAGTGTTTCAATTTGACCCTAAGAATGAAAGAATTGTTCGGCCCATTCGAAGAAGCAATTCTTGGCTGAATTGTTAAAGCATTTAATCAATGCTACCTATTGGTTATAACTAATTCTGATTTACAGGCATCACAGAATTTAACAAACTTGACTGAGAATGCAATAATAACCTGTGGTTTTGTTTTTCATATAAATGTAAAGCAAGTTCAGCTGATTAACTATATTAAACTCTAATATGTAAATATAATGTATTCTGATCATTGAATAAACTATTGTGAAAGATATGATGATTGCTTCTTTTGTTTAAACATATGCAAATATTACTAGATTATTACAGAAGAATTACATTGCTGTACTCTGGAGTAACTAATTAAAGAAATTCATAAGATGCTGGCTAAATTAGCCAAAAACATGAAAAAGGGAAATAATATTTAACTACATTAACTTCTACGTATAAAATATTTCATTTACCATGAATTGATTTGAGAACTCACCATTGAATCACCATTGAAAATATTAATTCACTTCATTGAATGTGAGGCAATATGAGAAATTTATATTTGCTGTTTGATGTATAATATTAGTCACAGATGTAAAAATTTCCAGCAACAATATTTTCATAGTACAGTCATCCAGTGATGAAGTACATTTTTGAATGAGACTTTCAGCTATCCTGATTTTCAGGATAAAAACATAATTAAAATATTCAGCAGTATTACTACGTTGTACTACGTAATACTATGGACTCTATAATAATACCCATTATATCGCTATTCTTTCCATGTCACAATGTATCCTATGGAATTCAGTCTGTACATTTAGGTCTGTAGGTTGCTCTTACTGGAAGAAAGTGCCAATAATGTCCATTTTTAGGAATTTTTTAGGAAAAAATAGAAATATTGGGAAGGAAGAATTCTGGATTAGACAGGACTCTTGTTGGGTACCTTTAGAGATGCAATTTTTTCAGGAGGTAACTGGACTTTCTGGTTTTTTCTTTAGTAAATCTCTACGGACTTTTAGAGACGCAACGCAACTTTCTGTGCAGGGCACACATTTTTAGAAGAATGTAAACAGCTACAAGACAAAATTGCCATCAATTCAGTGATGATTTCTAGTGACTGTTTACCTATAATCTCAGAGTTTCCTTCATACTGTAAAAAATCAGTTTTCCAATACTGATCAAATCCTCTTCATATTTTCTGAATGCTTTCTTGTCTTTGGGCAGGCCTTTCTGTTTTTTCTACCTCATTCTCATTCTACCTCATTTGTGTGGGGGGGGGGGGGGGGGGGCATTTCAGAGCTTTATGTTATGGTTATGTGGAGAAAAAGGATGTTATTGATCTTATTTATCCATCAATTATGCAGCTTCCCAGAAAATTCACATTTCCTGCTTTTTCTGCTTTGAAAATGCCCCATGACCAAGGTTGCTTCATGTTGTCTTCTCTTTGTATAAATCTAGTTCTCACACCAGTGAAAAAACAAATCTGACTATTGAAAAAACAAGGAACAGAAACAGATCTGTCTCATCAAAAGTAGGGGGATAAGCCATCTGTCAGACAGAACAGGAAGAAAAGGAAATGCAAGAAGTTTGGAGTGCAAAAAAAACAAACTGAGGGCAGTACTTGAGTTGCAACAGGGGATGAAATTCTTTTGGTTATGGTTTCCTAACTTGCTGCAATAATTATTATTGGTTACTTACTTCTGGTTGCCTGGGCTCATATTAACAATTTACAAATGAAGGATTCCATCAGCTTGAATATTCATTAGGTCAAACTCTAATCCTATTTCTTGGAGGGAGGATTAGTGAGCCTTGAGGAGTGAATAAGTGCATTAATGTTAGGAAATTGTCAGCTATGATGGAAGGAGGGGCCAAACAAGGGCCTAGCTTGGAGTCATTGCATAGTGGAAAGTGGAAAGCTTTATCTTCCTCAGAAGCCGGGAAGCCTTATCTGGTCATTCCCAGGAGAAGGTAAGTAGTCTGGTGAAATTTTTATAGCAAAAGTGATAGATATAAAGTTACTGACTTCAGCTATTCATGTGTGGCACTGACTGATTGCATCTGGCAATTAATAGCTATAAGGCTAAAGTCAGGGATGGTATTCTACCGGTTTGGCCTGGTTTGGCTGAACTGGTAGCATCAAGGATCATCTTTGAGTGACGATCAGCTGCTAGGCTCGTCCTCCTACCCTCCCCGGCTCTATACTGACCTTTATTTCCTGGTTTTGAAGCTGCTTCATGCGACACAGTACATTGCTGTGTGTCAGCTGTTGAACACACAGGGAGAGTGCAGGATTTCAGGAGAAGCTCAGTATCAAACCCCCTGCACGCACGCAAAGCATGCCCACCAAGCCACCCCCACAAACAGGTGGTAAAAAAAAAGTTGACTCCTACCACTGGCTAAAGTATCTTTTTGCTTCTGTACACCCTCACCACATTTCCAGAAATGGTAGAACATAACTAAAATTTTTAGACTTATCTTTTTGAGGAAGGTCTGCAGAATGAAAACTGTACGTTGGCTACAGCTTCCAAGACATTTTTGCATTCTTACTGTAGATTGGGCTTTAAAACCAAAATGGCTGTGTTTATGTCACATTCTTGGCAATAGTGTGTTTATTTGGTCTGCTGGATGTGTCTTATAAAACTTTGTGATCATGGTTTATTCAGCATGCAAAGTTAACTGAGAATGATCACAAATGGAAATCTCATTTTGAAGAAAGGTACACAGGTTTGTACTACAAATCACCATGCTTTCAATTATTTTGTCCCCAAAAGCTTTATTTATCAGCACTGGAAAACAAAAACTTGAAAAAAGACTTTCTTATTAGTCAGACATACTTCTATTAAAAAAAAAAACACTAGCAACAAAAACCTTTTACTTACTTTCATCTCCAGATATGTTTTCACAAGCAAGGAAATACAATTTTATTTAAATAGGGCTTGGCCCTAAACTAATTTTAAATATGTTATACTTGTATAGAAATTATTGTTTTATTGATTGACATTTTGCTCTTCTGGATTTTTTTTCATTTTGCATCTAACTACTTCTTTGTTGTTCACACAACATGATTTAACTACGACAGGTAAAGACTGCATTCATACAACATAATACATTTTGTTAACGATTATCTTGTTTCAGCTTTTTTAAGACTTGGTGTATGCCTGTGTTGGTGAACCTTTTCAGCACTGAAACAGGAGCACGCATGCACGGGGGAGCTCTGAAAAATGGAAGGTCAGCTCCCTGGCGCATGCATAAGAGCACCAGAAACTGGAAGAGCAGCTTCTGGGAGCGCATGTGCATGCCGGAACCCAGAAGAATGACGGGTGACAGCTGGCATGCCCGGAGAGATGGCTCTGCATGCCACTTCCGGCATGTGTACCAAAGGTTCACCATCATGTGTGTATGCTGTATAAATAAAAATGTTCTGTTAGTTGTAATCCTACAAGATGATAATCAACAGATATGCCAAGACATCCATGAGGGAGAGTCAAAAAATGGTCAAGAGGGCAGCTATGGAAATACAGAGGAAGTTTTGCCTATATATATATATATAAAACATACATATATACATATACATACATACATACATACATACATATTTATATATATGTTGTTCTGTGCTTCTTCAAATGGGCCGAATACTCACTGCTGACTCCAGGAGTTCAATTCTGAATGGCTCAAGGCTGACTCAACCTTCCATCCTTCTGAGGTTGGTAAAATAAGGACCCAGGTTGTTGAGGGCAATATGCTGACTCTGCTTAGAGAGGGCTGCAAAGCAGGGTTAAATTCAACCACCTCACACCACCTTGGGAGAGATGGTAGGGAAGATTTGAACCACTTGGCCCCGCCCATTTGGTTGTTTACGAAGGGTCTACTTTGTTTTGCAGCAAACGCCATTTCCGCCCTCTGACATCTGTGCTCCTTAGTTTCTATGTTAAAAGAACTCTTCACATTGTTTCACTACTCTCAAAAGATCAAGATTTCCTTGGTTTGTCTCAGGATTTCTTGGGGCAGGCATCTTATGACTGACTTGCTGCTCCTATTTCCAAAAAGAAAAGATACACAACACAGTTTAATTTCTTATCCATCAGTGCTTAAATGTTTTATTCATCCTAACACTCCTCGAGGAGTTTGGTTCTTCTGTGAACATTTAAAAATGTATAACTTATACCTAATCAGGAAATGCCAAACTAATTTGGGAGTGCATTTAAGGTAAGAACAAAGAATGGGGTCTGTTTTGGCTCTTTGGGGGTCTAATATGCTTACTACCGGTAATCAGCAAGGCATGTTATGCCATTAACCAGATGCTATGCTGCAGGGGTATAAGCTGTTGGTTAGGCAAGAACTATAAATGAATCAAAACAAACAGAAGTATTGCCTCAGTGTGATGAAACACAGGGAGACAGAAAAATTAGTAAACAGTGTAGCTTTCTACATTTCCAAAGAAAAAAATCCCATGTGGTTTTGTTTAGTTAAGCCATTAGGTTAGCATTTTCCATACACATTTTGAATTTTTGAAGAGTGTTGTCATTTTGAAGCTTTTCTTGGGACATGTGTCTTATTTGACCTTAGATATAGAATATTTTTCTTTAAATCATTCTCTGTTTTGAATTTACTACAGCTTAAATGAGGCCAAAATACTATAAAAGGATATCATGATAACGTTTCATTTAGGTAAAAAACATCACCAACATATCAAAACAACAGGTAACAAGTCTGTCTTGACCACACAGGGGGATTTGAGGTTTTCAACATAGCTTAAAAAATTATGCTTTTTTTCTAATCTTATGACCTTGGATGATCTCAGAAGCTACGCTGGAACAGATTGGGCTAATACTTGGACATAAGTAAATTTTAAAAAAATTGCTAAGGCTAAGTCAGAATGAGAAATTTGGGGGGGGGGGGAGGCCTACAGAAAACTACTTCTAAACTATTGATTTAAAAGAAACCTACTGTTGTGGAGCGGTGGCAATCACTCAGGCAGACACCGAGGCAAAGGTTCAGCTCTAACTTTATTTTAAAAAATAAAGGGTTACCTCTACTGCCGCTCTAACACAGCAGCCAGCTGGAGCGGCAACAGCTGATGCCATTTGACAGCTGCCTTTTATAGCCGGCTGTCAAACGGCATCAACCAATGGGAGAGGTCCGTGCTTTCCTGCTCAAAGCACGGACCTGAGTGGAAACTTCAGTCAATACACAACACCTACATCATGAGAATTGTTGTATTGAAGCAAACATTTAATTATTACTTTTGCCAATATTTATAGAATAGAATAGAATTAGAATAGAATACTTTATTGGCCAAGTGTGATTGGACACACAAGGAATTTGTCTTGGTGTAAATACTCTTAGTATACATAAAAGAAAAAATACATTCGTCAAGAGTCAAGAATCATAAAGTACAACACTTAATGATAGTCATAGGGTACAATAACCAATCAAATCATACTAGGAAACAGTCAATATGAATCGTAAGGATACAAGCAACAAAGTTACAGTCATACAGTCACAAGTGGGAGGGGATGGGTGATAAGGAGTGATGAGAAGATTAGCAGTAATAGTAGTGCAAACTTTGTAATAGTTGAACAGTGTTGAGGGAATTATTTGTTTAGCAGAGTGATGGCTTTCGGGAAAAAAACTGTTCTTGTGTCTAGTTGTTCTGGTGTGCAGTGCTCTATAGCGTCATTTTGATGGTAAGAGTTGAAACAGTATGTCCGGGATGTGAGGGGTATGTAAATATTTTCACAGCCCTCTTTTTGACTCGTGCAGTATACAGCACAGGTCCTCGACTGAAGGCAGGTGGGTAGTAATTGTTTTTTCTGCAGTCCTGATTTTCCTCTGAAGTCTGTGTCTGTCCTGTTGGGTTGCAGAACCAAACCAGACAGTTATAGAAGTGCAGATGACAGACTCAATAATTCCTCTGTAGAACTGGATCAGCAGCTCCTTGGGCAGTTTGAGCTTTCTGAGTTGGTGCAGAAAGAACATTCTTTGTTGTGCTTTTTTGATGACATTTTTTATGTTAGGTCACGTGATATAATAGAACCTAGACATTTGAAGGTCTCTACTGTTGATACTGTGTTGTCTAGTATTGTAAGAGGTGGTAGTATGGGAGGGTTTCTTCTAAAGTCTACCACCATTTCTACAGTTTTGAGTGTGTTCAGTTCTAAATTGTTCCGGTTGCACCACAATTTAACTGATAATCATGGACAGATAAGATGATCTAACACTAACTTCTCTCCCGGATAGTTAATACTATTGTGTCAAACATTTTTAAAATCAATGTATAACTTCTTGATAGCAGATATTTTTGGAGGGGGGAAAGGATAGTTTGAAGTTATTTTTTACTCTTGGCAATTGGCTAAGTTCATGTGGTGGGTTGTTGTTTTTATTTTTGACAATCCTTTCATCACTGGTTTGCCATTACCTTTTTCCTAGGGCTAAGAGAGAAGGTCTGGCCAAAGTCACCCAGCAGGCAGGACAATCTTCCAGTTTATATCTTGGCATCTCTAATCTGAATACCAGAGTAGTGTGGTGGCTTAGAGGTGGAGCTCTTGCCTCAAAATCAGGAGGTTGTGAGTTCAATCCTAGGTAGAGGCAGATATTTCTCTATCTGGGCACAATGAGAATATATCTGCTGAACAAAACTCTGCATTGGCTACAGGAAGGGCATCCGGCCATTAAATACTCCGCTAGCTCCATTCAATTGCCCAGACTCCACCCCGCAAGTGATTATGGGGTCATTAAATGATGGTGATACCTTTAATCTGGATACTAAACAGATTATTGAGGCCAAATTAAAGTAGATATCATATTCCTAAGTGTTGAGATCTTTCTGCATTGTTTTCTATCATTCATTTTATCATTCTGATCAGTTTCTGAAGAACAGTTATTTAAAAGCAGAATTAGTTAGACAGATTACACAACCCCCTGTCAGTTTGAAAATGCCCTTTCTAACCATTCTCTGATTATGTGTTCCCCGTGGTGCAAACTTCTTCTCATCTCACACCCATAGTCAAGGTCAGCTCCCTTGGGAGTTTTTTATTCCATTATGGAAGCAGTGCTTCCCAACTTCTCCCAACACAAAGCTTGTCAGGCTTAAGACCTGTGTGGCTTCAGTGACAACTGCCACAGAGATTAGAATCTTTCCAATAGCTACTGACCGAGATTGGTTGCTGTGGAATTGTGCGCTTCTCTTCAGTTTCTGCAGTCTTCCTTCCATGACCATTTTGCTCCTGAAGTGAAGCCATGAAGCCAGGAGAGAAGAAGCACTTACATTTCTAGAGAAACCTTTCAAAACTCTTTCTCTAGAAATCTTGGCATTGCTATCGTTAAGCCAGGTAGAACATTACCTCAGTATTGCTAGAGAAAGAGCAGGATCTCTGTAAAGTGAAATCTAAAGATTGCTCCTGCCAGTGGTGGGATTCAAATATTTTTACTACCGGTTTGGTGGGTGTGGCTTGGTGGGCATGCTTTGCATGCATGCACACACTTTGCGTGTGTCCATGTGCCAAACGAGCACTTTGCACAGGCACGGAGGCATTCTAATTCACCTCCTGCAAGCCTGCACGATCCCAGTCGCTTCAGCAGCTGCTGTGCGACACTCTTCTGTGCCGTGCAAAGTAGCTGTGCTTCAAATTCAGAGGATAAAGGGGAGTATAGGAGCCCAGGTGGGCAGGTGGGCCCCACAGCAGAACAGCGGAGAGAACCAGTTCAATCTCCACTGCTCATCGCTGCTACCGGCTCGGCCGAACCGGGCTGATCCGGTAGAATACCACCACTGGCTCCTGCCCATTTAGCCATCTGCCTAAACCAAATTCTCCCCCAGCACCAGGCCATATTAAGGGAGTGATTGTTGGATTAGGATCTGAGTGGCATGATGAAAAGAAGCTTGCCTCTCATTCAGAAGGTTGATGGTTCAAATCTAGGTAGCAGCAGATGCTTCTCTCTCCTAGGGCACAAAGAAAAAATATCTGCTGTGAACTCTGCGTGGCATCAGGAAGGGCATCTGGCCAGTAAATGCTCAGCTCCAGCCATTTGCTCCAGCTCTACCCTGAAGTAAGGAGTTACAGGGTCATAAAAGGGAGTTTTTATTATTGGATTAGGATCATCTAGGAAATGCACCAATTGCTGTACTTTAATTTGACTCAATCAACTGTTATGTTAGTTCCAATCACCGGTCTCATTACTAAGGCAGAGTTATAAGGTCAGAACATATTATGCTGGCATAATTTCTACCACTGTGTGGGAAAACCATGTTAAACCAGCTATCTGGATGTGCCCTTTGATCATTTGAAGTTTCTCTTCCTACTGATCTCTGGGTTTACTAATGTGACAATTTTAGCAATAGTGCTTACACTTATATACTACTTCACAGTGCTTTAGAGCCCTCTCTAATCAGTTTACAGAGTCAACATATTGCCTCCCAAAATCTGGGTCCTCATTTTACCCACCTCGGAACGATGGAAGGCTGAGCCAACCTTGGGCCAGGGGTGGAATTCTACTACTTTGCTAGAACCGGTTGTTAACATTCTAAGCAGTTTGGAGAAACGGTTGTTAGAAGAAATTGGCCTAATCCTGTAAGGAAGGCAGGAAGAAAACATTCTGGTGTTGCTTACAGACACTGCCTCTCCATTAACCCTTATTACATTCTTGGCAGGACTAGACTTCCTGTCTCAGGAACTTCTCTGGAATTCCCCTCACCCTTTCTTTGCTGGTACTTTGCTTGTATGGAATGACCATTCAAAGTTACAGTGGCACTGAAAAAAGTGATTTAAGACCATTTTTCACACTTACGACTGTTGCAGCATCCCCACAGTCATGAGAGGCCAGGCGAAGAAATGCGTGCCTCGATGTGAGTGATATTGAGTTGGCCACGCCCAGCCAATAACATGACCACCAAGCCACGTCCACCCAGTCACATGATCACCAAGCCACACCCACCAACTAAGCCACGCCCACAGAACCGGTTGTTAAAAAATTTGAATCCCATCCCTGCCTTGGGCTGCTCAGAATTGAACTCCTGGAGTGAGCAGTGAGTTAGACCTACAATGCTGCCTTCTAACCACTGCACTAGCATAGCTCCATCACTTGAAGTGGTTTCTATCAAGTTTAGTGTTACGAAATTGTCCAAAGCCATTTCTATGAACATATGCCATTTTCTTGGAAATTACACGTTTGATTCACTATTATACTCTTCTAAATCAGTTAATAATTCTTCTGTTACTATGTGAGGAACTCTGTCCTCTCTCCCATTAAAAAAAAAGTCCATTCAGGGGTTTCTTTCATTAGCATCTTGGTATCTTTCGGAATGCTGAATCATCAGCACCTCCCAATTAGAAATAAATCGTCATCTATTGTGTGATTTTTGAGACACATTATGCTAAATTACTCAACAGAGGAAACACTATACTTTTGTGGTTCATGATGAATTCAAGATGAGTAACAACTACTGGTGAGAAAGATTAAAAGTGTGATTTCCCCATCGTGTACCCAAGGGTGCATCTGAATAGTGGAAATTTATAGTATCAAAATATACATAACACATTTTACTGCCTCTGTCCTTCCCTTGCTTGTTGGCTGGGTAGTGAAAGTTACGCAGTTTCCCTCACATAAATATGAAATAGGAATTTATCCATGAATAAGTTAGCAATAATCATACAAAAAAGATGTTGAAACTTTGGAAAAAGTGCAAAGAACAGCAAATATATGAAGAACAGTTGCAGGAACTTGATATGCTAGTCTAGAGAAAAGAAGGACTAGGACTGACATGATAGCAGTATTTCAGTATTTGAGGGGCTGCCACAAAGAAGCAGCTTATTTTCCAAAGCACCAGGAGGAAAGACAAGAAACAATTGATGGAAACTAATCAAGGAGAGAAGCAAACTGGAAATAAGGAGAAATTTCCTAACA
The DNA here is from genome assembly GCA_023653725.1 of Bungarus multicinctus. Lineage (NCBI taxonomy): Eukaryota > Metazoa > Chordata > Lepidosauria > Squamata > Elapidae > Bungarus > Bungarus multicinctus. Next base: position 17,284,635 of record CM042850.1, on the reverse strand, counting down.
GTGAGGACAATTAACCAGTGGAAAAGCTTTAAGACCAGGTCTTCAACACTGAACATTTTTAAGAAGATACTGGACAGCCACTTGTCAGAAATGGTATAGACGCTCCTGCTTGAGCAGGGGTTGGACTAGAAGATCTCCCAAGGTCCCTTCCAGCTCTATTCTGATCGAAGGATGAAAGGTGTTTTAAATATCTGTGTAGTTACGCTTCACATGCTGTACGTCATGACTTTCTAAAATCAATCTGCAGAAAGACATAATTGGTTAGATCACACTATATACAGTAGTATAAACCACAATGCCTAACCTCAAGTAACAATGAAAAGAATTGCATTAAGACTGAGAGTAATATCTTAATTTAGTCACAATTTAGGTAGGGATTGCAATACTGTATAAGTAAAAGACACTGTTTTAGAAACTGAAAGATGTTTAAAGATAGTCAGGGAGAAATAGAAAGTATTTTTGCTAGTTCGGTGCTATAAAGTTTTATATAATCAAGATTTTAAATCTACTTGCATTGTGACACCTTCTCCTGGTTTGTTGTTTGTGTGCTTGTTGTTGCTAATCAGAATATGATGACATGTTGAGTCAGTCCACAGCTGGCTTTATGAAACGTAAAGCACAAAAATCTGAAAGCCAGATGAACTGCAATAGCAGAGACAGAAACTTTGCTATTGTTTAAACAAGGAAGCCCAATTTTAAGATGAAACCTATTTTGCTTTTATTTTGGTACATTGCACTTTCTTATGGACTCTCCACCCTTTCAGAGAAGAGAAGCGAAGAACAAAACCAACAGCTTGCACAGGTAACAATGCCACTGGGCTCTGAGAAACTTGGAATCAGTGGTACCTTAGGTTGAAAGGTGGGGTACTTAATATTTTTTGAGCTTGCTCTTTTCCTGCAGATGTTTAGTTACCAGTCTATGTAACAACCTCAGTACATAGGAGAAGGAAATTTGCAGGTTGTTTATATATAGGAGCTTGTTTTGCCAATCTTGTTTGGGGTATGTTTTTTTTCCTTGATTGCTCCTTGATCAAGATATTTTTTTTTCCTAATTGTTTATCTGCTGCCGTGTCTTACTTACTTCTCTGAGTGCTCTGACTTTGCTTAAGAACTTTAGAACAGGAGTGTCAAACTCATGTTATTACGGCGACATCACGTGACATATCCGGCCTGCTGGCTGGGAGTTTGACAGCCCAGTTTTAGAGTGATTTGTGTGCTACAGAAATTGTAGTGAGAAATTTGTGGTGTATGGGGAAGTTGTCCTTTTTCATAGATTGTAATGGTTATGTTATGCAACTCCAAAGATCCAGTAATCCTACACCTGCCCACCCAAAAACATTGATCACCTATCACAGTGGTGGCTAACCTATGGCATGTGTGCCAGAGGTGGCATATAGAGCCCTCTCTGTGGACACGCGTGCCATCATCCCAGCTCAGCTCCACCGTGTTTCTCCACAGCATTTCTCTCCATCGTTTGCAGGAAAATTTCTGCAAACGATGAAACAGAAGCTCACGAAAGAAAAAGATCTCACCTCTTGCAGGTGAGACCGGTGTTGGGATGCCCCACCTCCTACCAGCCAGATTTTGCAGTATTCTTCCCCTGTCACGCCCACCAAGCCACACCACGCCCACCAAGCCATGTCCACAGAACTGGTAGTAAAAAAATTAGAATCACACCACTGACGGGTGCACGCATGCGCGTGCACGCCCATGCTCCTGGCAGTTTGGGCATGCATGTGAACACTTTGGGCACTCGGTAACTAAAGGTTCTCCATCATTGACCTATCACATGTCAGCTTTGGAAACCTTATTCAACACTGCCACATAGCTTGAGAAAGTAGGAAGGGGGTGATTTCAATTGAATAGCTCTAAGTAGACAAAATAGAATTCTTTTGTTAGTTCAAGATCATGAAGTGTGGCGCAGGAACAAAAAGGAACTTACTTTGGGATTGGTTCATGTGATGTGATGATGAGGGAAAAGGGGATGGGTTGTAGGTTGGGACATTGTGGAAAGTTCCAGGGAATTTAGTTCCGAGATTTCACAGATGTGCCAGGTGCTATTCTAATAAAGGTACTTTTGAGATGACGCTTGTTGCTGATTGAAATGGAGGTTTGCTGGAATGCTGACATCATATACATTGCAAAGACATTAAAAACTACTGTATAGGATAGAGAAATAGAAAATTGACGTATATAATACGTCACTCATGCCCTTGTCACCTCTCGCCTGGACTATTGTAATGCTCTCTACATGGGGCTCCCTGCGGGGAGCACCCGGAGACTCCAACTGGTACAAAATGCGGCCACGTGGGTGGTTATGGAGGCGTCACGAAGCTCCCATGTGACGCCTCTCCTGCGCGAGCTGCATTGGTTGCCGGTGGTTTTCCGGGTTCGCTTTAAGGTTCTGGTTCTGATCTTTAAAGCGATCCATGGCATTGGACCAGGTTATCTGCAGGACCGCGTTCTGCCAGTGGTCTCCCACCGACCTATGCGTTCCCACAGAGAGGGCCTTCTTCGGGTGCCGACGGCTTCTATGTGCCGCCTGGCAACTCCTAGAAGTAGGGCCTTCTCTGTGGGGGCCCCCGCCCTCTGGAATGGTCTGCCTCCGGAATTACGCAATAACATGGACCTGAGAGCTTTCAGACGTGCATTAAAAACCTGGCTCTTCGAGCAGGCCGGCCTAGGCTGAAATGGGATTTTTAATGTAATTTAGTATTTGAGTTTTAAATTGGGACTTTAAAATTTGGGTTTTAATAATTTATTGGGGGAGGGTATAATTTTAGACAGCCTAAGATATTTAATTCTTTTTAACTTTTATATTTGTAACAATGTTTTATGGTTGGCTGTACACCGCCCTGAGTCCTTCGGGAGAAGGGTGGTATATAAATATAATTAATAATAATAATAATAATAATAAAAGCATATAGGTAGTCCTTGCTTACAGTTCATTTAGTGATGTTTGAAATTACAATGGCACTGAAAAAAAATGGCATGTCCATTTTTCACACTTATGACTATTGCAGCATCCCCATGGTCATGGGATCAAAAATTGGACGCTTGGCAGCTGACTCATATTTATGACTGTTGCAGTGTCCTGGTGGTCATTTTTTGCAGCCTTCTGACAAGCATAGTCATTGGGGAAGCCAGATTCACTTAACAACTGGGTTACTTAGTTTAACAACTGCAGTGATATCACTTAACAGCCATGGCAAGAAAGGTTATCAAATGGGGCAAAGTTCACTTAACAACTGTCTCAATTTAGCATCAGAAATTTTGGACCGAAATGTCAACTTATGTCGAGGACTGCCTATGTGACTGTCAACTGACAGTCGCAAGACATGATGAACATTCCTTAAATCTCAACTCATAAAGAATCTCTGCAAATAAGAGCCACAATTAAACTGTTGACATTTTAGGTCAAGCCAATTCCAATATTCATGGCAGCGTGGCATTCTGACAACACACATCAACAAACAGATAGACATAAATATTGTATTGGGCGGGGGGGGCACCTTCACTCAGTATTAACTTCTGGCCTGGACAGGATCATTTGTTTAACAATTGTTCGAAGTTATGATGCTGCTGAATAAAATGACTTTTGGCTGGTCCCCAGATATATGATTCTTGCAAATAACATGATCAAAATGTGAGTGTTGACAACATACATGTATTGACAATGGTTGCAGCATTCCAGGTGGCCATTTGTGACTTTTCCAAAGAGTTTCTAACAAGCAAAGTCAGTGAGGGATGCTGGGTTCACTTCATGGCCATGTGATTTGCTTAAGGACCATGGCAAAAATGTCATAAAATCAAGTGCAACTCACCTAACGACGAAATCACTTAGTAATGGAAGTTCTGTTCCCATTTGTGGCCATAAGTAAGGACTACTTATAACAATGAATGCAAAAATGAATATATGCCATTGCTATTCTACCAAGCAAATATTTAAATAGATTACAATGTATACACAAATTAATGTGAAAATTAAGTATTCATTTTTAGACTCAAACGCTTTTCTGTTTTTGTCAGGCATATATCAATCAGTTTTATGAGCAGAAAGCTGATCCAAGGCAGCGAGGATGGAAGAGAAATAATTTATCCTTTGTGGATAAAATCAAACAAATGCAAGACTTTTTTAGATTGAATGTAACAGGAAAGGTTGATGCTGAGACCCTAGAAGTCATGCAGCAGCCAAGATGTGGTATCCCTGATATTGGACAGTATGTCCTGGCTCTTCATGGATGGAGAAAAACGAAACTTACATACAGGTAAAACATAATCTGATGATAGACCAAATGAATGAGATGACATCAAGAACAGGTGTCTCCAACCGTGGCCATTTTAAGCTTGGAGGACTTCAACTGTGCTGGCTGGGGAATTCTGGGAGTTGATTCTGGGAGTTGAAATCTTCCAGGCTTAAAGTGGCCAAGGTTGGAGACACCTGATCTAGAAGGTCTAAAACAAGACACTGTTTAAGGCATGAACAAATTCCTGTAGTTGCAGAAATACCAGGCGGGAAAATAGCATACCTACTATGCTGTAACTGTTTAACTAACATCTTTTCTCAGTTTGTTTCAGTGAATTATTTAGTCTTTCCTTTTTTGCTACAAAGCTGTGAATTAGATAAGATAAACAGCAAAAAGAAAACAAAATAAATTTACTTTATCCCAAGAAAAAAGAAAAGAATTTTTTTGTGATATCCCCTGAATCTAAGTCAACATGCCTCAGATAAGAATAATATAGTACCTTCTTAGTTATATACAGAATAGATCTTAAATAATAGCAATTTTGTCATAAGCTCAGCACTTACAAGTTGAAAAATACTGAAAATTAATTGTCACTCTTAGAACTTCATTTTAAACTGGAAAAACTAAACCTGAATACTTACAGTATTGATGTACAATTTAGGACTTTTGATTGCATTGGTTCTCGTGAAAGTTTGGGAGAACTCTAAAGTTCCCTATCAATAGTATTTTAAATATGAGAGAAAAGAGAAATTATTAATTATATTGTATTAATTCATGTAATTTGATTTGATTTAATAATTTAATTTAATTCAAATGAAATATAAAGGAAGTTCCAAAAGTGCTTTTTCAAAAGGCAACTGGATTTAGTTTTTCCTTGAAGAGGTTTTGCTTCCCATCCAAAAAGCTTCTTCAGTTCTGACTGAATGGTGGAGGATGAAAGGGTTTACATTCCTTTCAGTCATCTGGTTGTTAGCACTCTTTCTGAGAGTCATTGAGGCCACTTCAGAGGGGGTATTTACCAATTTGGACTGGTTCTGGCTTACCGATAGTGAAACTTTTGAGCAGTTCGGAGAACCGGCAAATACCACCTTTAGCTGGCCCCACCCACCCTCCCCTGGATTGCCGTGCCTCAGCTGAGCTAAAAAACAGTTCACCCCACTAGCGCTGACACAGAGGGCGGTTTTTGAGTGCTGCACATGCACGGGCAAAGTGCTCTCTCATAGAACCAGTAGGAAAAAAATTTGGAATCCCACCACTGGGCCACTTGGAGGGTTATCTGTGACTTCAGGGTCACCTGAATAGTGCAAATCAGTGTGGAACCTTTTTGAAACTGCTGAAAGGACTGTATTGTAGCCTGCAGATATTGGACACTGCTATTTTGCAAAAAACATTCACTGAGAGAAAATGCCTTAGGTAGTGGGAAGGGGGAAGGGGAAATTGTTTTGCTCACACCTCAATAAAAAATAAACGTCATATGAGTAATTCTATCCAGGAACTGGTCAACATGAATTAGAAAGATTTGTCTCAATCTACTTGGATCTGTTTTTTATTTGTATGTTCATTTTTCAGCCCAGATTGTTAATTGCCACAGTAGTGCAAGTGATTTTTTAATTTTTTTTAATCTCACCTTTATTATTGTTATGAATAACTCAAGGCAGCAACCATACCTAATGCTCCTTTCACTTCCTAATTTTGCCCTGTGATGTGAATAAGGCTGAGAGAAATGCCTGGCTCAGGGTCCCCCAGCCAGCTGTCATGCCTAAGGTACAACTAGAATTCGTGGCTTCCTGATTTCTAGCCTGGTGCTTTAACCATTAGACCAAACTGCTTCAGTGAAAAAAATGCTCTGCATTTTAATTTTCTTAGAATTGCGAATTACACTCCCGACATGAGGAGAGCTGATGTGGATGCCTCCATCAAGAAGGCTTTTGAAGTTTGGAGTAAAGTGACTCCTTTGACTTTTGTCAGGATTCGCAGAGGAAGAGCAGACATCATGATTGAGTTTGCAACAAGAGGTAGCACCTTAAATCCTACAGCAGCTTTAAGTTTCTTTAAGCTCTTTATTATGAAGTGAGAGTTACAGCAATCTCCTATCATGTTGTCTTTCAGTGCATGGCCGCTGTCCACGGCAATTTGATGGACCCCTAGGTGTCCTTGGGCATGCTTTCCCCCCTGGTCATTACTTTCGTGGAAATGTACATTTTGATGAGGATGAAACCTGGATAGCCAATTTGTATGGTAAGTAGTAATAAACCTTGCAGTTTTGAAGTGCAAGAGCTATTTTCACGGTAGCTATAGACAATCCTCCAAAGAGGACAATCCAGAATTGTCAAGTCTTTGAAATGAGTATCATTGCATTGTTGTGCATGATTATCAGAGGTGGTATTCAGCAGGTTATGACCAGTTCTGGAAAACCGGTAGCAGAAATTTTGAGTTAAGAGAAACAGCAAATACCACCTCTGACTGGCCCCGCCCCCATCTATTCTCTGCCTCCTGAGTCCCAGCTGATCAGCTGGGTCTTCTTTTGTTGCCCTGCACAGGAGAACGGAGATGGAAAGCAGGTTAGTGGGGTGGGGAGGGAATGGGATTTTGCAGTATTCTTCCCCTGCCATGCCCACCAAGCCACGCCCACCAAGCCACACCACACCCACCAAGTTACGCCCACAGAACCGTTAGTAAAAAATGTTGAATCCCATCACCTATGATTATCTGAGTTGAGTTCCACTGAACCAAGCATGGAACTTTCAATTAGAGGCAGTTCTGGTGTTATGACCATAACTGAGCTCACAATTATTGTTGTAAGACATGATAGTCAAAAAATGAGTCACCATGTGATTGGACTCAATTTAATTATCCTTTTTCAGGTGGCTGTTAAGCGAATGTGGTGAGAAAATATGGTAATCATTAAACAAACACCATGTTCCTTACATATCTTTAGCCAACCTATTGTTCACTATGAAAAGTAAACGCTAGCTGTTGTAATGTTGTAAATTGTACTCACATGATCACAGGGCACTCCAAATATCTATGTGTAATTGTGGGCTGGGTGCTGAACATCCAAAATGCAGTCACGGGATTGCAGGAGGGGGTGTACATCAGAACTTTGAAACCATGTCATATGTCCCAGGGGTGGGATCCGACCGGTGTAACTACCGGTCTGGTGATTTTATGTTTTGTACACGTGTGTATATTGTTGTCAGCTAGCTGCCTAGACAGCTGAGCAGCGCTTCACGCGGGTGTGCAGCAGTTGAAAAATGCCTTTTTTCCTGCTTTTTCAACTACAGCTGTGTCTTGCAAAGCAGCTGCGGTTGAAAAAACAGGAAATAAAGGTCAGGTAAGAGCCTGGGCAGGCGGGTAGACCAAAACAGCAGCAGACATGGAACCGATTCTACGTATGCTTTCTATTTGCTGCTCTTCAGAACTACCAGTTCTACAGAGGTGGAGAGAACCGGTAGAATCCCACCTCTGATATGTCCCATTTTTGGGGTCCATCATAACTCGAATGGTTGCTAAGCAACTGGTCATAAATTGGAAACTACCTGTATGGAAACTCAGCTATTCTGGGATGATAATCTTGAATCAAACATTTTCATGCAGAAGATTTCTGAGACAAAGGCAGGTTTTACAGCTAATCAAGTTAAATAAGTATGTGTGAATTCCATCAAAAGGAAAACAGGAAAGGGGAATCTCACCTCTAATTATTCAGATTACTTTATGGCTTGTTCCTATAACTGGGAACAAGAATTACTTGAAAGTGCCATTATTTCTTCATTTATTTACAGAGCAAAGAAGATCTAGAAATTACCCTGTTGCTCCAGCAGAAGATGTGAGGACTCCTGTTTTGAAAAAAGGCCCAAAGCTGAAGTCTTCTGCTGTTCCCCTCCCTTACTCCACCATTAGTAAGTTTAAAGATTCTGCCCTTTAGTGGTGAGAATTCTTCCTTGTAGAAATGGGGGGATATAATGACATTTTATCTGTAGTGGTGGCAGTGGGAAAAGTCTAGATTAATGTCACTTATTTTAATATATAATTATGCATCATTTATGCGAGCGAGGTTCTTCTTGCTTTTAAAAAAAATGAACAGCTATGGTTGACTAAAACTTGTTTTAAGTTTTCTTTGTATGGAGTTCTTCACCTTCCAATATAAATAGATAGTAGATGTTTGGATAGGGCATTGGTCTCTGTTGGCCACCAATATAGTTCTCAGCTTCAGCTGCAGCTCCCATTGAACTGGATGGGAAGCCAGGAAACTGCTGATAAAGCTTCATCAGCTAGAAGTAACAAGTGAAAAAATTGATGTTCTATGGGCAAAGAAGGAGTAAGGTGTGGACAGCTTTGAAAAGACTAGATCCAACTATCCTGTTTTTTTAGATTCGTCTAATTTGGATGTCCATCTGCTTATGTGAGCCCTGGAGCTACATTGCTGATTTGCTATCATGTTCAGCATCGATATCCATAGGAATGATTACAAACACAGCAGGAATTATTACAGTCTATTGCATTGAACAGACTGGAAAAACAGATATCCCACCACAATCTGCCTTGGCCATTATGCCCTGAAAATGTTGGGAATTGGGATATAGGAATGAATTGCTCCAGGGCCAGCCATGATTGTTTGTAAGGACATCTAAGAGCACTTTATCATTGGAATTGTTATATTGGTCTATAAAGTCAACCCTGAGCTACAGGAACAAGTCATTGAATTTCATCAGCAACACTTTCAAAAGTGGCTTACCAATCATTCTTCCTATAGGTGGGGCCCAAAATCACACAATTTGTTTCCCATTGTCTCTGAACTTCTTTTTTTTAAAAAAAATTTTTTTTTATTATTTAGACAAACATACGAAAACAAAACATAAAACACAAAACCATCTTCCAGTTACATACCTGATCTCCTGACCTTCCGCCGTGCGTTGAAAACTCATTTATTTCAGCAAGCTGGTCTGGCCTAGGGGTTTTTAAATTTTTTTATCTGGTTTTAACTTTCTTAATTCCCTTATTTTTTATCTTTGTAAGGGCCAATGTATTTAATTCTTTTAATTTTTAAATATTGTATATGTGTTTTATATGTGTATTTTATTCTGGCCCCGAGTTCCTTTGGGAGAGGGGGGCAGTATATAAATTTAAATAAATAAATAAATAAATAAATAAATAAATAAATAAATACAGTGTGTCGGTTGGTTACAAGTCTTTTGTGCTTCCTTTCTGTAGTCTTCATTTATAATTTATGTGAATTCTCATATTATCCATCTAGTATATATATGTATATTATTATCATTGTTAATCATTTATTTGACTGTTACTATTTTTCCATCATTTAATGCGAGATATCCAACATTTTAAGTGCATTGTCTCTGAATTTCTTTAATTACTAGACCAGGGCTGTCAAACCAGGGATGGGCTTCAAAAATTTTAGCAATGGGTTCTCTGCCTGGTTGCTGGGTGGGCGTGGCCATGATGGGCATGGCCTAGTAGACCTCCTGCACCGTGGGGTGGAGTTTGCCCTCCCTGGGCTCCTGAGACTTTCCTCAAGCCTCCAAGAGGGCAAAAATAGCCTCCCCAGACTCTGGAGGTTAGTTGGAAGCTGGAAACAGGCCCGTTTCTGGCCTTCCTAAACTTTCGCCCTCCCCAAGCCTTCGTACACGGCCTGCACTTACCTGCATCCAAAATGGGGTGGGGACTCCTGGGAGGGGTGGGGTGGGCGTGGCCAGCCAGCAGTGGGATTTAGGGGTTCTCCAAACTGTACAGAAACTTAGTAAAAGGTTCTCCTGAACCCCTGTGAACCCCCAGCAGCCCACCCCTGTATCAAACTCCTGGCCCATAGGCCGGAGGCATCAGGCACTGGCCACGCCCATGCCTGGTTTAGTGAAGAGGGAAAAAGTCCCAATATGTCATGTGACACTGCCGTGACGATGTCAGTTTGACACCCCTGTACTAAACCAAATTGGTTCTCTTGAAAATTGGGAAATGTTCCTCATTCAAATAAAACATTGTTCTGGCATGTAATTCCTTGTGACATTCTACTGTATATTATACACATTTATTACAAAAATCTCATTTTCTCCATGTAAGCCTCACATAGAACAATCATATGTACATTTCCTTGAGACTGAATGCCAGTGAACTCAGTGAAACTTCATGTATAACCATGTTTTATTGACTTACTTATTATTGTTTATTTATTTAGAATTCAACTTGTTCCTTGTTGCTGCACATGAGATTGGACATGTACTCGGCCTCGCACATTCTAATGATCCAAGAGCATTGATGTTCCCCAATTATAAACCCATTGACCCTGACGATTCTCCACTTTCTGAAGATGATATTAATGCCATTCAGGCCATCTATGGTAAGAAAGCATGTCTGCAGAATTCACTCAAAGAATATGATTCAGTTTTTAACCTAATTTCTTTTAATCTGTTCAAAAACATGTCCAAGATTTTTCCAGGCCGAATAATAGGCCCGTTTTGACCCTTCCTGTATTTTTGTAAGTTTGTATTCTGGTGACTTGTCTATCTGTGTGGGTGGGAGCAATCTTAGATATTCTTTGGTTGGGCTGTTTATTGATGGCTCTTTGGCAGTTTCTTGACTGGACTATTGTTTACTTGATTGTCGGTCTGAAGTTAACCTTGAAGTGTATTTAGCTGAACTGAATGCTGATTACTGGTGGAGAAGTGCTGGAGTCTTTTTCTCTTTGGGGCTGGTTGATTGTCTCCTTTATTGGTTGATCATGGTTTAGTTCAATATGAGAACATACCTAGTATGTCAGCAAGATCTACCTGGTAGGTATCGAGCCCAAAATTGACATATATGTAGCAGTGGTGGGATTCAATTTTTTTTACTACTGGTTCTGTGGGCGTGGATACTGTAAAATTTCCAGTCAGAGGTGAAATTTGTTGGTTCTCTAAACTACTCAAATTTTCCGCTACCGGTTCTCCAGAACTGGTCAGAACCTGCTGAATATCACCTCTGACATGTAACCATTTTATTTAGCTCTATATTCTCATCATATATTCCTTTTCTTTCTTTCTCTTTGCTGGTATAAGGGAGGAAGAGTTTCAGGCTCGCCACATTCTTATGGTGGGAGGAGTGGTTAGATAGTGAGGATTGTTTTGGCTAGGTGACTTTCCTTCCCGTGGGAACAAAAGCTGTCGTGGGAACAGAAGCTGTCCTGCCGAGACCTGGAGGTGGAGATTGAAGACACCAGGCAATGTTGATTTAATTATATTGGGGAATGTGACTTTTCTGGGTTGCTTCTAATTTACAATATTATGTGGTGTAATTCCGGTTTGTGTCAAATCCTGAATTACAATAGACATTACCAATTTGATGCTTACCTAAATAAAAGAAATTTGTTTTGGAAGATGGATTTTTCTTATTTCTTTATTTGAATGGGTTTCATCACTTGGAAACCTGACAGTAGGATTATTGTGATAATACAGAAGAACTGCAAGCAATAACCCTGTCTTAACGTAGCCATCCAAAACAAGCCCATAATGATGTTATGTGCATTATGAAAGCAATCTGGAATTGATAAAACTTATACATATTACATAGCTCACTTCATTTGTCCACAATAGATCCCTTTCCACTCTGAGAACAAGTGTTCTGATTAATCATATTCCATCTGATTATTTTAGGACCATCACAAAATCCTTCAAATGAACCAGTGAAGCCAACGCTACCAAAAGCTTGTGATCCTAAGCTAAATTTTGATGCCATCACTACCTTCCGAAGAGAAGTGATATTTTTTAAAGGAAGGTAAATAGGATTTGCTTACTATAAAAGGAGAAAGACAGAACCGCTGCATAGTACAAATATGGCATGTTGAGTAGCTTGACATTGAAAATAAAATATTTTCGACTCTCTACCCCCACCTTGTGTTCATTTGTTACCTCGTCATTGTTGTCCCAAAATTGCTTTTTCTTTTTGGTTTTCCCATTTAGCTTCTCATCTAAGAAGTTTCTTCAGTTTTGAAGTGAAGAAGCTTGGGTGAGAAGTTAAATGTCTTTAAAGAAAAAATTAAAAAGTCCAGTTATCTCTGGGAAAAGCACCTTTGGGAAAATCATGACCTGGATGACTGAAAATCTTCATAAACATTTTGCCTCATCATACTTTTCTGACTCCATTGCAGAAAGTTGGCAATTTTGATCCATTAAAACTTAACTGTAAATATGCATACTTCATGATTCATTTACTCACTATAAACCTTAGAATAGCACCAGGATTATTTTCCTTCAATTTTGGGGGGATTAGAATTTAGAGGGAGCCAATCAAGATAGGACTTGTGTGAAATAGTACATGGTATTAGTAGATTGCCAAATAGTACATGGTATTAGTACATGGTATTAGTAGATTGCCAAATAGTACATGGTAATAGTAGATTGCCAAACTACAGGGTTCTAGCTCAAAATGATTCTTATTTTCTTAGAACTTGGAGCCTGAAATCTTACTAGGATGAATCTCAGGAAAATATAGTGGGCCTCTGAGTAAATATATAAGCCATTGTCCCAAAAGTGCTTTTTCAAGAGGCAACTGGATTTTCTGGGGTTTTTTTGAAGATGTTTCGCTTCTCATCCAAGAAAGTTCTCAGCTCTGATGGGATGGGATGGAATGTAAGATTTTATATTTTTTGCATGGGAGCATAATACTCAGCAGTTAAAGATACCGAGCTTATTGGCTGGAGAGCTGACAGCCCGGGTTTGAGACCTGAGTGTTGCTCTTAATGGATGATGGGGACTGGAAGGATCCACCATCCAGTCAGAGCTGAAGAAGCTTCTTGGACGAGAAGTGAAACTTCTTCAAAGACCAAAAAGTCCAATTGCCTCTTGAAAAAGCACTTTTGGGACAACAATGAATCTGGATGACTGAGAATCTCCATAGACATTGCACCAAAAATGTTCTTATGTTCAGTTTTTGCCCCTAATTGTATCTTTATGACTATGTTAGACTGATTTCTATATTTTTCTAGTCAACTGACTTGCAATAGAACCAATTGTCTGTTTAAATTCACAAAATAATTATTTTTAGTAATAGGAAATATACCATCCCATTCATTGCAGGCACATCTGGAGAGTGTATCCTACTAGCTCTGAAGTGGACATGGAACCAATTTCTACTTTGTCGCCTCTCCTACCATCTGGAATCCAGGCAGCTTATGAAAATATGAATGATCAGGTTTTTTTCTTTAAAGGTAAGAAATTAAGGCAAGGGTCTTCAAATTTGACAAGTTTAAGACTTGTGGACTTCAACTCCCAGAATTCCTGAGCTAACATGACTGGAGGAGGAATTCTGGGAGTTGAAGTCCACAAATCCTAAAGCTGTCAAGTTTGAAGGCCCCTGTATTAAGGCTTTTATTGTTTGAATTAGAAGTATAGGAATGAGCAACCTGCAGTACTAAAGTTCTATCTATCTATCTATCTATCTATCTATCTATCTATCTATCTATCTATCTATCTATCTATCTATCTCCTGGACTAATTTCAAAAGCTCTCTGCAAACATTCAGTTTGGGTCTCTGTCAACCAGCGGTTGGAAAAGTGGAAGCAAGATGTAAATAAGAAAAAGAAAAGCAGAAAAAAGGAGGAGGGATTAGGCAAAAGCAGAGATGGCACTGATTTTTCAGGGCTAATAGCCAAGTTTGTGAGGAAGGAGCAAAAATCTGGATGACGGTGAGCATGGTATCATGATGCAGGTCCTCGCTCCTCAGTGTCCATTATCTTACTAAGTTTGATATACAACTTTCCTGTGGAAGTCTTATCAACAGCTCTTGAGAGGTCTCTAGGAATTCATCTCCTTTTAAAGCCAGGCGATTAAGAACAGCAGCCAAATTCTACCGGCAAAAGAAAGAGAGGAAAGATGTTTAAAATATAGCCCTCCCAAGCTCCGTTTTCACTGATAGAGGGTTGCAGTAGGCTGTCACAGCCAAAAACAGAGCTCAGGAGCCCATTTTCACTGGTAGAGCACTTGGGCCACTAAAGGCACACACACCCCCAACACAAGTGACATTGAGTTGGCCATGCCAATCCTGTTGTAGTTCACTGGCAGCAGGTGTAGACGGCTGAGGTCTCAGAGACCGAGGACTCAGATGAGGGGCCTGCATGTGTTGCAGGGATGGGGCCAGGACTATCAGGGAGTGGAATGCTGCCTTCGGAGATTGTGGAGGCTGGCAGCAGTGATGAAGAGGTCCCCGAGGAGCCTGTGCCAAGCGCGCATGCGTGCAGGGCTGCTCAAAAGAAAGAGCACCTGCAGCTGCATGGGCAACTCAGGAGTAAGGCTGCAAGGTAATGGCCCCTTCCTTAAGAGATAAAAGCCAGCTGAGAAACTGGAGTTCTTTGCAGGAAGCAAAGAAGTTTTTGCACTCAAGCATTGTGGATGTTCGGATTCTCTTAGTTTGTGTTTGGGGACTCTTTGTGTTTGAAATACTTCTTGGCAACTTTATCTAGTGTTCTTGGCAGCCTTGCACAACCTTGGCAAGGCTTGTTCTTTTCAGAGACAATTAGTTTGAAACAGCCTTTTAACTGGGAAGGAATGGAATTCATTCATTAAAAGGTTTTGCTGTTATCTCTGTTTCGTGTTTGTTTCCTTCAAACAAGGTTTAGTTCAGAACAAATCCTGGCCACACCCACCCTGGCCCTCAGAGGTCAGACACAGCCCTGATATAGCCCTCAATGAAATCAAATTTGACATCCTTGCTGTAAATGAAGAAGAATGTTTGCTTTCGATGAAAGACTCTTGTGTGGGACTCACATTGGGTTTTGCTTTAAGAAAAAGATTGGGAGCTGCCCAGCATTGGTTAAAAGATGAGTGGCTATATAAGTGTTTTAAATAAAATAAATGAATTTGAAAAAAATAAACAGCCTTGTATTTCAGATGGGTAGCCATCACTCATTTAAACTGATTAAATGGATACATACATACATACATACATACATACATACATACATACATACATACATACATACACACACACACACACACACACATTGGGAATTATTTAATAAAATTTGAAAACTTTTGGCTTTCTTTCCTTCTATGTCTTTCAACAGGTAATAAATTTTGGATGATTAGTAGACTTCAAATGCAGCCTGGTTATCCCCAACCCATTGACAAGTTGGGATTCCCAACAAACATTGAGAAAATTGACGCTGCTGTTTTTGATAAAGATGCTAGAAAAACCTATTTCTTTGTTGGTAACCAATACTGGAGGTAAGGTTTCTCGAACCCCTTTTAAAACTAATAAGGATCATATTGAGCATTAGTATGTAAAGACAGAAGGGGAATATTAAAGTGATCTTCAAACAGTTTTTTAAAAAAATATTTTTATTGAAAGTTTTAATAACAATAGTAAAAGAAAATGTGGAGTAAGCTCAAAAAGAAGGGAAAGTAAAGCAAATAATTTTAAAGAACATTAAGTTAAAAAAAAATGCCTTGATCAAACAAATCAATTTTCTACTTCTTCCTTTTGCTTCTAACAATCTTAATTTTGGATCCACGATCTTTAAATACCCAGCGGACATCATAAGATTTACGGACATTCTAACTGAACACTAGAAAAACCTTCCTAGCAGCAGGTTTTGCAAGAAAAAAAACACATACACACACAAACACACACACATATACAGAGGTAGACCCCAACTTGACCACAATTGATCATAAATTTCCGTTGCTAAGCGGGACAGTTGTTAAGTGAATTTTGCCTCATTTTATGACCTTTCTTGCCACAGTTGTTAAGTGAATCTGGCTTCCCCATTGACTTTGCTTGTCAGAAAGTCACAAAAAGGGATCATATGACCCTGGAATAGTGCAATTGTCATAAATATAAGTCAGTTCAGAAGTGTCTGAATGTTCATCACGTGGCCATGGGGAATGCTGCAATGGTTCTAAGTGTGAAAAATGGTGATAAGTCACTTTTTTCAGTGCCCTGTTGTAATTTTGAATGGTCATTTAATGAAATTATATATATATAAGAGAAATGCACAACCTACAGCCTTCTGCAGGTTGGTACAACCATGGGATGACTTCCAAAAGCTGACCCTTTATTCAGACAAAAGGAAAAAAATATTAACATTATATAAATTGGAAGTAATTATTTTAATTGTTCATATTTAAACCAAATCAAATTTAGGTTTATCTCACAGCAAACCTAACTCAGATTTTATCTTAGCATCAGATCCATTTTTTTTTCAAATGAGGCTAACATACCCTTAGCATAACCTTAGCCTTCAACTACACTGTGCATCCTTGTTTTAGGACTCATGTGATAACACATTTCATCTTCTAAAGCAAATGTTGACACACTCTAAATCAAGGGTCTTCAGTCTTGGCAAATTTAAGAACTTGTGGGCTTCAACTCCCAGAATTCCTGAGCTAACATGATTGGAGGAAAAATTCTGGAAGTTGAAGTCCACAAGTCTTAAAGCTGTCAAGTTTGAAGACCCCCTGGTCTAAATAACAACACAAACACCAACAAACACTGCATCCAAATATAATGATGTGGAAAGTGGAAAACAAAATAGAATAAAATAGAATAGAATTCTTTTATTGGCCAAGTGTGATTGGACACACAAGGAATTTGTTTTGGTGCAAATGCTCTCAGTATACATAAAAGAAAAAAAAATACATTCGTCAAGAATTACTTTATAATAGTCAAAAGGTATGAAATATATTTCTTATATTTACTAATATTTACATAATATCTACAAATATTTATATACTACTTTCCAAACAATCAGCAAATAGAATGGGAGGTTGTTGGTGGTGCACAGAGTGTCATCAACACATGATCACAATGGAGCCCAAAATTTATGTTGTTAAGTGAGAAGCTTGTTAAGTGAGTTTTGTCCCATTTTATGACTTTTCTCACCACATTTATTAAGTGACTCACTGCAGTCATTAAATTAGTACAACGGTTGTTGAATGAATCTGGTTTCCATGTTGACTTCGCTTGCAAGAAGATCTCAAAAGGGAGTCATGTGACTCTGAGACGCTGCAACCGTCATAAATATGAACCAGTTGTCAAGCATCTGAATGTAAATCATGAGACCATGGGATACTACAATATTCATAAGTGTGAAAAATGGTCATAAGTCACTTTTTCCAGTGCCACTGTAACTTCGAATGGTCACTAAACGAACTGTTGTAAGTTGAGGACTATCTGTATTGTATTGTTCTCCATCTGATTCTGTTTGCTTGTATCTATTTCATCTTTCTTCACATCACATATTACACCAACAGCTATTCTCACTATCTTTCATTAGGGTCATGGGCTGAATTCATACCAGGCAAATCTTGCACCTAATATGTTCCTTAAATTGGTATTTTTCAGGTATGATGAAAATACTCAGTCCATGGATGAGGATTATCCAAGGAATATAAGCGATGGTTTTCCTGAAATTGATGAGAAAATTGATGCTGCCTTCCAGCTCAACGGTAAGGAAAATAAAAGGTATTTTCAAATGTGGATCTAAAATATGGATCATGAACCTGCTCATAGACATAGGAATTTGTTTACTGTCATTATTTATTTGTATATCACTTTCCCATGGCAATGATACTTAAAAACATTAGAAAAAAGTATCTTTATAAAGAAAAATTGGTTAACAAAGAACCTTAAACAGTTTTACTGATCAGCATAATAATATGCATTATGTAGTGGTCTTCTGCAGTCAATATTAAAGGACTAAAAACTGAAATGCAGAAATAATTAAAATAATAACAAATCGATTAAAAAGGAAACACAAACAAGAAAAATAAACATCAAAGGGCAGACTCGAAAGATCTTTTTCTGCCGTAAATTTTCCATGTTTCTATCATTTTTCTATATAACAAGGTGTTTTTCTTTTTAGGTTTCTTCTATTTTTTCCATGGGTCCAAGCAGTGGGAGTTTGATCTGAAGACTAAAAGGGTGATTCGTGCAATGAAGAGCAACAGCTGGCTTAATTGCTCAAAATTGTCTTAAAACACAACTTTTATAAGAGGAAAATAATATACCGATGATTCTGTTAAAGCACTAAAACTATGAACTTTTATATACCCCAGATCCGTGATGGCGAACCTATGGCACGCATGCCACAGGTGGCACGCAGAGCCATTGGTGCCGGCATGCGAGCTGAGGCAAACTTACCTCATTGCGCATGCGCGCATTTCACAGCTGATTTTTGGCGGGTTTGAGGCTTTTTTTGGCCTCCCAAAGGCTTGAGGAAGGCTTCTGCAGGCTTCAGCAAGCTTTGTAGGCCGAAAAGTAGCCCCGTTTTGCCAGTTCCTGTTTTTCTGAAAATGAAGTGATGAAACAGAGCTAGTTTTCAGCCTGCAAAGCCTGCAGAAGCCTTCGTAAAGCAGTGCAGGTAAGGGGGCAGTGGGGGATGGGGATTGTGTGCACATACATAGGGGGTGTGGGGGGGGGGCGCATTGCCTTCTGGGTGCTGGCACGCGGGTGCGAGTATGCCAGCGCACACACAATTTTTTGCACAGGAGCCCAAAAAGGTTAGGCACTACTGCCCCAGATAATACATTTGGGAAGTTAAGATCCAGAGGACCACTAGATGGCAGTAAAGAAATATTGAAAATTAGCTTTTTGCTGTCCGCAGGATGGTTGCAAAATTGTTATGTGCTTCTATTTTAGTTATACAATGTTATCTCTTTACTCAGTGCACATTTACTCAATGCATATAAAGCTTAACAAGAATTGTAAACAGTGACTGCATTTTCTTTTGTGACATGGACACTAATAGTCTGCATGTTTGCTCCCAAATAAGGTTCACTAAGTTCAGAGAATTGCATTGCCTAGGGAATATGTGCAAAATTGCCAATTTAATGCTATGCATTCTGAAATAGATTTGCAATTTTAAAAAAACCAATTTGCTTTTCAAATGTATTTGTAGTTGACATACAGTAAGACAAGAAAATGATTTTAATAAAAACAAAGTATTATATTAGAAAACGTTTTTCATATTAAATATGTGATACAGAAGCTCACTTAGAAAATCATTACTGAACAAAATTAAAGTTGGGTTTAAGATTATGAATAGCAGATAAACATACACGTCCACAAGTTTCAGACAGGAATGTCTGTTTTCAATTCTTGTTGTTTGTGAACTAGTTAAACAAATGGCATGATTTGCAAATCCAATCAGCATAAAATAATTGTGTCTATTTCTAGATAGTTTAAAATTGTGCTTGCACATTGTTTTACACCATAGTTACTTTCACTAAGTACATAAGACATTCTCCCCCTCCTTTATCATCATCACCATCATTATGAGCTGTGGATTTCTATGTATTCATCTGGAAAAATTGAAAAAGTGCAAAGAAGAGCAACTAAGACGATTAAAGGCCTGAAGGCTATAACATATGAAGAACAGTTACAGGATTTATTTATTTATTTATTTTATTTGTCAATTGCTTACAAGATAATAGGTATAAGTATAAACATAGTTATGAATACATGGATACATAAGAAAATAAAAGAAACAATAGGACAGGGACGGTAGGCATGTTGGTGTGCTTATGCACGCCCCCTAACAGACTCTTAGGAAAGGGGTGAGGTCAATAGTAGACAGTCTAAGGTTAAAGTTTTTGGGGTTTGGGGAAGAAACTGCAGAGTCAGGTAGAGTATTCCAGACATTGACCACTCTGTTGCTGAAGTCGTATTTCCTGCAATCAAGTTTGGTGCGATTAACCTTGAGTTTGTTTCTATTGTTTGCTCTTGTGTTGTTATGGTTGAAGCTGAAGTATTCATTGACAGGTAGGACATTGCAATGTATGATTTTATATACTATACTTAGATCGGACTGAATGTTTGGGTTTGGCTAGTCTAGAGAAAAGAAGAACTGGGGGGAACATGATAGCAGTATTCCAGTATTTGAGAGGCTGCCACAAAGAAGAAGAGGTCAACTTATTTCCCGAAACACCAGAAGGGAAGACAAGAAACAATGGATGGAAACTAATCAAGGAGAGAAGCAACCTGGGATTAAGGAGAAACTTCCTAACAGTGAGGACAATTAACTAGGGGAACAACTTGCCTTCAGAAGTTGTGGATGCTTCATCACTGGAGGCTTTTAAGAAGAGACTGGACAGTCACTTCTCTGAAATGGTATTAGAGTCTCCTGCTTAAGCAAGGGGCTGGACTAGAAGACCTCCAAGGTCCCTTCCAGCTCTGTTCTGATTGAAATGAAGAAGGCGCCTTTGATTAGGTTTCACACATTTTTCAGGGCAAGTTATCATGATACGATGAGGATTTTTAAAACAGGAAAAATGAATGCCTAGGAAGGCAATAGACTATTACTTTGTAGCCAAATACAATCTACTGCTTTTATGCGACATACACGGTTGTATAAATCTCTATCAAGTCTATCCATCCCAATTTTTAAAACATCCTTTTATTGGAGGTGTTGAGAGTTTTTGATATTCAGTCGCTAAGTCATGTCTGACTCTTCGGGAGCCCATGGACCGTAGCATGCCAAGCCCCTGTCCTTCACTGTCTCTCTGTGTCTATCCAAACTCATGCCCACTGCATCAATGAACTATCTAATCATCTCATCTTCTAACATCCCTTCTCCTTTCGCCTTGAATCTTTCCCAACATCAGGGTTTTTTGTCCAGAGAATCTTCTCTTCTCATATGGTGACCAAGGTATTTGAGCTTCAGTTTCAATATCTGTCCTTTCAAAGGACAATCAGGGTTAATTCCCTTTAGGATTAACTGCTTTGATCTCCTTGCAGTCCAAGCAACTCTCAAGAGTCTTTGCCAACCACCACAATTTGAAAGCATCAATTCATTGGCATTCAGCCAGTGGTGGGATTAAAATATTGTTGCCACCAATTCGGTGGGCATGGCTTAGTGGGCGCTCTTTGCACACATGCAGCCACATTGCATGTACGCGCGCACCAAATGCACACTTTTGCAGGCGCAAAGGCATTCTACCTGGTCTCCTGCAAGCCTGCACGATCTCCCGATTGCTTCAGCAGCTGCCGCACCGCACTATACTGTGCCACGCAAAGCACCTGTGCTTCCAATTTAGCGGATAAAGGTAAGTATGGCAGCTCGGGTGGGCCCAACAGCAGAGCCATTAGAGCAGCAGAGAGAATCGGTTCGGTCTCCGCTGCTCATCACTCCTACTGGCTCTCCAGAACCAGGCAGAACCGGTCGAATACCACCACTGCATTCAGCCTTCCTTATGGTCCAACTGTCACAGACATACCTTACTACTGGGGAAACCATAGCTTTGACTGGGGTGTCAAACTCAATTTCATTGAGGGCCGCATCAGGGTTGTGTTTGACCTTGAGGGGGCCAGGGTGGGCGTGGCAGGGGACATGGTCACTCAATATCACTTGTTTCAGGGGCGCCTATGGTGGCCTGAGCACTCTGCCAGTGAAAACAGGCTCCTGAGCTTTGTTTGTGGATGCGATGGCCTCCTGCAACAGTGAAAACAGAGTTGAGGAGAGCCACCCGCAATCCTTCTGAGCTCCATTTTCGGTTGGGATGGCCTCCTGTAAGAGCTCATGAGGGCGTTGCATGGTCCTCCCGACTCCATTTTCACTGACAGAGGCACTGCAGGCTGGACCTCTGTTTCCAAGTGGGCATCCACAGGCCAGATCTAAGCACTCTGTGGATTGTATCTAGCCTTGCGTTTGACACCCCTGGCTTTGACAATACAGACCTTTGTCAACAAGGTGATGTCTCTGATTTTTAATATGCTGTCTAGGTTTGTCATAGCTTTCCTCCCTTTTAATGTCATGGCTACAGTCACTGTATGCAGTGATTTTGGAGCTCAAGAAAATAAAATCTGTCACTGCTTTCATCTTTTCCCATTCTATCTGCCAGGAAGTGATGGGAGTGGATGCCCTGGTATTAGATTTTTTTTTAATAGTATTGAAATGTTTTGTGGTCTGTTTTCAATACATTTTCAGCTCCTTGACAGACTTATGATTGCTCTTTTTGATGAAGATCATCTTATAAAAGGACATCGCAAATTACATTCAATTTTCTGATGTATTCTGTCTGCTGCTTCAGAACTGCAGCACATTTTTTTTCTAATATGTGTGTTTTTGTACCCAGGCATCTGTTTCCACAGAATTGTCAAATCGATGTGCATCACTTTATTTTTCTCTATGCTGTTTCATTTGTCATTTTTGTGGCCACTCAAGCATGTTTAGAAAAAGGCTTTTGGGGAAGATCACAAATCACTTGAAGAATGAGGAAATCTCATCAGCTGCTAATTTAAATGTTCTGCCATTTCATTTATCGTTTCACGATCTGAACTTTGAACTCAACCACTCCTGCACGAATAGTGAACAGATGTTATTATGGAACTGATGTCCAGGAGAGCATTTTAATATGTAAAAGAATTAAAGCAACAGATTTACGTTCAAGAGAGCATAGACGTACAATATCTTGTTATTTTCCACAAGATGTGTCTTCAGATCTGTGAATAATCCTCTTGTGCCATCTAGTGGATTTATGGCTTTCTTAAATTTCCACCCTGTGGATCATTCCTAACACTCTGTGACAGGGGTCTCCAACCTTGGCAACCTTAAGACCTGTGGACTTCAATTCCCAGAATTCCTTAGCCAGCTGGCTGAGAAATTCTGGGAGTTGAAGTCCACAAGTCTTAAAGTTGCCATGGTTGGAGACCCCTGCTCTATGAAGAATTAGAAAATCCATTTTTCTCATGCTTTCTTCAAAGTCTTCAATTCTATAAAGCTATGCTCAACTGATTTCACACACACACACCCCAAAAAATGGAATATAGGAACACCCACACAATATATCTTTAATTTTGCTAATGTAAAACATATGGAAAGGCTGCAGTGGTGAAGAACAGACAGGATGTCCACTGAAATAAATTCCAAAAGGGTTACCGTGCTAGTTTGCTAGCTGCTATGAACTACAGCACCTTAAGGACTAATAATGTTACCAATAAGTCAGGAGTCATCAAACTTGACAACTTTAAGATTTGTGGATTTCAACTTCCAGAATTCTTCCTCCAGTCATGTTAGCTCAGGAATTCAGGGAGTCGAAGTCCACAAATCTTAAAACTGTCAAGTTTGAAGACCCTTGCCATAAGTAATCACATAATCACAATCACTTATTTATTTATTTATTTTAAGTACTTATATACCGCCCTTCTCCCAAAGGACTCAGGGCAGTGCACAGCCGATCCTACCCCAATACATTATACAAAAATTAAAATGAATTAAATAATTTAGGCTGTTGTAATTAAAAGTTTACCCTCCCCCATAACTAATTAAAAACCCCAAATATTTAAAACCCAATTTAAAACGGGAGACAGAGTTAAAATCTTGTATCAGCCTAGGCCAGCTTGCTCAAAGAGCCAGGTTTTTAATGCCCGTCTGAAGGCTCTCAGGTCCGTGCTGGTGCGTATCTCTGGAGGCAGACTATTCCAGAGGGTAGGGGCCCCCACAAAGAAGGCCCTACTCCTGGGAGCCGCCAGACGACACATAGAAGCCGACGGCACCCGGAGAAGGCCCTCCCTGTGGGAACGCACAGGTCTGTTGGAGATCACCGGCAGAACGCGGTCCTTCAGGTAGCCTGGCCCAATGCCATGGATCGCTTTAAAGGTCAAAACTAGAACCTTAAAGCGAACCCGGAAAGCCACCGGCAACCAATGCAGCTCACGCAGGAGAGGCGTCACATGGGAGCTTCGCGACGCCCCATAATCACCCGCGCGGCCGCATTTTGCACCAGTTGGAGTCTCCGGGTGCTCCCCGCAGGTAATAGATATGAATAGATATGCAGGTAATCCTTGTCTTACGACCACAATTGAGCCCAAAATTTCCATTGCTAAGCAAGACTAAGTTAAGGCATTGCTAAGTTAACTGAGTTTTGCCCCAGTTTACAATCTTTCTTGCCATGGTTATTAAATAAATCAATAGTTGTTGACTATAGGGGATTTCCTGTGGCGTTCTGGTCGACAACAGATCACAGACTGCGACTGTGTGTGACTTTGATCCGTTCTTACCCTGTTGCAGGAGTCCTTAAAGAACCGGTTCCATCTGACTCACCTCGTAGAGGTGGGGAGAAGAGGGGGAGACCACCAGCTGAGTCGAGGGGAGCCACATCTCCCCTCCCTTGGTAAACTCCCCTAGAAGACAGGGAGAAGTGGCAGTCTTTAATGGCTGCCCTGAAGACAGGAAGCTGCTGGGACATAAGTTTGCACTGGAGAGTGAAAGTGGTGAGTGGTATGTAACTGGATAAAAGACTTTGAACATTCTTTTTGATAACCCCGAAAAGCAGAAAGAAAGAGCCCTCGTTTGGAAGAGTGAAAGCAGCGAACGAGAAATAAGAGGAAAATATGAGGTAAAGAAAAAACTGGAAATAAAAGAATTATACAGTATGTGATTAGAGACTAAATTTGGAATAACATACCGAATTAGACATTAATTAGGCATTGGATAAAATGCTGGATTTATTTGGAATTGGTTAAATCTAATGTTAATACTACGGAAAAGTGAATTAAAAATAAAAGAATTCTAAGAAGGAAGTGATACAGAGCACCACCTAAGGGTTAAAGATTTCCTTCTTTTGTTTTTCTATAGAAAATTACTGGTTGTAACAAGATCCCCGGAAACTTCAAACTGAGAATTTTGACAAGGACTACAACAGAAAAACTTGACTTTTAACAAACTAAAGAATAACATAATAGACAAAAGAAATGGAAGAAATAAGCAAAGAATTTAAGTCAGAGCTTCAAAATGTGAGAGAGATGTTTAAGAAAGAATGAGATTGGTGGAGTTAATGCTGAGTAAAGTAATGGCGTCGCAGCTCGCAGAAGAATAAAGGAAGCCCAGAAAGGATGAATTAAGAGAGGAAAACAACCATATTGATGAGCATGAAGAGCAAGGATCATTGTCAAAGGACATAAAAGGGTGTAAAACAGAGACATCGACATTAGAGACAATAAATAAAAGAGATAAGACACTCAAGACTAAGAAGAAGGGAATATATAAGAAGAAACTCCAAAAAAGAGAACTGAAAAGGGGCGGGGGGACATGGTCAACAGGCAGAGGGAAATAAAAATAAAATTAGAAGGAAAAAAGAAGAAAGACTGGGGAAACTTAGAAAAGGGAAACCTAGCTAAAATTATGAGATTTAGAGATAAGGGTTATATAGTGTTTTGTCCTGAGAAAACATAGTTTGTAATGTTCAAAGAGAGAATCACATAAAGGCATTATCAATAAACTTGATAAGGTTTCCAATTATTGAATCATTTACCTTTGGGTGTTATACCCAGTCTATGTGTGTTTAGGTATGTCAGCATTCCAAAACAAACAAATTCCACCTCCAAAGCTCTGAGAACAAGCATTTTCTCAAAGTTCCACTTTATTAGAGTTATCATATTGACACATCTGGGAAAACCCGAATCTGAGTTCCAGGTTTTTCCTCGGTAATTGAAAATCAAAGACCCATCCCCTTCACGCACCAGTCCATCACATGGCCCAGTCACCATCCGTCCCAATTGGAGACCTTCCTGCAACCACTCCTCATCCAGTGCAAGATGACATTTCTTTGACTGAGAATAAAAATGTTGTTATGACTAACTATCTCTACTCTTTGAAATTCCCCCACCTCTCAATTTCCCAGGCATTGGAATGTGGCAGCGTGGAAGCTTCTGAGGCTAATATGGCTTCTAAGGCTGACAGGTTTCTTTATGTATATAAACAAAACGCATAGTCATATGTGTATTGTTTCACAATATTTTATGTGTGGGGGAATGGGGGTTCTTTAACAAAAGTATGCTCCATTAGGATTGGTATGTATGCCATAGGAGTCAGAGAAGAGGGTTCTCAAATTTGATAAAACTGTCTTCAGCTCAGTTTCCCATCTCATTCAATCGAAGAAGAACTTCTGCTAATTGTCAGAAGAGAAAGGCAGGACTAGAAGTCCCAGTTTCTAGTTTGTTGTGTTAACTATTAAATCAAACTCGCTCTTAAAACAAGCAAACAGAAGGTGAGAAAAGAGAAGAGATAGCAAAAATTCTACCTTGTAATTAAAACTTGTGCCCATTTGTTAAGAATTAGGTTTTCTACTGTAAAAAAAATTCCTGTCAGGGATTTTCTTCAAACATGGACAAGCTTTTTCTGTCTTTTACATTGTGCACTCAAAAGAAAGTTGGCAGAGCCTCTTCTTCTTCTTCTTCTTCTTCTTCTTCTTCTTCTTCTTCTTCTTCTTCTTCTTCTTCTTCTTCTTCTTCTTCTTCTTCTTCTTCTTCTTCTCCTTCTCCTCCTCCTCCTCCTTTCTCTATCCACATATGGTGTTACATGCACTCTGTTTAGGTCTTTGGAAGGCTTAAATCTGCAACTCTGCAATTCATTACATAAAATGTACCTGTCTTGTAGTGTTGAAGAAATATCCAGGTCCAGTTCCAAGCAGGTCCAAGCAGGAGAGTGAAGGGTTTTTATACCTTCTCTTGGGTTTTGCACTTGAACTTCCTATTCCTGTGCAAGAACATGTATTCTATTGGCTGTTGTCACACTACCATGATACCATGTACAAATCCTAGAAGTTTGTCTGAGCTAAGCTTGGTTGAAGTTTGGCTGATGCAATAATTCATTGAAATTCATGATAAGCAGGCAATCTAGGAAAAATGAATAAAGAAAAGTGTCAACGTTTGGAGTAGGCCAGGCCAGAAAGCACACAGAAGAAATATTTCAAGAATGTTACTGTACTGATGTAAGGTATAACTTTGAAAGCCTGTTTTCTCTACCTCCTCAGAGAATGCAGAGCACCCAGGTTTGAGGCATCAAGTGAAATGACACCAGAAGAGAAGTAGAACCAGTTGCCAAGCCACCATGACTCTACTATAAGGGGCAAAGGTGGGGTGGGAAAACTCAGACTGTTTCTTTAGATGGTTTGGGAATCCAACCTTCGACATTACAGATTAGCAGCTACAAGACACTGGGAGAGCTAGATGAAGGAGTTCATCGGCTGAAGGAAAGAGCCATAGAAAGGAAACTTAACAAAGTTCCTTCAATGTAATTAGCTTGTTAAACATTTGGAAAGGTTTTACATGTTTCAAGATTGTGATGTTTCCCTGACTAGCATTAAAAATGTCTTTCTGAAATCTGTGTGGTTCTTGTTCCTTGAGTTTGCCCCCTATGATAACAGACAACAAAGAGGCCAATAGAAGATAATTGAAAAAAAAATCTTCAGAAGTAGAATCAACACAGGCTAATAATGAATGATTCACAGCCTGTTTATAAAGTGTGTTTGCTAAGTGTTTAATGTATTGATAATATATTCAGTAATGCAGTATTATGTCAGTAGTCCTGTTCCAAGAAGCCAACTTTTCATGCTTACAATACAGTATATTCTACTAAATGTCTACAAAAGCATGTGCAACAGAAAGTCTTCTCCAACTTCTCCAAGAATAGAAGAAAGGTTGGACTCTCAGGCAATTGAAGTACAAGTAGAGTACCATCATACTATGACACAACTTTCTTCTTCATCTTGGAGTTGATGAAGAAAGCAAGAATTGCCCCAAAACCTGGAGTAGCCTTTGAAGAGCCTTTAACAGCTGCAATAAACCATTTCACTCCAATATGATACTTAAATATAGCTGATTATATTTCAGAAGGAGTTCATATTCATTTAGAAAAATGCTGATTTATGTGTCAAAGTACCATGTAATTTAGTAAGCAGATACAGGGCAATAACACTGCAATGCATCCAGAATAGGCTTTCATTGTGATTTTGCACATCATACACAAACTATGCTATAATTGTACTGGCTGTTCATAAACATCTTTCAAAATATAACCCAGAAAGCTTACACTTAGGATAATTAACAGTAATAGGAGTTTGTCAAACTATTCATATATTTTGAGAGTAAACACATTTATCTCTCTTTTTGCAGTACTTACTAAATAGGTGAAAGTAGATAAATTAGAAGACTCATCCAACAGATACATGCATCAGACAGAGAACGTACAATAAGCACAAAGACAATCTTTCCTCTTTACAGCATTTGGATCTGCTGTCATTATGAAGCTTCTTTCAGTCCATTATCGGGGGCATATGCTTGCACCACAACAGATGGCTTCATTGTAGTTGATGTCTTTCGGTCATCCTGTTGAGGAAGTTTTAGATACCTCTCTTCTTCTATTATCATGCACTGATTGTCGTATCTCTTCAGGCAACAGCAGTGGGATTCAAATTTTTTTTACTACTGGTTCTGTGGGCATGGCTTGGTGGGTGTAAAATCTCCAGTCAGAGGTAGTATTGGCCACTTCTCCGAACTACTCAAAATTTCCACTACCAGTTCTCCAGAACTAGTCAGAACCTGCTGAATACCAACTTTGGGCAACAGCCTTTTTCATTCACAATATGCATACAGTGATAGAAAATGGCTATCCCTTGAAGAGATAAGCAAAAAAAGAATAATCCTTCTTACATATTTGATTATACTATTCTTAGTGACATTTCCAACTGCTTTTGATCAAAGTTGTTTCCAAAGACTATGATATGTTTCAATAATGATGCTAACTATGACATCAAGTGACAACATGACTGTTTTTGACACAGCATGCCTGAAAGAGAAAAAAACATTTGTACTAATGACACCACATGTAGCAATAAAACAAAAGAATGCATATGTCTGCAGCAACAGAGTAAATATCTACCATAGAATATATAAGTACTAGAATAACTTCTTCATATAGAGTCTGGCAGACCTATATCATCTAAGAAGGAGAAAATTGTCTCATGCCCATGCTAAAAGAAACCAGAGGGGTTGATTAAGATCTTCTCTATGGTAGACCTGTCCCTCAGGAAACGGTTTCTCCATGAGATTGGATGAGCCTCTATTCTGACAATGGTTCAAAATATTATGAAATCAGTCCTCTTTAAGACAGAATTTGGAATCATCTGATAGAAACCAGAGATTTATTTATAGTTTTTCATAGTTTTGTTTACCATTTATTGGTTTTATGGAGGGATGCTATTGCTTTCATGTTTTGTCTCATAAATTGTAAGTCACCTAGAGGTGGAAGAGTAGGTAGCATTTTGATCAATGTAACAAATAAAACAGCTTGATGGTATCAGTTTACTTCTAATAGTTCAGTATACAAGTAGCTGGGTTTCATTGTGGAAACAATTCACTGTTATCAATGATTTTTTCCCTTGATGTTCCTCATGTTCCCATCATGCAATGGTTAGAATCAGGTTGGGTGGTCATTATACTTGAGAAAGGCTCATTTCATAATTAATACGCTTTATACATTATATAGGGAGTAAGTCTTCAGATATTCAGAAGTGGTTCTTAGAAGGGACAGTAGATGTAATTGCAATGTGGACAAGCAATAAGCATGGTTATAAAACTGATGTTCTGTTTCAGATCCAACATACTGAATTTCTATAGCATTCTACAGTGTTTCTTTCTTGGCTGTGTTTTTAATGTGTTAGAAGGAATCCAACTTTTCCTCTACCTAAGTACCGGTGTGTTACCCCATCATCAAACCTTTAAGCTGTATAATTACTTTCTGAGACATGAGTCATCTTGATTCTCTTGGCATCCAAACTAGGTTCCCTCTATAAAAGGAGAATAGGATCTCTTTGCCCGCTCTTCTCAAGCCACTCTTCATATATAGGAAGAAATGGAGCTGTTTTGCATCTTCTCCCCAGCTTTACTTTTGATATTTTCTTTGAAATACTCAGCTGCAGCCCCGGCTCTTTTCGCATTGCCAAAAACATCTAACTGGAGTGATTTCTACATTGCCCAGGTTGGTAATGGTTTGCATGCTTTAATGATTTAGGTGTACAATTCTAGGTATAAATTGGGAAGCCGAAATCCTACTGAATTTTTCAACTGAATTGGGCTTAATTGTTAGCATAACTGAACAGAACAGAACAACAGAGTTGGAAGAGAGCTTGGAAGTCTTCTAGTCAAACCCCATGCTCAAGCAAATGGTTCTCCAATCTCTTCTTAAAAACCTCTGGTGCTGGAGCACCTACAATTTCTAGAGACAAATCATTCTATGAATGGAATGGAATGGAATAGGAATAGGAATAATAGAATAGAATAGAATAGAATAGAATAGAATAGAATAGAATAGAATAGAATAGAATAGAATAGAATAGTTGGAAGGGACCTTGGAGGTCTTCTAGTCCAACCCATTCTATTGTTCTAACTTTCAGGAAATTTCTCCTTAGTTCTAGGTTGCGTCACTCCTCTGTTAGTTTCCATCCATTGCTTCTTGTCCTGCGTTCAAATACTTTGGAAAATAGGTTGACCCTCCTCTTCTTTGTGGAATATATTGCTATCATGTCACCCCTAGTCCTTCTTTTCATTTAACTACACACACCCTATCCCTGCAACCGTTCTTCATATGTTTTAGTTTCCAGTCCCTTAATCATCTGCCTAACATATACCAAAAATATGTGGTGCAAGTATCAACAGGACTTACTCTAAATGTTTTTTGTTCAAATGTTATGATAAACAAGTTGTCATTTTTAGATTCTGCCCTTAATAGCCCTCTGAAGAAATTAGGGAAGATGCTTTAACTCTTTTGGATTATGTGACAATTTTTTTCCCAATTCTGCTGTATAAATGAAACTCTGCCTTTCTATCCTAAATGATGATACCACTGTCACCATTTAGAAGAAGACATGTGGTTTTATTTCCTTTTCCCATACAATTGGGGAAAATATGCTTTAAATGTCAACAGGGTCTTAAGTCTTAAGACTCAGGCTGGAAATATAATAGAATTTTGCTTTAAATCTTAAGTATGCCCTTTATGCAATCTGCAACCATATGGATCATTAGAAATGTCAAGTTATTGGAAACTTGAGCAATAATTTCCGTAACATTGTAATAACTTTAGGAAAGCAATTTTGGAAATTGTTAACCTGCATTAGAATGACCATGATTCTAAATATTAGTAAGGAAGAAAAAATTATATCTTCCTATTTGCATGTTAAGATGTAAAGCTTTTATGCTTTGGTTTACAAATATGTAAATCATGGAATTCACATCACAATATAATAAGGCAATTTCATCTGTTTCCCTTGTGCACATAGACACCAGACACATACTGTATGTCTGCTTGACAGAGTGATGATAGACATTTCAATAATCTTGCAGCTTCCAGATTAACATCTGTTGGCAACTGATAATTTTGAGAGCTGCAGTCCCAACTCATCAAGGAAATTCCAGGTTGGAGAAGATAGTCTAATAAATGATAAAATAGCCATGTTACATGCTGAGCCACAATATAGTTGAGTTTTGCAAGTTTTGTAAACCAAGCCACTGTGGCTAATGTATGATTATAATTTAATACATATTGCAAATCCATTGCATCCTTGGTTTGTTTAATACATCTTGTATTTAAGCAAACTATGGCTTTTATTATTTGTTACTTCACTAAATGGAGACTATAAATGCAGAGATTAGAACCATCATTTTAAAAGCAGCAAATTGTCATTTAATTAACTATATCACATTGGGCTTGAAAAACCTATATATGTATTTTATTTCTCAGTAATATATCCAGTTTAAATAGCTATAGAAGTATCTTTTTAAAGACTTCTTAAAACATAATCTTTGCTTCGAAACATCTACAAACAGAAAAAGGAGCTTTAAAGTTTCCCGACCACAATAAACATCTGAACAATTGAAGACAATATTCAGAGCACCAATTCATATAAACATTATATTGATTATAACAATGATGATGGGGATGTCAACCTTTATTATACAGAGAATTTAGCAGCTATTGGAATCAATTCAAATCTACTATTCAACTAGGTTTGGAGTTTTATTCCTATCTCATTTTGTACATTTTGTCTAATATTGTCCGTGGTTTATGGAGGAGCTGAGGGAGATGAAATGCCGGAAAAGGCGTCTGGAGGGCGTCTGGAAGGCCAGTCGTGCCGAGTCCAACCAAACATAGGTTAGGTCCTATATTAGGACCTACCTAGTGGCAATAGAGGCGGCGAAGCATTCTCACTTCTCCGCCCTTATTGCATCGGCAGAAAATCGACTCGCCACCCTGTTTAGAGTAACCCGCTCCCTGCTTGGGCCGGGAGCGCGGGAGGATCTCTTGCAGGGAAGGGCAGAGGAGTTTTCTCGATTTCTGCATGATAAAATCGCTCAGATTCGGGCCGGGTTGGACTCTAGTTGGGAGATCCCGGGGAAAGTGACCGCGGCGAGTCTTGAGACAGTTATCTGGGACGAGTTCAACCCTGTGACCGCCGAGGGTATAGACAGGT
This sequence comes from Bungarus multicinctus, assembly GCA_023653725.1. Classification (NCBI taxonomy): domain Eukaryota; kingdom Metazoa; phylum Chordata; class Lepidosauria; order Squamata; family Elapidae; genus Bungarus; species Bungarus multicinctus. Next base: position 17,252,162 of record CM042850.1, on the reverse strand, counting down.
TGCTGGGATGGCTGAATGCCACCACATGTTTATTGGACACTTGCCCCTCCTGGCTGGTTTCTACAACCAGAGAGGTGACGCGGAGTTGGCTCCAGGGAATTGTTAACGCTTCTTTGATGGAGGGCTTGCTGCCCACTGCCTTGAAAACGGCAGTGGTGCGACCCCTCCTTAAGGAGCCCTCCCTGAACCCAACTCTTTTGAACAACTATCGTCCTGTCTCCAACCTTCCCTTTGTGGCAAAGGTTGTTGAGAGTGTGGTGGCAGGTCAGCTTCCCCAGTACCTGGATGAAGATACGTACCTGGATCCCTTCCAATCAGGCTTCAGGCCCGGACATAGTACTGAAACGGCATTGGTTGCATTGGTTGATGATCTTTGGAAGGCCCGTGACAGGAGTTATTCCTCTGTCCTGGTCCTATTAGATCTATCAGTGGCTTTTGATACTATCGACCATAGTATCTTATTGCGACGGTTGGGTGGGTTGGGGGTTGGGGGCACCGTGTTGCGGTGGTTCGCCTCCTTCCTCTCTGACCGTCTACAATTTGTGTTGGTGGGGAGGGAGAGGTCCACCTCTAGGCCCCTCGATTGTGGGGTGCCTCAGGGGTCGGTCCTCTCTCCTCTCTTGTTCAACATTTATGTGAAGCCGCTGGGGGAGATCATCCGTGGCTTTGGGGTGAAGTGTCATCTGTACGCTGATGATACTCAGCTGTACATCTCCACCCCAAGCCACCCCAACGATGCCATGGAGGTCATGTCCCGTTGTCTGGAGGCTGTGCGGAACTGGATGGGCGGGAACAGGCTTTGACTCAACCCTTCCAAGACTGAGTGGCTGTGGTTTCCGGCGTCCTGATATAGCCAGGTAGTTCCTAGTACCAATAGTTCCAGCTGGCTATTGGGGGTGAAATTTTGCCCCCTTCAGAAAGGGCTCGCAATCTGGGTGTCCTCCTGGATGTACAGCTGTCTTTGGAAGACCACATTACGGCCGTCTCCAGGGGGGCATTTCATCAGGTTCGCCTGATCTGCCAGATGCGGCCCTTTCTGGATCGGGATGCCTTACGCACGGTCACTCATGCCCTGGTCACCTCCCGACTGGACTACTGTAACGCCCTCTACATGGGGCTCCTGAATGGGAGCATCCGGAGGCTTCAACTGGTACAGAATGCAGCCGCGCGGGTGGTTATGGGGGCGTCAAGGTTCTCTCATGTGACACCCCTCCTGCGCAAGCTGCATTGGTTCCCAGTGGCCTCTCGGGTGCGCTTTAAGATTTTAGTGTTAACTTTTAAAGCACTCCATGGCATCAGACCAGGATATTTACAAGACCGCATTCTGCCATTTTCCTCTCACCATCTGGTGCGTTCCCACAGGGAGGTTCTCTTGCGGGTCCCGTCGACATCTATGCGCCGGCTAGTGACCCCGAGGAATAGGGCCTTCTCTGTGGGGGCGTCTGCCCTCTGGAATGGGTTGCCTCCGGAGTTGCGTACAGCCACGGACCTGGGGACCTTCAGGCGTGCCTTGAAAACCTGGCTCTTTGACCAGGCCGGCTTGGGCTGATTTTAGATTTGAGTGTTTTAATTTTTAAATTTTAGGGTTCAAGGGAGGGGTTTTAATTGTTTTCAGTCAGGGCCTTTAATTTAATTTAGTTTTAACTTTTATATATTTAATGTTTTACTTGTATGGCTGTGCACCGCTCCGAGTTCTTTGGGAGAGGAGCGGTATATAAATAATAATAATAATAATAATAATAATAATAATAATAATAATTATTATTATTATTATTATTATTATTATTATTATTATTATTATTATTATTGTCAAGATTTTAGCAGCTATTGGAATCAATAGCTCAAATCTACTATTCAACTAGGTTTGGTGTTTTATTCCTATCTCATTTTGTACATTTTGTCTAATATTGTCAAGATTTAGTTTGAGGATTTCACTCTCTAATTTAGTATAGTACTTTTGGGTTGTTGCATTGTAACCTGATTGAAGATTATTTATAAAGAAGAAGGATGAATGAATGAATGAATGAATGAATGAATGAATGAATGAATGAATATAGTACAATCATTATAACAGACATGGATCTATACAGTATTTAAATGAGGGCTTCCTAATTTTATGCAAAGCTGTACATTTGTTTGTGATCTCCTCTTCCCCCTTTTTGAGGGGAGAGTTGGTGATGTATAAGAGGAAACTTACTCCTTTAGGTCTCTGCCTTTAGGAATACCTTGAAAAATATTACACACCAAAAGGAAGACACCCAGTTGGAGAAATGATCAGTGGCGGCAATTCCACGACAAGGAAAATCCAGCAGATGCAAGCTTTCTTTGGCTTACAGGTCACTGGGAAGTTGGACTACAGCACTATGGATATAATAAAGAGGCCTCGATGTGGAGTCCCAGATGTAGCAAACTATCGACTTTTCCCAGGAGAACCTAAGTGGAAGAAAAGGACACTGACCTACAGGTAATGAATTAACGATCTTGAAATATTTATATTATTTGCTACTTGCTATTCTGCTATTTAGATGCCTTCTGTTCTCCCAGTAGTCTATACACTACAGATTATAGAGGTATGTCAACATTTGCCATTTGAGAGAGGTGAAAAAAAATCTGTCTTTCACTTATTGGCTGCAGAAATGGTATATGTCAGTACTTAGGCCATATAGGATTTTAATATTTCTCCTAAGACAGGGGTCCCCAATTCCTGGGCTGCACAACAGGAGGTGAGCAGCAAGCAAGCAAGCAAGCAAAACTGAACCACCACCACCAAGTCTGTGGATAAATTGGCTTCCACAAAACAAGTCATTGGTTCCAAAAAGGTTGGGGACCACTACCCTAAGATATGACCATAAGGGGTCAGACTTCACTAACAAACATACCAACTGATATCTATGGAGATTCTCAGTCATCTGGGACATGGTTGTCCCAAAGGTGCTTTTTTCAAGAGGCAACTGGACTTTCTGGTTTTTCTTTGAAGACGTTTCGCTTCTCATCCAAGAAGCTCACTCAGGTGAACCTGAGAACACAGACAAACCTCTAAGTGGCCTTAACAACTCAGAATGCAAATGACCAACTGTCTGCATGGAATATAAATCCTTCCATTCCCCACCATCCAGTCAGAGCTGAAGAAGCTTCTTGGATGAGAAGTGCAACATCTTTCAAAAACCGAGGAAGTCCAGTTGTCTCTTGAAAAAACACCATTGGGATACCAACTGATGTTTTTCAAAGCAAGCTGCTGATATATTCAGGTGCAAGTTACAAGATGTGAGATACATTTGTATGATATTTCGAATAGGATACATTCATCTTTCTTACCTTACCTTCCATCTTTCAATGTTTTAAAAGTTTCATATTCAGATAACACAGCATATTGACAGCTACGTTGCTTTATATAATGGCATCTGGATATCTATGAGAAGTCAAGAACATCATAATGTGTTGTATATATTCTTTTGAAGTTAATCTAATGCTGACAACTAGTTTGGTCTAGTGATCAAGGCACGAGGCTAGAAACCAGGAGAATGTGAGTTCTAGTGTTGGAAGAATTATCCTTCTGGGTTCACTTCCAAGTAGGGGAAAAGACACTGGAAACATGGAGGCTGTTTGGAAAGATGGTTTAATGGTGGATAGAACCACGTGTCTTGGAGCTCCAAAGGAGGGTGATCACATGTTTCAAGGTGAAAGAAAAGAGAAGGAAGGCCCAAGATATACCTTCTGTTGGGCCTCACCTTAGTGTTTCCTGTTCCTGTGTAAGAAATGTATCCCACTGGCTGGCTGTTTCCCAGGGGCGGGAGTCTTAACTTTGTAGGCTTTGACTGGACCACATGGCTTCACCTGAGTGTTGGCTGATACAATCTTCCCAGGCCAGGTGGTGAGATGGGTAGAGGCCTTTATTATGTAGAATACTCTGGCCTAGGCCTTAATGCCCCATTAGCACAGGTGGGGGCAGCTGAGTTTCTGCCCCTCTGAGGTGACTTTTTGCTTCTGAGTTTCTACTCTTTTTAGGGGAAATATTCTGCCTTTTTAATATTTCCTAGGGTATTTCATTTTTCTAGGAGTGGGGTGGGTGCTAACTTCCTCCACTAGTCTCACTGTTAGGCATGAAAGACAGCTGGTTGACTTTGGGCCAGATACTGTCTCTCAACTCAACACATCTCACAAAGTTGTTGCAGTGGGGAAAATAGGAGAAGGAAAATGTGTGGAATATGTTCGCTGCCTTGAGTTATTTATAAAAATCATAAAGGCAAGATAAAAATAAATAAAACAACAGACATCTTTGAAGCCCATGTTTGCATTTTGCTTCTTATGACAACTACAGCAGCCCAGTCCTGTTCAAAACTCTGATATCACCATTCATGCTATATGTTGAATCCCTGCCCAGAATGGGATGTGGAAAACAACTAACTGGTTTTCTTTAAAGAAATTATTCTAAACCAAGATATTCTAAACCAATCTGAACTAAGATTCAAAGTTATTATTTTAGCCATATTTAGTGTTTGTCAACTCATAAAGCATTCCTGGCTTGCTTTCAAGTTGCCATAAGAAGGAGGGGGGAGATCTGATGGAGCAGTTCGTTGCTATGATCAGAAGCACATTCCACACATACCTTTCTCCAGATTGTGTCTCAAGTTACCAAGCCCAGCCCAGAGACATGCCGGAGTGGCATGTTTTCCACAGCACTTTCAGCTTTATTGGAGTATGTGATTTATGACACTCCCTGGAAGGAGGGGGGAAACAGGGTCATAGGTGAACAGTAAATTACATAGGGCAGAGCTGACTGACTATCAGGGTTCTTATGGATGTTCTAATTAATTCATGAGCCTCGAGCCAAGTTTAAAAAGAAATCCAATTATTTATTAGGAGCAACATATCGACACTTTTCCCAAGTGCAGTCGGCTCTGTCCTATGTAATTTACTGTTGACCTATGACCCTGATTCTCCCTTCCTCCTGGGGCTTGTCATAAATCACATTCTCCAAGGAAGCACTTTCAAGGGCTGTGGAAAACACGCTTCTCCAGCTGGGCTTCGTAACTTCAGACACAATCTGGAGAAAGGTATGCATGGAATGTGCTTCTGGTCATAGCAATGAACTGCTCCATCAGATCTACCCCCCTTCCTTCTTATGGCAACTTGAGAGCAAGCCAGGAATGCTTTACGAGTTGGCATTGTGATTTGCAGATACAGGTGATCCTGTAGCAACCAAAATTGAGACTAGCAACTTAGTTGTTAAGCAAAGCAGTCACTACGTTTAGTTTACTTTAGTTTATTGTCATTGCACCTCATACAACAAAATCAAACATCATCCTCAGTGCACATCATGACCATGAAAATAAACAAAAACATACATTCTTCACACTCCACACATTGAACCAAACACCACCAACCCCGCACCAACACTGCACTATACAGCAGAATTCAAAAGAGTTACTGCCCTGGGATAGAAGCTGTTTTTCAGCCTATTTGTCCTTGTTTTCATTATCCTGTACCATCTGCCAGATGGTAATAGTTTAAAAAAAGGGTGCCCAGGATGAGATGGTGCTTTGAGAATGTTTTGAATTTTCTTAAGGCAGCTGGAGCTATAAAGCTCTTCCAAAGAGGAACGAGGGCAGCCAATGATCTTCTGGGCAATGACGTTGTCCCTTATAATCATTTTAGAATTGTACATAATAATATGTAGGAAAAATATAAAGATTGCTGATTCAGAGTGCTGTGATTTTTATAGAGTTTGCATTGTTTTGTTTATATTACTTTGTTGGGTTTTGTTAGGTTTACTGTTCGTATGCTGCCTAGATTTGTAATTACAATATAGCTGACTGTGTAAATAACTTATTTTGAAATAAACAAATACATAAACACGTTATATTTTATCACATTGTATTAATTTTAAAATGCTTGTATGCCACCCAAAAAGGCTCAACCCAATAAGATAGAATAGGGAAGACATGCATAAAGTTGGACAGCATGTTCTAGCTCTGAATCTTGATTTATGTATGAAAGTCTTTCGATGATTATAAAGGGCTTTCTCCCTTAATCGTATTTAGCTCACAGGATCAGTGTGAGGATAAAGTGGAATGACATTTAATGCAACCTGCCTTGAACTCCCTCTAAATAAACATGTAGTAAATAAAAGCACCTCCAGCACTTTGAACTTTTCTGGTGGCAATAAATTTTAAGCTTAAGTCTATTTATTTTATTTATTTATTGCACTTTTATACCGCCCCCTCTCCCAAATAGGGACTTGGGGCGGTGAACAGCCATTGATAAAAATACAGTCAATAAAAGTTAAAATAGATTAAAAAGTTATTAAATAGTGGCTGAATTAAAATACAAAAACCAATAAAATCCAATAAGAAATTTAAAACCCTTTCTAAGAACACTAGGCCAGACCGGCCTGCTGGAAAAGATGGGTCTTCAATGCGCGCCGGAAGGTTCGCAGGTCAGTAATGGCCCGCATCTCCAGGGTTAATTCATTCCAGAGGGAGGGTGCCCCCGCAGAGAAGGCCCACACCCTCGGGGCCACCAGCTGGCATCGTCCAGCTGACGGCACTCCAAGGAGGCCCACCCTGTGGGAGCGCACTGGCCGGCGGGAGGCCGATGGTGGCAGCAGGCAGTCCCATAAGTAAGTCTAAATCTTTCCTCAATCAAAGTGCAAAGTAGCAGTTCAGTTTCCAAATGTAAAGGGTAAAATGCAACTTTGAGTAATTCCAGATGAAGAGTTCCTCAAACTACAAATCAAGTAATACCGTTCAAGTACAAGTAATTTTCTGTCTTCTCCTTCTTGATGGGATTTTTGAGGGTTGAAAAAAAAAGTCAAATGGGAGCAAAAATGAGAATTACAAGTGGGAGATGATGAAAATTAGGCTCATCATAAAAGCTAAGATTGAGATCAGATAACTGTTCAATAAAAGTTTTTGGAGGAAGTATATTCTGGAATCCTAGGTCTTCCAAAAAGGTTGTATGCTACAAATATTGAATTTCCCCGCCAAAAGAAAAAAGAAATGGCTATCTTAAAGTGAAAACTGAATCTAAGAACCTCAGTCAGTGAAGACCTTCAAGATCATCACTGGAGGCTTTCAAGAAGAGATTGGACTGCCATTTGTCAGAAATGGTGTAGGGTCTCCTGCTTGGATGGGGGAGTTGGACTAGACGACCTACTCTGTTAATCTGTTAATCCCTTCCAATTCTATTATTCTGTTATTCATTCTTGGATGTGGAACATTGAAGTCTGAGCATGATTCTGGTAGAGTTTGAGAGGAAGCAAGCCAAATTTATATATATATATATATATATATACATACACACAAATTGAAAAAAAAAAGAAAAAAGAACAGGATTTTTTTTCCTTTATCAAGTTCCATGCATTGACTGTTTCTATAATTTATGACCCCTGCATGAGAACATTTAACTTTTACTAACTCCATCCTGAATGTATTTATTTCAGTCGAGTGCACATTACATTCAATTTTCTTCGGACCAATGCCATCAGAATGATTGATTCAACAAAAATAACTCACAAATAACTAGAGCACCATCTACAGGATGCTTGAAAGTTGAAACCATCACTGGAAACTATCATAAATAATTATGTGGCTTTAAACTATAAACTACTGTTTATAGGATTTTCCATCTATTAAATTTAAAGTGTTCCCATGAAATATTTTTTTTCATAGATTTGTTTTATCCAATTTCTTTTCAAAATAAATAATGCAGATAATCCTCAACTTACGATCACAATTTCCATTGCTAAACGAGACAGTTATTAAGCGGATTTTGCCCCATTTTACGAATGTTCTTACCATTATTGTGAATCACTGCAGTTGTTAAGTTAAGTAGCACATTTATTAAGTGAAGCTGGCTTCCCCATTGACTTTGCTGCTTGTCAGAAGGTTGCAAAAAGTGAGCCTGGTCATAAAACGGTCATAAATCATTTTTTTCAGTGCTGCTATAACTTTGCAGAGTCATTAAGTGAACTGTTTAGTGTTAATTGTAATTCCATGTTCCATAGATGAAAATATTTTTTTCTTCTCTGCCTTTTCTTTTTGCTATCATCATATGCCTCATGAAGAATTCTGAAAACCTCAAGAATTTGCACTTCTAAATAAAAACCTTGCCTTGATATCCATTTTGGCTTTTTGCTCTAAGGATCACGAAAGCTACGATTGCTTTATAACTGCTTCACATACTCTGAAACCCTTTCCCCTACCTGGCTACATACTGTCTCACTCCAAGCTTTTCATATGTATATCCAGAAATAAATCAAGAATTCAGGCAAATGTCTCAGTCTCAGTCATCTGGGACATGGTTGTCCCAAAGGTGCTTTTTCAGGAGGCAACTGGACTTTCTTGGGGGTTTTTTTGAAGATGTTTCACTTCTCATCCATGCAAAACATCTCCAAAGAGTAACAAGAAACTCCAGTTGCCTCTTGAAAAAGCACCTTTGGGACAAGAGTTCAGGCTGTTCAAATGAATGTATAGGTTTATTGCAAGCTTAAGCGCTTTACAAGAATCTGACCTACTAACGGTCAAAGCAAATTGGAGCTTCTTGGATGAGAAGCAAAATGCCTTCAAAGAAAAACAAGGAAGTCCAGTTGCCTCTTGAAAAAGCACCTTCGGGACAAGAGTTCAGGCTGTTCAAATGAATGTATAGGTTGATTACAAGCTTAAGCACTTTACAAGAATCTGAACTACTAACAGTCAAAACAAATTGGTGGTAGATAAGAATAAATGGAATTCCAGGTGAGCTGGACTTAGATCTCTTTTGTGGGCATGAAGGGATTTGAGACCGATGACCCATTTAACCCCTTCCTTGGGCTCAGCCTGATGATCTCATACATGTGCCTTCTTCTCCACAGAATAAAAAAATACACCTCTAGCCTAACTCAGGCAGAAGTTGACAAGGCTGTGGAGATGGGTCTGAGAACATGGAGTGCTGCTGCCCCACTGAGCTTCATCAGGGCAAAAACAGGAGAAGCCGATATCATGATATCATTTGAAAACGGAGGTAACTACTCTTAGTCCTATCCATCATACTGAATTTCAGATATTTGCCTTTGTTCTTAATAGGCTAAGTTTATCCTGGGAAAGAGCTGAGGACATTTTCAAAATAATGCAACTATTCAATTTATAAGCCCTTTTGGGTTGGAAAGGGAAAGGCACATGCTTCTTAGCCAAAAGCTCAGGGATGTCAAACTCAATTTCATGGAGGGCTGCATAAAGGTTGTGTTTGACTTCGGGGGGTGGGGGTGGCCAGATTGATGACACTCTAGTTGGGGGCGGCTGTGGTGGCCCGAGTGCTCTTCCAGTGAAAATGGGCTCCCAAGCTCTGTTTTCAGCTGCTACAGTCTCCTGCAACCCTATGCCAATGAAAAAGGAGCTAGGGAGCCCATTTTCTCTGCCAGAAGTACCACAAGGCAGTCCTTCAGTGTTTCGAGGGCAGCCTGGTGAGCCAGATCTAAGTACTCTGTGGTCTGGATCCGGCGCCCGAACCTTGAGTTTGGCACCCCTGCAATAGCTGCTAAAGTGCAGGGCTGGTAGAGATACAGAAAAATATAAGTAGAAGATGAGGGGAGAAATTTATCTGGCTCCTATTTTGATAAGAATCTATCAAATTTCACACTTTTAAATCAATTTGTAAAGTGATGCTCCGTAGCCCTTTGAAATATATAGATAATCCTTGACTTACATCCATTTCCATTATAAATTGTTGCAGTAGTAAAATCATGTGACCCCATCTCTTTTTATGATCATTTTTAATGCTATCATTAAGTGAATCACCATGGGCATTAAGTGGATTATGTGATCAAGGTGAACCCAGCTTCCCAAATTCAGTTTGCCAGCTGGGAAGGTCGGAAGTCACAATCACGTGACCAGGAGAGGCTGCAACCACAGTAAATACAAGCCAGTTACCAAGTGCCCAAATTCTGATCACATGACCATGGGGAGAGTGTAATGGTCAGAGCAGAGCATTATAATGTCATACTGTTGTTAAACAAAAAGTTGTAAGTCCAGGAATACCTGTATTAATTCTGCTAATACAGGTAGTCCTCAACTTACGACCACTACGGAGCCCCAAATTTCTCAATTGTTAAGTGAGACTCATGTTAAGTGAGTTGTGTCCCATTTTACAGCCTTTCGTGCCACAGTTGTTAAGTGAATCACAATCAATTGATAAGTTAGTAACCCGGTTGGTGAGCACATCAGGCTTCCCAATTGACTTTGCTTGTCAGAAGGTCACAAAAGGGGATCATGTGACACCAGAACACTGCAACCGTCGTAAGTACATGCCAGTTGCCAAGCATCTGAATTTTGATCACATGACCAGGCTGCAAAGGTTGTAAGTGTGAAAAACGGTTGTAAGTCACTTTTTTCCAGTGCTGTTGTAAGTTTGAACGGTCATTAAATGAACTGCTGTAAGTCATGGATTACTTGTACAGGGAGCCAAACAAAGAATTTCAACACAACTGTGTGTGTTATGAAGAAGGGCCTATGCTATTTCAGATGATACGGCGGAGCTTCTGTTTTGATTCAATGAATGCTAGTGGTTACAAAAAACAAAGTTAACGGCAACTTTATCCTAATTTATCAAGGATTGTCAAGGAAATGGCTATTTGGTCTTATGTCAAATCACTAGTTTAAGGTAAAGGTAAAGGTTCCCTTCACACATATGTGCTAGTTGTTTCCGGCTCTAGGGGGGCGGTGTTCATCTTTGTTACAAAGCCAAAGAGCCAGTGCTGTCCGAAAACGTCTCTGTGGTCATGTGGCCGGCATGATTAAACGCCAAAAGCTGTTACCTTCCCACCAAAGTGGTCCCTATTTTTCTACTTACATTGTTACATGCTTTCGAACTGCTAGGTTGGCAGAAGCTGAGACAAGTAACAGGAGCTCACTCCATTACGTGCTGCTAAGGATTCGAACCGCTGAACTGCCAACCTTTCTGATCAACAAGCTCAGCATCATAGCCACTGAGCCACTGCGTCACTTGTTTATTTGGTAGCAAGCCTACAGTCATGGCCAAGTTCCATGGAACCTCTTCCCTTTATAGAATTCTAGTATACTAAGAATAGAAAAATTATCGTGCAGTTCAGAGTATATTCCAACTCTCCTATTATTCTAAGGTTCCATTTTGTTTTTATATTCTGATAGACCACGGGGACTCCTACCCATTTGATGGGCCACGAGGAACCTTAGCCCATGCTTTTGCACCAGGGGAAGGACTGGGTGGAGACACTCATTTTGACAATGCAGAGAAGTGGACGATGGGGATGAATGGTAGGCATAAAACTATACACTAATCTGAAAATACTTTGAAAAGGCAATTTGTTCAAAACCAATCCTCTGTATAAATAAATATGCAAGTGTCTGTAAATGAACTGAAAAAGGTTTTAGATCTCAAATCACAGGAAAACCACTATGTATTGTGATGCACAGAGTTTAGTTCAACTGGAAAAAAGTTTGCTTTTCAGCAGATTCAATAGGTTAGATCTTTCTTGATTTCTAGATACAGTACTTCCCAACCATGGAAGATCCGAGCTATCAATTGCGTATAGGTGAATGGGGTTTAGCAATCCCCTTAACATATGGCTTGTACTGTATAAAAATGCTCAAGAGCAGGGGTGGGATTCAAATTTTTTAACAACCAGTTCTGTGGGCGTGGCTTAGGTGGTGGGTGTGGCTTGGTGCCATGTTGGTGGTCATGTTATTGGCTGGGCGTGGCCAACTCAATATCACTCACATTGAGGTATGTATCTCTTCGCCTGGCCTGTCATGACTGTGGGGATGCTGCAACAGTTGTAAGTGTGAAAAATGGTCATAAGTCACTTTTTTCAGTGCCATTGAAACTTTGAATGGTCACTCCACACAAGCAAAGTACCAGCAAAGGAGGGAAAGAAAACTCCAGAGAGATTCCTGAGTCAGGAAGTCTAGTCCTGCCAAGAATGTAATAAGAGTTAATGGAGAGGCAGTTTCTGTAAGCAATACCAGAATGTTTCCTTCCTGGCTTCCTTACAGGATTAGGCCAGTAATTTCTTCTAACAACCGGTTCTCCGAACTGCTTAGAATGTTAACAACCGGTTCTAGCGAACAGGTGCTAACTAGTAGAATCCCACCCCTGCTCAAGAGCTACATTTTATGAAAAAACAGCTAAATTACATGAACATTGACTTAAGAGGTCCTGGATGGTCTCCAAGCTTGGTTGTTTTCTTGCAGACATTTCATTACCCAAACTAGGTGACATCTCAGCTCACAGAGCATTCATTTCAACCCTGACCTACAAAAATTCTTTTTTATTGGTAACAATGACTTACAAAGCTTGATTTTGCAGCAGCCCAGAATATAAATGTCCTTCTTTTTTCAAAGAATTAGTAATTCCTGTGAAAATAGCATAGAATGCCATTCTCTTTTGTAAATTCAAAATCTTAAATTGCTGTTGTTGTTGACAGTCAGTCATGCTAAGCATGGAACGAAAGCTCTAAATGAAAAGTAATTAATTAATTAAAGTTAGCTCAGTTGTTTAAAAAAGAAAGGAAACATCTGTTTTTGTATTTACTATACAGTCCAGTATCCACCTATGTTTGTACAATGGCATCATATTCAAATTGTTTTGCTTTATCATATATATATACTGCAGAATATTGTAGCTGGAAACTGTATCACCAAACTATTATAGGACAATAAAGGACAATAAAGTTAAGACTTTTGGCTTTTGGCATTTAACTCAAGTGATCCCTAGTTATAACAATCAGTAGCAAGGAATCCAACAAACCTATAGTTATTACTAATATTGACATTATATTTTATTATAATATAGGATTCAACTTATTCACTGTTGCTGCTCATGAATTTGGCCATGCATTGGGCCTTGCCCATTCTACCGATCCGTCATCTTTGATGTATCCAACCTACAAATATCAGCATCCCTTTAATTTCCGACTCCCGAAAGATGATGTGAAAGGGATTCAGGCGTTATATGGTAATAGATATTGCTTTTTTTTTTTAAAGTTTCCCTCTTAACATTTTAAATTCTTTAGATTTAATTTATTTACTTCCTTACAACTAGTTCTTTTTTTTTAGTAACTCATGCAAAACATTTGCATTCTTTATTTGTGCAGTGCTGTCTCTAAAGTAAGACATATTAATATTAAGGAAAGGACATGGTGGCACAGTAGCTAAGATGCTGAGCTTGTCAATCGAAAGGTTGGCAGTTCAGCGGTTTGAATCCCTAGTGTAATGGGGTGAGCTCCCAATACTTGGCCCAGCTTCTGCCAACCTAGCAGTTTGAACGCAGATAAAAAATGCAAGTAGAAAAATAGGCACCAGTGTTCCCTGTGCCTTTGCCATTTAGTCATGCCGATAACATTCCCAAGAATTGATCTTGTACAAAAATGTTGGAATTTTGTTTCAGATTTATGCTATTAAATGAGAAAATTGCTAAATCCATTTGGCAATCTCTTGACAATTCAAGAGATTAACATATAGATTCAATATATTTATATATAACCTAATATAAATTCTATATATCATCTATCTATCTCAGGGATGGTCTTCAAAAATTTTAGCAACAGGTTCTCTGCCTGGTTGATGGATGGGCATGGCGATGGTGGGTGTGGCTTAGTCAGCCTTTTGCACCATGGTGGGAGGGGCATTTTTGCCCTCCCCGGGCCCCGGAGGCTTTTCTCAATCCTCCAGGAGGGCAAAAACAGACTCCCTGAGTTCTGGAGGCTCTCTGGAAGCCGAAAATAGGCCCTTTCCAGCCTTCTCAAACTTCCAGGAGGCCCATTTTTCACTCTCCCCGAGCCTCCGCATGTGCCCTATACTTAGCTGTATCCAAAATGGGCCACGGGAGGGACAGGGGGGGATGGGGGGGGCAACCAGGAATGGGCTTTGGGGGTTCTCCAAACTGTGCAGAATCTTAGCTAGCAAGTCTCCCAAACCCTTGCAAACTCCCAGCAGCCCACCCCTGATTTACCTAGCTACCTATCTATCTATCCACCCATCCATCTAAGTTTGGAGGATCACAAACGTGAATGCATAAGTAATACACGTATCAGCTACATACAGTACTAGTCTTGCAATGAGTTTTCACTCCTAATTCAAAGAGAATCTGTATCTTCTTCTAGGGCCAAGGGAATTTGGATCCCGAAAGCCTCAGGTTTCACGACAACCTATTTCCAAACTACCAACCCCATACAATCCAGATCATTGCGACTCTAAATTTTCATTTGATGCTGTGACAATGCTGGGGAAAGAGTTACTTTTCTTCAAAGACAGGTAAGTATCTTTTCTTTATCCAGGGTCCCAGTGACAGTAGAATATTACCAATTTGATTTCTAGAAAAGGAATACGGTCCTGTTTTTTTTTTTTTTTTTTTTAGGAAAGCCAGTTTCTAGCTGTAAGAACCAGATATAGCCATTTAAGTTCAAATTCCCTTTTTGGGGAATAAAGGCAACATCCCCTTTGACAAGATTGTTTCACACACAACTCTTGATTCTAAAAAACAAAAAAGCCATCTAAAACTTTCAGCTTCCTGCTCTGGAATGACTCAACAATTTTGCCATTAGACATGACTTCTATGATGTCTAGTAGAGAAAAAGGAGAGGGATACACAATGACTCACATAAAGATGTTTTTTTTTTTCTTTGTGCTGCCTGTTCTCACACTTCTAGAAAGAAAACATCAACAAAATACAAAATCAAGCCCTTAAAAGCAATCAATGCTATTACTAAAAACTGTAACTAAAAACTGTTGTTATAGAATATCCCCCCTGAAGAGTATTGTTTTCATCATTTTGCAAAAGGCCATTCAGCATATCTATCTTGGGCAGGTAAATTGATCCAGAGTAAGGGGGCTAATGTTGAGAATATTGTTCTCTGAGTCTCAGCCCCCCAATCTCTATCTGACTGGATCCTGGAGCATCCTCTCCTTACTAGATTGTGTAGGGCAGATAGATTCTACCTGAAAAAGACAATCCATAGAAGAGTTTATAGGTAAGCAGCAGTCCCTTGGCTCAGAAGTCTACTATCAGTCAAGGCTAGGTCTGCAGGACAAGTGTTATTCAACTGACCAGCCAATGCTAGGAAACATTCTAGACCAGGGGTGTCAAACTGGATTTCTTTGAGGACCGGATCAGTACTGTAGTTCTCCATGGGCTGGATGGGGAAACAGCCTGGATGGTTTCCTGCAGTACTTTGCACCCCTCCTCCCCTCTGCCCCATTTTGGCTGGCAGAGTGCTGCAGGAGGCCATCCAGGCCAAAAAACGGGTCTTTCTAATTTCCAGGCTGGCCCCACAGGCCAAATTTAGGCACCTAACAGGCTGGATCTGGATCTCGAATTATTCTAGGCTTTCTTCAGCTTTGTGACATGTTCAAACGCATCCCTGCACAAGACAAATTGCAGTCATCTAAATAAGAGGGTACAAGAGTATGAATTATTGTTTTTGGCATCTCAGCAAAATGTTCAGTTTCTAGATGATACTATGACCATTTTGTGTGTGTGTAGAGATGTGGGTGGATGAGTACTACGGTGTAACACTAGGAAAATAAAGAGAAAACAATCCCAACCCCCATTTTTCTCAGAATATCAATAAAGGTCTTGGGGGCAAGAGCAAGAAAATGACTTTTATCTGAATCTTTCTGTTATTTTTCATCTCTAATTTTCGACCCTTCTTTTTAAACCAACACAATAGGTATAAAATTCTGCCTTAAAACAACCAAATTAGAATTAGAACTTATTTGTTTATATTGGTTTTGCTTGCTTTCATTTTATTTTGGGAACTGCTTTGCAACCAAAATTATTGGTCAGAATCATCTTCTAGTAGTGAACCGAAATCCTAACTTCCCAATGTTAAAACTTCCTTCAAGGTAAAGAGCAGACAACACATTGTTTATAATACCATATCCTCCAGACACTTCCTTTCCAGACTTCTTATTTTCCCTCAATTTTTAATAAATATGAGGGGTGGATTTTGACCTCATGCAGTTTCCTCAGTAACATTTTTAGAAGCGGTTTGCCATTGCCTTTTTCTTCCTAGTGATGACACATAATGACTGGCCGAAATTCACTTCTGCATGAAGCAGAAGTAGAATTCTGGTTTCAATGCCACACATACTGTATGTATAAAGGGGAGGCAAAACTTGAAATGCATAGTTGCATCTATCACATTGGCCTTTTGGCTTCTCTTTGGATGCCCCTAATTCTCATATTGGTTAGCCAGGTGGTTAAATGTGTACTTGTGATTGATCAAGCTCAACATAGCACCTATTTTATGAATAAGCAAGCTTCCCATAGAGTTCTTTTGCAAGCTCATTATCATGTCCTGTCAAAAGTCCCAGGGTATGTTTGCTGTGCAGTAAACATCCTCTTTTCTTCTTCTTCTTCTTCTTCTTCTTCTTCTTCTTCTTCTTCTTCTTCTTCTTCTTCTTCTTCTTCTTCTTCTTCTTCTTCTTCTTCTTCTTCTTCTTCTTCTTCTTCTTCTTCTTCTTCTTCTTCTTCTTCTTCTTCTTCTTCTTCTTCTATTTCTCCCTCTCAACAGGTACTTCTGGAGAAGGCAGACTCAACTCACAAGCCATGTGCAACCACTCAGCATTACCAGTTCTTTCCCTCAGCTCATGTCAAATGTGGATGCAGCCTACGAAATAGCTGAGAGAGGCATTGCTTTTTTTTTCAAGGGTCGGTCAGTTTTGAAAACATTTGGAGTTGTTTTCTTAGAAAACTCGATCTGTGAATGCGTATTCATCATTTGTGTAATGGTAACCTTTAACCAAGGTTCTAGTTTACCTTAAAATCAGTCTTGGGTGAAAGACTGCTATTAACTATGCTTCTGCCCCATATAATTACTGGGCCTGTACCAGCAGTACAGTGGATGCAGAGATAAAAGAAAATTTCTACTAGCCGTTGCTCTTTTTCAATCCCAAGCAGGAGACATTGCATTTCCCTGATGAATTATGTTCAACATAGACAATCATCTAACGCTACATAATTTTGAAGGAGGTTCTGGAGAAAAAGTGTCAATAACAACGAAGACTGTTGTTTTGCAACAATCAACACCCAGATTAACCCCAAGATTAACACTAAGTCAGGGGTGCCAAACTCAAGACCCTCAGGCTAGTTCCAGCCCATGGAGTGCTTAGATCTGGTCCATGGGGCTGCCCTGGAAACAGCAAAGGACCGGCCCACAGTACCTACCAGTGAAAATGGAGTATGGGAGGGCTGTGTGCAGTCCTCTCAAGCTCCATTTTCATCTGCAATGGCCTTCTGCAGCCCTCTGCCAGCAAAAACTGAGCCCGGGAAGGCCACATGAGGCCTTCCCAGACTCCATTTTCACTGGCAGAGGGCTGCAGGAAGTTATCGCAGCCAAAAACAGAGCCCAGGAGGGCCATATGCGGGCTGCAGGATGTTAAACTGGCCACACCCATCGTGGCCACACCCACCCCAGCCACACTAACTTGGCTACCCTGAGGTCAAACACAACCCTGATTTAGCCCTCAATGAAATCGAGTTTGACACCCCTACACTAGAGTGTTAAGAGTGTTAACTAGACTGTTAATCAAGCAGTAGAGAATACCCCAATCAAGGAACTACCCACTCAGACAAACAATTGAACAGTAAACAACAGCCTAATCAAAGAACTATGAAGAAGAAAACAGTACCTACACCAGAGCAAGCTATTTGTATATAAACCAAGAGCAAGCCCAACTCCCTTCTAGCTTTGATGATGTTACTGAGTTGCCTAATGAAACAACTGCAAAGAAAAAGCCAAGCCCAGAGAGCACCAAGGAGCCCACTATATTTTGATGTGCTTCTACTATTATGATTGGCCGCACAGTTAGCCAGGCGCTTAGACTGGGTTTGATATTTTTGTCTGCTTAACGAGTCTTTCCCAAGGAGCTGTGCTAGGCAGAGGTTGTGGTCTGATGATATTAAAGGAATCATTAAGCCATGGTGCTGCAGTGGTTAGAGTGCATTACTGCAGGCTACTTCTGCCAACTACTGCAATTTAGCAGTTCAAATCTCACCAGGCTCAAGGTTGACTTAGCCTTCCATCCTGCCAAGTTGGGTAAAATGAAGACCCAAAATTGTTGGGGCCAATAGGCTGACTCTATAAATTGCTTAGAGAGGTCTGTAAAGAACTGTAAAGTAGTATATAAATCTTATTGCTATTGCAAAATGTAAGCTGCTCCAAGTAAAGCTGCCTTTTGTAACTGATATTTTTGTACTATTAATAATTGTTATTCTACTTTGCATCATTATTTGAAGTTGCTTAGTGTGAAATTTGTAAAAATTGAAACTGCAGCTTAGAAGAGGATGGTGCCACCAACCTCTACACCAAAGGACACAATTGCTACTCTGTTTCTAACACCTGGCAATAGGTCCATGAAAGTTTCAGTTTTGTTCAGACTGAGTCAAAAATTGGGAAAACCAAACAGTGGCAGGTGATCACACAGGTTTGAATTGATTCCAGAGCAGTGAAGAAGCTCTGTGTGGAAGTGCCTGAGGATATCCTATTAAACATTAGAAATTCAAATTACTAGTGCAAAGTTTTGTAGGGTCATTATATTTATTCATTTTTATTTATTTATTTTTGCCAGGTCCTCATTATTGGACAACCCAGGGTTTCCACATGCAGGGTCCTCCTCGGTCTATCGCAGATTTTGGATTTTCTAGAAATGTGCCACACATAGATGCGGCTGTCTACCTGAGAGATGAAAAGAAGACCCTCTTCTTTGTAGAAGATGAATTTTACAGGTTTATTGTCTCCTAATAAAAATAGCTTTTAAAATAATCATGAAGTTTTGTTCCTTAGTGCTGAATGAGGGACCATGGGGAAAAATATTTTCTTGTTAATATTACTTAATATTACTTCAGCCAGTAAAAGGGATACCCCACATCTAATTTAGCCAACATACAGAAAGGTGTGATTGTACCCTTTATCCTATTTCATTTATCCTATTTTCATCTATCTATATTCAATTCTGAGTTAATTACTGTTACTGTTGACTGTATCTTTATATGTTTAGACTGTACACCGCCCCGAGTCCCTTTTGGGAGAGGGAGCGGTATAAAAATACGATAAATAAATAAAATAAATAAATACCCTTAATTGCACAACTTTTACATTTTTCATTGTGATAGGATTGTTTCTTTCCTGATGTGCCTTGAAATTTCTTTTTTCTTTATCAGTTTACAAATGGGAAAGATACATACATGTCAAATACAGATTTACTTACAGGAATCAGATTGAAACTGGATTTTTCCTGGATTAATTATTTATGAACAGAGCAATCCACTTTCTCCTGTTCTCATATCTTACCAGGAAATATGTCGAAATAGCATAGGAACATGATTTTAATCAATGAGTAGCATTTAAAAACTTGGCCCTAATAAGCAAATATTGATTCAATTCCTTTTGCAAATCATACATACCTTCCACATTAATTAAAGATGATGTCCAAAGAAACGGACAGGTCGTGCCACAAATGGACAATTGAAGGGCACCAAATATCTAATTAAAATTAGTGAAAATAGAATTAAGATCTATGCAACTCAGAACAGATAAAGGTAAATATTTCCCTCATATACATGTACATATTTGCTATAATTCTCTGCTTGGAGGTAAGGTAATAACTAAGATGCTATTGTCAAAAGTTATGCAGATTCAAAGTGTGTATATTTAGAAAAAAGGCAAAGGCATAGTTAGAAAAAAAGACTTAATTAAATCCTGTGATATTGCAAGAATTATAGCAAAATTAATTTCCAAGTTCACCACAACCCTTATGTAAAATTTATTTCAAAACATTACATCTATACGTAGAACTTCTTATTTATAATGTTCCTTTTTTTCAAGCTATGATGAAGCAAAACGAAAGATGGACAAAGACTTCCCAAAGACCATTGAGGATGAATTTTCAGGAATTAATGGTCGAATAGATGCTGCTGTAGAAGTTAATGGTAAGTATTTTCTCTATCATGTGATTGGTTTCAAGCATGTTTTTGAACCATTCTTGTTAAAAACCCTTGCCATTTAATTTTTCTGGATGTTTTTCATGACAACTTTGTTTTTGATTTTCGAATTGTACTTTCTTTAGTTATCACATTTACTCTAGAGTATGTGTTTTTCTTATCCTCCTTTTATTCATGATATAATGTTGTAGAGTAATTAGGTCAATAGGCCAAACTCAATGAATTAGTTATTAGGCAGGGGAGGGCAGGAGGAGGACTTAAAAATGGATTTTCTATTCTCAAGGCAAGTCCAAGAACTGCCCATGATAGTTGGGATTGATTGATGATTGATTGGTTGGTTGGTTGGATTGATTGAGTGATTGAATGAATGAATGTATAGTTGTCCTGACTTATAAAGATCTACAATTCAGCAAACAGCAAGTTATTATATGTGGGAAGGGAAAGAGAATGAATGAGAAATGTACAAAAGATATTGAGTCTCAAGAAAGAGTGCAGAGAAGAGCAACAAAGATGATTAGGGGATTGGAGGCTAAAGCATATAGAGAACAGTTGCAGGAACTAGGTATGTCTGGTTTAATGAAAAGAATGTCTAGGGGCGACATGATAGCAGTGTTCCAATATCTTGGGGGCTACCACAAAAAAGAAGGAGTCGAGCTAGTCTCCAAAGCACCTGAGGGCTGGACAAGAAGCAATGGGTGGAAAATAATCAAGAAGCGAAACAATTTAGAACTAAGGAGTAATTTCCTGGCAGTTAGAACAATTAATCAGTGGAACAACTTGCCTCCAGAAGTTGTGAATGCTTCAACAGTGGAAGCTTTTAAGAAGAGATTGGAATACCCTTTGTCTGAAATGGTATAGGGTTTCCTGCCTAAGCAGGGGGTTGGACTAGAAGATCTCCAAGGTCCCTTCCAACTCTTTTATTCTATTCTAACTAACCAACATACCAAAATATATTCAAAACAAGACCAAAACAAAATAAAGCAGTACAAGGGGGTTCCAAAATCACTCTGTTCCCCTAGGGAGAATAACCACTTCTTCAATAGTTCCCCAAATGACGTATTCTGGAACTCACTGTCCCAACACAACTGACACGCCATTGAAGAAGGCTGATGGAGTAGCAAAAAATGCCTTTAATGTAATTAAATTATTTTGGTTTGCAGTTGTATATTCCTCTATAAATTAAAAAAAATGATTTAATAGAGTTTGTAGATAGAAATATCATGGGCCAGTATTGTATAATCTATGATAGATTGGCTATATTCCAATCCTAATAAATAACAGTCTGCACTACTATTACTGTTAATCTTCTCATCACTCCTTATCATCCATCCCCTCCCACTTGTGACTGTATGACTGTAATTTTGTATCCTTACGATTTATATTGACTGTTTCCTAGTATGATTTGATTGCTTATTGTACCCTATGACTATTATTAAGTGTTGTACCTTGTGATTCTTGACAAATGTATTTTTTCTTTTATGTATACTGAGAGTATTTGCACCAAGACAAATTCCTTGTGTGTCCAACCACACTTAGCCAATAAAGAATTCTATCTATCTATAACAATAGACATTTCTTTGAATCCTTCTCTTCCTTTTTTTTTTTTCCTTTTTTTAGGTTTCATTTACTTCTTTTCAGGCCCCAAAGCCTATAAATATGACAGAGAAAAGGAAGATGTGGTTAACATTGTGAAATCCAGCTCTTGGGTGGGCTGCTGATCTAAAGTGACCATAAAGAGGATGACAAATGAGCCAGCCAATGCAGAAACCCAGGCATGATCAACCAGAAGGAAAGAATTGCAGTCCCTCTGGTTTTATATTTAGAAAAATGACTACAGAGCACCTGTTGTAGCTCAAATCCAGTGAAAAAAAGAAAACAAAAGAAAACCAGCAATTCAAAGAATAGAATTTCAGTAACTATGATCATTCCCAATTCAGAGATGGCCAAAACAAATGAATACGTCATTAGAAATCCTTACCTGATAAGTTCAGATAAAATGAAGAAGTGATAACATCTGTATTTTCTTATTAGATGTCGTTCCCTTGCTTCTGTGCCTTTTCTAAATAGCTCCAAGTGATTATGTTGTGTTTTTATCCATAATTCCTCATGAATAGCATGTATTAATAACACAATCCTTCAGAGGATGTGATGTGGTCAGTGTGTACCATTGTTGATTTGTGACAGAAGCCAGAGTACGGCACATTAGTGACAACAGTCCTCAAATGTCTGACAGTGGCCAAAAAAAATTTGTCCACCAGTTTCCAAAGCCTCTTAAGTCTTCCCCAGTTCATTTTTTCTTTCTCTTTTCTTTCTTTTTTTTTCTCTTTGAATCAATTTTTGACTGTTGGAAATTGCCTGGACAAGTCCCTGCAGCTTTCTTGGCAAGAGTTCAAAGTGGTTTGCCATTGCCTTTTTCCTAGGGCTGATACAATGACTGACCCAAGTTCACCCAGTTGGCTTCTTTCCTGGATAGGACTAGAACTCAAGGTGTTGTGATTTCTAGCCTTAACCACTAATCAAATGGCTCTTCCCCAATTCATTACCTGCAAGAAAGTTTTGGAGGATGTAAGTATTCCTCAAGAGAACTGTTTTGAGCTTTGCTTTTACAGTTTTAGAGCTATGCTAAGAAGATTGTAAACTTCTTGATTCCAACAGGATATTATTTGCTTCTGAACACAGGTAGAACAAATACCATTTCTTTTCTGGAACCAATGTATTTGCTTGCCTTTGTGTATGAGGAACTGTAAACCCTTCCAGTGGTGCTCCTTTTCCTTCCACGAGTAAAAGAACATTCAGGGAGGATTATTTGTTGCAGGAAAGGGTTTGTGTGATTAATCTCAAAGCCTAATTCTGACATTTTTGCTTTTTTTTAATAGATGTGCATTTTGTGGCCCACCAGTTAATCTACTTGTCCAAAACTGGTACAAGTTTCCAAACTAGTCATGAATGTTTACAGAGTTGTCCACAGGGGGAATGTCAAAAAAATTCAAGATGGCAGCCACAACCATGAAATCAAAGCGCCACTTTTTATACATGCTTTAAAGTATCTAAGAATTTAATCATTATTATTTAATCCTTATTATTGCTCTCAAATTACAGAACAGAGAATAACAAAATTGGAAGGGACTTTGGTCTTCTAATCTTCTAATCCTCGGCTTGAGCAGGAGATCCTATGCCAATTGTCTATTTTGTATTTTATACTGTTCTATTTGAAGAAAAAAAATCTATTTGAGGATAATTTATTGTAGATAAATACTGAACAAAAATAATCAAACAAAATTACATGAATAAACTATCTGCAGAGTAAAAGCAATGGTCCTTAAATGAGATTTAATTTAATTACATCAAGCCTAAATTAAATATATAATAACTTTATATTACTATATGGGTACCAAGGGCCAAACCTCAAGTTTGCTTTTTAATTTGTCTTTGTTTGGTTTGAGGGTTTGTTTATTTCTGAATATCAGCTTCTGGAAAATAATCCACTAAAAAATAATGACAGAGGTTAGAGCTATGAAGTGGTTGGGGGAAAACATATGCCTTGGGAACAACTCCTGTCAATCAAAGAAGTTTCATGATAATTGTGAATTTGGGACTGTTCTGATATAGAACCAATACCAAAAACTACTTTGGAAAGGGAACAATTTGAACTACTGTACAATCCCATGAATCCTGTGTTTTTACTGTATATAAAATGTGATTTTATAGATCATCATTTACTGGGTTATCACTATTTATTTTGGTTTCTTTTTCTTTTTTTAATTTTCCTGTAAAGAAATTAGAACATTGGAATGGTTGCTCCTTCCTTTCTTTTTCACAAAGAATTGATAAATAATTAAGCTATGTGATTTTCCCCAGTTCAAACAGTAATCTTTCTGTGTGAAAGTGGATCAGAATGCATTCCCACACGTTTTTTTCCCTTTATATTAACATAGCTACTATCTGCCATATAATGTAGAACCATATGGGTACAATGTAATTTAAACTTCCCCCTTCCTCTTCCCCTTTTCCTTTCTTATTATAAATAACACCGCTTTACTTTATTCCAATCTGACACAATCCAGGCTGGTTGCATGAAAATGCCCAGCATCCGTACTAAGAATTACAGACATAATTTTCTAACATACCTGGGTTTGGAAAGATTGAAACTTTGAAACAGGTAAGTATGAAATTCACCCACAAGCAATCACAATTTTCTTCAGAGGCAATTCAAAAGTTTTCAGCGGTAGCAACTTGATCCCTGCAATAAAAACATTGCTCAAAGCAGTTGCAGGGAAAGCAAACTGCAGACCAAAGCAAAGCTCTTCCGATGTTTAATAAGCATATGAAGGTTATCAGTCACATTCATTTATAATGTAAATACATTTATAAGAAGGATAATTTTACTTGGACCTTATATCCACTCAATAGAATAGAATTCAACTACTCCCATCCAACAGATATATTTGGATCCCTCAGCCCTTTGCACCTTCTCCTTTCAGGTTTCATGTTATAATTCATGTAAATGGTTTGATTATAAATAGTAACATTTCTAATCAGATTAAAATATAATTACTTATTGAATACGAACCACTGGTATGATACAACTGCAAAAATACTGCATTGATAGAAGCATGATTTACAAATTACAGGAGGTTCCACCCAGGGGTGGGATTTGAAAATCCCAGCAACCGATTTGCTGACTGGTTGCTGGGTGGGCGTGGCCTCCCGGAATTTCCGGGAAGACCATTTTTCACTTTCACCAGGGTTCAGAGGCTTCCCTCGGGCCTCTGAAAGGGGGAAAATGGCCTCCCCTGGATCCGGAGCCCCTCCAGAACCCGGAAACAGGCCTGTTTCTGGACTTCCGGAAGGCCCGTTTTTCGCCCTTCCAGAACCTCCACGTAGATCCTGCATCCAAAATGGGCTGCGTGGAGACTCCTTGGAAGGGTGGGTTGGGGAGGGCGGGGCCAGCCGGTCAGTTCAATTACAGGTTCAGTGAACCAGATGTAAATTTAACATATGGTTCACCCAAACCAGTTCCAATCGGCTGAATCTCACCCCTGGTTCCACCTGTGTTTTGTAATATGCTACCTGTTCTAACATATGCCAATGAAACATGGACACTAACCTCACAATCAATACAAAAGCTATGAGTGACGCAAAGAGCCATGGAAAGATACATGCTTGATGTCACTAGACAAGATAGAAAGACCTGCAGGTGGATTAGAAAACAAACAAAAATCTACGATGCCATCGAAAGAGTAAAAGAATTGAAATGAAAATGGGCTGGTCACACAGCAAGAACTGATGGCAGGTGAGCCAAGGCAGTCATGGAATGGATTTCACTTGATAAAAAGCATCCACAAAAGAGACTTAAAATAAAATGGAGTGATGACATCAACAAGTATTGTGGGCCCACCTGGCAAAGGAAAGCTCAAGACTCTTTAGAGATTCTCAATCATCCAGATCAAAGGTGCTGTTTTAGAAGGCAATTGTACATATTGTACAGTTGTACAACTGTGCAACTGTACATATCAAGCTACTAACTAGAGTATACAAAACATTTGCTAGACCAATACTTGAATATAGCTCATCTGTCTGGAACCCACATTACATATCTGATATTAATGCAGTTGAGAAACTCCAGAAATATTTTACAAGAAGAGTTCTCCACTCCTCTACTCATTGCAGAATACCTTATGCCACCAGACTTGAAATTCTAGGCCTAGAAAACCTAGAACTATGCAGCCTTCGGTCCGATCTAAGTATACCATAGTACAAAAAATTATATATTGCAATGTCCTACCTGTCAATGAATACTTCAACTTCAACCACAACAATACACGAGCACACAATAGATACAAAGTCAAGGTAAACCGCACCAAACTTGATTGCAGGAAATACGACTTCAGCAACAGAGTGGTCAATGTCTGGAATACTCTACCTGACTCTGTGGTTTCTTCCCCAAACCCCACAAACTTTAACCATAGACTGTCTACTATTGACCTCACCCCTTTCCTAAGAGGTCTGTAGGGGGCGTGCATAAGCGCACCAACGTGCCTACCGTCCCTGTCCCATTGTTTCTTGTTTTTTTTTTCTTTGTTCTTTCTTATATGTATCCATTTCATGTATTCATAACTATGTTTGTACTTATACCTGTTATCTTATAATTGCTTGACAAAATAAAATAAATAAATAAAAAATGTGGCTTGGACTTCATGTATAAAAGGTCTCAAGAGCTACATTTTATGAAAAAAAAACTACATTTCATGAACATTGACTTAAGGGGTCCTTGGTGCTCTCTGAGCTTGATTGTTTTCTTGAAGATAGCCTGTAGAGATTCTCAGTCATCCAGGTCATGGTTGTCCCAAAGATGCTTTTTTAGGAGGCAACTGGACTTTCTTGTTTTTTCTTTTGAGGATGTTTTGTTATCATCCAAGAAGCTTCTTCAGCTCTGAAAGGATAATGGGGAATGGAAGGATTTATATTCCTTGCAGACAGCTGGTCGTTTGCATCCTTTTAGAGGGTCATTGAAGCACTTGGAGGCTTATCTGTATCCTCAGGGTCACCTGAGTGGTGCTCCTGGTTCTTGTAGTCTGCAATTTTTTCCTCTGGAAATCAGTCCATACTCCCACACTATTCAAAGGGTATTCATCCCAAATTGTATAGCTAAAAGTCTGTAGAGATTCTCAGTCATCTAGGTCATGGTTGTCTCAAACATGCTTTTGCAGGAGGCAACTGGACTTTCTTGTTTTTCTTTTGAAGACGTTGGATGAGAAGCGAAACATCTTCAAAATAAAGCCAAGAAAGCACCTTTGGGAAGATTCAAGTCTGTATTGATTGGAAACATGTGGAAGAGGCCTTCATCCTGCAGTGGCTAGACAATGGCTAGAATGATGATGGTGATGAATAGTTCCACCTAAGACCTAGTATTGTACTAAGTTCTTCCATAGTCTAAGAAGAATTCAAATAAGTGGGGAAAGAGCAGAGAAAAGCAAAGTGGTCAGTCAGAACATAGGATACTAAGTTTTTGAGAGAGGGATTGAAAGAATGAAGTATTTTGAGAAGAAAAAACTGAGAAGAGACAGGGTAACATTAATCAAATATCTTCAATAATGTTAGTACATAGAAAATCAAGACCTCCTCTAAATCATCCCAAATCAGACACAGAATACTATTTTTCAGTTACAAGGAGTCAGGTTCTGAATTAATTTTGAGGAAAAGACCAGTTCAGCAGTAGAATCAGTTACCTAGAATATTAATAAGCTCCTTGTCATTCTTCAAACAAGGTGATTTGAATTTAGATTTCTGCAATGAGTAGAAGACTGGACTCAGGGAACTAAATGCATCTCTTCTGATGAATTCTTGATTTTACTAAGCTTTCACTGGATGGCATAGGGCCAATTGATCAGACTCCTCAATAAGGAAATATCAAACTATCAGCTTTCTAAGATTGTGTTGAACACCAGTCTTACATTAAACCAATTGACCATGTACCAAGATAATTGATGTCGCTCTTTGTGTTGATTAGAGATTCAAGAAGTTGGAGTTGCAATAAATGTCCATACTTGTTTTGGAACCAAAATATTTAAATATAGTCTCCTGCCTGGTTGAAATCACCAAAACTCAGATTGACACTGTTAGACTCCTTAAATGGAGAAAAGTGCTAAATTTATGTGAACACAGGCAATGCTCTAGTTCATTGTCCCCAATATTCCTACCTGGCCATGAATTAGAAGCCAGTGTAGTAATTTGATACTAAAATTAGTACTGTGATTTGTGGAAAGGACTGTTTGGAAGTGGTAACCACTTTGAGT
Organism: Bungarus multicinctus; assembly: GCA_023653725.1. Classification (NCBI taxonomy): domain Eukaryota; kingdom Metazoa; phylum Chordata; class Lepidosauria; order Squamata; family Elapidae; genus Bungarus; species Bungarus multicinctus. Next base: position 17,224,413 of record CM042850.1, on the reverse strand, counting down.
TTTTCTAAGAATGCTTTGTGTGTGTGTGTGTGTATTGCAAGTTTTGTTTTTTAGATCTCTTACTCTTTCTCTCTTGGCATAGCCATGTTACATCTGAGATTTGTTTAGTGCACTGCATATTTAAAATGCATGTAAAATGCTGAAGTCAAGCACTTAAAATATGAAACTAAGCCCAGGGAAAATTGGGATTTAAAATGCATTCAGGTTTATGGAGTGGAGTGGAGTGGAGTGGAGTGGAATGGAATGGAATGGAATGGAATGGAATGGAATAGAATAGAATAGAATAGAATAGAATAGAATAGAATAGAATAGAATAGAATAGAATAGAATAGAATAGAATAGAATAGAAGAATGTGATTGGGCACACAAGAAATTTGTCTCTGGTACATAAGCTCTCAGTGTACATGCAAACAATAAAGTAATATAATCATAATAATAATACCAATAAGAGAAGGTAATGGAAAAGACGAGAAGGATAAGAGTAATACTACATAGGTAAATATTCTTAGATATAAGACAATACTGAGGGAATGAGGCTTTCAGCAGAGTGATGGCATGAGGGAAAAAACTGTAATCTTACATGACTCACTTTTTATGAAATAACATTCCACAAATGTTTAAAGAAAACTGTTCCTCCATTCTTTCTAATTCTGTAACAGTTCTGGCCATTCTTCAGAGTAATAAGGTATCCATCATCCATATACATATGCAGCCTTATTCCTTTTGCAAACGTATTCATGGTTCAGTAGGTTCATTCTAAAAAAACCTTCAGTCATTTTACTATTTTTGTTCTTTTTGAGGAAGTACAAGCAATGACAGAGTATTTTAGAATGAACAGTTGATTTCTGCTTAAAAAGAAATATATGTTTTTAAGAATATTTTCCCACCTTCACTAAGAATGAACTTCTGACGAAAAAAAAGTAATGAAGAACTCTTATGGAAAACTAATGGAGAACTCTTATGGAGAAGAACTAAGAATAAACTTCTCTTATGAAGAAGAACCAATTTCAAAAAGATTCCTAACAAAATGTGGAGAGACATTGGTGACCAGGAGATATTCTCCCCTGGTTTAGAGCTTTCAGATTAATAGTGCAGCTAGGCTAATGAAATTCGATGTGTTTCAGGGTCAACAGCTACCCTGAATCATAGCTAGTTCTTTTGCATACTTTTTAAAAAGCTTGTTGATTTCTCATGTGGGAAGAGGTACAGGATTCATGTCACAGAGTTAGCAAAATTATGTGACAGAAGGCATGAATGACATCTAGGTATACTGATATCTTTTTGGATCAGAAGTCCCCAACCGGTGGTGGTAATGAAAAACGTGCTATTCCACACACAGGTGTGCGTGGATGGTTTAGTGCAAATAAAATGAGTGTGATATATTAATGTAGTTCTGATGATCAGCCCCTGTTGAGTTTTTTGCAAGCAGGGGGTGCAATGTTTGGCATCTTGGGAGGTGATTGCACTTCGTGTCCTCCGTTGGGGGGGGGATAAACTTTTGTTGTAGGGATAATGTCAGCCGAGAAGAAGTGGCAAAGCCTCGTACCATTTTTGTAATTTCACATTGGTATAGACCAAAGTCTGAGAGGGTCAGATCTGTTACTGAAAGATGAGTTGCTCTAAAATGATAATTGATGGTATATTTGGGTGAGTCTTGTAGATGTATGGTATTGTTGAAAAACCAGCGCCAGATGATTCCCTTTTTCTTGATTGGAGATCTCTAGTAACAGGAGAGGGCCTGAGAGCGAAGATGCAGTGCTCCCTCATTGTTGTAACGGTGCGTGTGAATCAAGGAGTTGAATTTAGGATGTGGAGAGGACTCGAGAAGCTGTCTACGAATTCGTTATCCGCGGAGCGATGACCAGGAACCAGGATAGCGGTCAGGGAGATGGGAGCCAGGTGCATCCCATAGGCAGCTGGTGGTATCACAGGGAGGTTGGCAGCAGGAGAAGTGGCGCACCAGGGTATGGGAAAAAGATTGAGGAGAAGATTGAGACAAAAGGAGCCAAGAAAGAAACATAGAGGGTAGTGGGGGGCGAGTTACAGAGAAAATGGAAAAGAGATAAACTGTATGATTGAAGGATTGACGGGAAGCAAGAAAGCCTAAGCAGGAATAAGGTCCCACCGTATTCGCAGTGACATAGACATGTAGCTAGACCCGACAGGGTTGGTAGCCATACAGAAGAGAGACGTGAGGAGAGGGACGCAAGGCACGGCCTTGATGTTGAAAGGCATAATTACAGGCGGAAAGAGAGATGTCTTCAAAGGCAAAGGTAACACGTGTGAACGGAGGGGCGAAGATAACAGCAGGATCAGCCCAAAACTGAGAAAAGACAGGAGATATCAGAATCAGAAGGGCTAGGAGAGGAACACTTGTCCTTAGCCTCCCCATGATAAGGTCGAACACAGCGCGCAGGCACCCAAAGAACACGATCAGGAAGTTGAACAGCAGCGTATCCTTTGCCCCAAGTGATCAGTTGCACAGGTCCCTTCCACTTCGGATCTGGAAGTTGCCTGAAATAAACAAGAGGTCTGGAGGTAGGGACAGGAGGTGTGGTAAAGTGACGAGAAGCAGCCGTAGAAGAAGGAGAGCCAGTAAGATTCAGAAAGTTCAAGGTATATAAACATACATTTAACACATTCTGTAACGCTGGGAGGTTCGGGGGGCGTACGCCTTTTTTCCCCATGTATCGATCAAGGGCCGTTTTGAGTGTTAAATTTGCTCTTTCCACAATAGCTTGGCCTTGGCTATTGAATGGAATTCCAAATTTGTGTACAATGGACCAATGATGACAGAACTCCGAGAAGGAGGAGCTCGTGTATGCAGGACCATTGTCTGTTTTTAAAATTTTTGGACATCCCAGTGTTACAAAGGTCCGAATGCAATGATTGATAGTGTTTTTAGTAGTCTCCCCCCTTTGCAGTGTGGCCGTGATGAACCCAGAGTAAGTGTCTACAGACACGTGAATATACTTCCAGGGCGCAAAGGATGGATACTGAGTAACGTCCATTTGCCATGTGTCACAGGCCTCGGTGCCTCTAGGATTTACTCCTTCTGGGACACTTCGTGCCTGCAGACTACATGTAGGACATTGTTGAACAATTGCCGCAGCTTCTTGATGAGTAATTCCAAATTGTCTCACCAGAGCCTTTCTATTTTGATGAAAATAATCATGACTTTCTCCTGCTGTTAAGGTGTTATTCTGCAGGATTGGTAACAAATGCAACTTGCAGGCCTCATCTGCCATGTGATTGCCTTCTGAAAGAAATCCGGGCAGATGCTGATGGCTTCTGATGTGGGCCACAAACAGAGATTCCTTCCTTTCCTTCAATAGGTCTTGTAACTGTAAAAAAAGCGTCATTAAAGGAGAAGGGGTTGCAGGAGAAATGTAGGCATCAAATATATTCAAGGCCAATTGTGCCACATACAGACTATCAGATATTACATTAATTGGCTGGTTGGGAAAAAGTGTGAGTGCCATATTGAAGGCAGACAGTTCAGCCTGTTGAGCAGAAGGTTGTGGTGTGGTAAGTTTTTTATGCCATTGATTGTCAGTTTGCCACACACAAGCCCCGATGGTTTTAGAACCATCAGTGAATACAGTAAGACAATCTTTCACTGGTTGTTGTACTAAAGGAGTCTCTAGAGTGAGCGGAATTGTTTTCAGCACTTGTATGCGTGGGTCTGGTGGTAGATGGCAGGAGACATTCCCTTGCCATCCTTCCAACGCATCTTGTAACTCATCAGAATTTTGGAAGAGTGGTTCCCATTGTGTTAGTCTGCAGGGAGTGTAAAGCGTGCAGATATCCACACCCATCAAGGCTCTAGCTCTTTTCCTCCCCCGTTCTATAAGAAGAGCCATTTGTGCAGCTCTTGTGGTGATTGATGCTTTTGGGGTATGAGGAAGGTGAATCCACTCTAAAATGTGTAGCCTCTTTGAAGTCGAGATTTGAACGATGATTGCTGTAAGGAGTGTGGGTGTGGGAAGAAGCGCCAATGAGAGTGCATGATTGTGTAATGAGCGGTCCATCCAATGGGTATGCAAGGCGCTGTTGATTTCTTTAAGAGCATTAAGCTGTTGCTCATTCAGCCAAATGAGATCCGCTGGACGCTTAAGGCCGACCAATGCTTGAAATAATGGCGAGAGAGTATGAGTTGAAATGGAAAGATATGGGCGTGCCCAATTGAGCGTGCCCAGGCATTGCTGTAACTGAACCAAGGTTGCAGGTTGAGGGAGTGTGAGAACAGGAAGGTGAGGTGAAGCTGTGGAGGCTAAAACCTTGTGTCCTAAATATTGTAACGGATAATGAGACTGCACCTTTTCTGGTGCTACATGCAGTCCTGCAAGAGCAAGGAGAGAGAGAAGACATGGAAAAGTTTTACATACTGTACCTTTAGGACCATCAGCTGCAATCAGGATGTCATCCATGTAATGATACACTAAAAATTCAGGAAATTTGTCCCGATAGGGTTGTAAAGCTTTATTTACAAAATATTGACACATCGTAGGAGAATTGAGCATTCCTTGGGGAAGAACTTTCCATTGATATCTAGCTGTAGGTTTAGAATTATTAAACTCAGGAACGGTGAAGGCAAATAGTATCCTGTCCTCTGGTATCAGCGGGATGGAGAAAAAACAATCTTTGAGGTCAATGATTATGAGATCAAATTTTACAGGAATTAAATTTGGATTTGGAAGGCCGCATTGCAATGGGCCCATAAGTTGCAATATAGCGTTCAGAACACGGAGATCCTGTAGGAGGCGCCATTTGCCACTTTTCTTTTTAATTACAAACACTGGTGTGTTATATGGGCTGGTAGATGGTTCAATATGACCTTCTGCCAATTGCTGTTGAATGAGAGTGTGAAGTGCGTTTAATTTTTCTTTTGTAAGAGGCCATTGATCAATCCAAACAGGAATATTTGATTTAAGAGTGAGAGAAAGAGGAGAAATAGCCATAATTCAAGGTATGTAGAGAGAAGTGTGGAGTTGAGATAGCAGGTCACGGCCCCACAAATTGCAATGTAATGGAAGGACAAAGGGTTTAAGATAAGCAGTCACAGAGGAATGAGGCGTAGAGGCAGTAAGCCAAAGTGAGCTAACCTTTGCTGCCTGCGCTCCACCGACGCCTTGTACTGAAGTTGTTTCAGCAAGGGGCCAAGAGGATGGCCACTCAGAGGATCGAATGACAGAGACGTCAGCTCCGGTGTCAATCAGGCCAGCAAAAGATTGGCCATTCAGCAATATGGTTAACATAGGTTTGGAGGCTTGAACAGATTGGTGTAGAGCAAACAAAGAAGGAGGTTCAGGAGAGGGAAGAAGAATGAGAGTAGCCACAATCGTTCCCGCTTTCAGGGAAAAGCACCGGTCGCCAATGGCAGCGAGAGAGAGATTTTTCAGAGAAGAGGAGTCGTACAAAAAGGGTGCAGCGACTACGCCTTCAATGGTAAGGGAGGAGTTAGGTATGAGCAAAACAGGCAAGGAAGGCGGAAGTGGCTTCAGAACAGTGATAGAAAGAGGGAGAGTGAAGACCGAACCAGGATCATCATAAACGATGTCCTCTGTCAGCTGTACAGGGAAAGAAGTAGGTTGTAAAAAGGAAAGAGAAGAGGAAAGAGAAGTTTCAGCCTTTGTAGCGGGGTTAGCTGAAGACCCCATGCCTAGTTTTCCGATTGCTGAGCAGGAGGAGGGTTAGAACGACATTGGGAAGCCCAATGAAAACCTTTTCTGCAACGAGGGCAAACAGTTTTTGGCTTGGCAGCATAGGGTGCAGTACCCCGAGACTGGCCACGAGGCGTTCCAGAGCGGTTTGCAAACGGTTAACGAATGAAGAGTAAGACTCGTCAACCTCCTGCATTACCTTCAAAAAGGTGCGTGTGGATTTAGAGTCTGAGTCATCCACACGTTTCAGGGCATTCATCGCACAAAGATGAATGATTGTAAAGGCACGGCGAGGGCAAGTTTGTTGCTGAATCAGGGTGGAGTATAATCCGGTTCCCTTTAAGTGATCAGCAATGACCAGATTAGGGAGGCCTCGTCTTATTTCAGCATCTACTAATTTTTCATATTCAGACTGCCAAACAACATACTGGGCAGGAGTCATAAGCATAGAAAACAACATCTTCCAATCATATAACAGCATTACAGTGTTAGCAGACACGAGAGAATCAAGCATGCCACGAGTGTAAGTGGATTGCAGTCCATACATATTTACAGCCTCTTTTAAATTTTTCAGCACTCTTAACTCTATGTTGGTATGAACAGGAGCGCCAGGGGCTCCCGGAACAAGAGTCATAGGGTAAGCAGAAGGTATATCACAAGATTCTAAGGTGAAGGAAGGAGAAGCCAGGATAGCAGTAATATTTCCCCCCGATGGATGTGGGGATGGAGAATCAGTAGGAATAGGAGAGACAGAAGGAGAGGAGGGCTGCAGACGATTGTGCGGAGTGTCAGAGTGAAAAGGAGGGCCAGAGGCAAGCTGAGGAATATCATCCGAAGAGGCGACAGATTGGTAAGGTGGGGGAGAAGAATCAAAGTGAACAGCAGGAGGCTTAGCAGTTTTAGAGGCAAGAGATAAAGACTCGGGGAGAGTGGTGGAGGGGTAGATAGTATTGAGCGCAGCCATTATCGCACGCCAGGACATAAGAATGTCCGGTGGAGCTCTGGGGACATCATACAGATATTTTCCCAAGCGTTCCCACGAAGTGCGATGCAGCGTGCCCTCAGCCGGATAAGCAGGACAGTGCTGCTCCACATAAAGCAAGAAGGAGGTGATAGATTTTCTAGACAAGGTATATACAGTGGTGCCATTAATTTTCTGCAAACAATTAGCCTTCTTCACTAATTGGTAAAGTTCGTCCCTATGAACTGACGAAACTTTGGAGAGTGAGGAGCCCATTACTTATGATTGTACAGAGCCTTTGCCAGGTGCGTAGCAACGGGAGTGAAGGCAGTGCACCTCTAGACAGAAGTCACGCCGTGGAGCTGAAGAAGTGAGAGATCCCGGACGAGCCCCCAGTTGTCGCGTTGTCGCGGTTTGCTCGTTGTCCTTAGGTTCTCTGATCAGCCCGTAGAGCCCCCGCAGGGGTGAAATTTAGAGGGACCCTCGCGAGGGTGAGTACTTAAGTACTAGAATCAATAATTGACACAGACACCATAGTTTCTCAAGGTGAGAGAGCACGTTGTGCCCGGGGTAGATGAAGAAGTCCCCCGATTGCAACGCACCACCCTCTTTTATTTTGCAGTTTTATCAGGGCGGGGGGAGCGAGACATATGTAAAGAGGAGCAAGGAAGTATAATTCTAATGGCGCCATGGCAGGATGCGACCACTGTTGTGTGCTAAGATAACATGATTATCTATTAACAAGATATATGTGGTCAGCTAGTTCCTGTAACTATTTGCCTACGTGTCGTGCCAAGCTGAGTTTATCATGCAATTCCTAACTTGAGAAGGTCATTCTTACGGCCTTAGGTCAAGAGGACTCTCGAGGTTTACTACAAGCAACCTTATTTTGAAGTTTCATATTCCCATTTGGGGGCATATTTTGCCCTATTTTTGCTGACGAATAGATTGAACACTTTCAGGCATTGTGTGCTTAGAAAGAGTTGTCTTTATCTGGTTGATAGATTGAAGTAGGCTCTATTCTATTACAGACACTACTATATTGTCTGCCCAAATTGGCCAGACAGAGTAAAGATGGTAAAACCCCAATAGTAGGAGTTTTTTTTTAAACAACAGAAGTTATTTACAATCATTGATTCCCTTTTTATATATAATAACTTGAATGCACTGAAGGATCCTTAGAATACGTTGTATATAATTATAGCAATTTATATAAAAATAATTTGAAGGGATATACCTGCTCATTATCACCCTATAACCCTTTTGAATATAAACAGTAAGATTATGCTAGATGCTATCACTTACAGCAGTGGTAGGGAACCTTGGCTCTTTTATCACTTATGGACTTCAACTCCCAGAATTCCTGAATGAGCTATAAAAAGTTCCCCATTCCTGGCCTACTGGTTTTTCAGTTGTGAGGGAAATCAATTTTTGATTTGAATGCGATTGTTCAATATACAAATGTCCTAATTTTTGACTTGAATGATCAATATTCTTTATATGTCCTGCATTTGTATATTAAACAGTCCCATTCAAGTCAAAAATTGATTTCCCTCACAACTGAAAAACCACTAGGCCAGGGATGGGGAAACTTTCATGGCTCACTCAGGAATTCTGGGAGTTGAAGTCCATCAGTGATAAAAGAGCCAAGGTTCCCTACCGCTGACTTACAGTAATTCCAAACTATTTTTGAATCATAAGACATTTTGACAGAGGACAAGACATATTTTAGGTTAGAGACTACAGGGAGCACCAAAATGTGCAATCTTGGATGACAAGATGAATCTGTCTAGGTATTCAATTTATTACTTTCAGTACAGCTAGATATATAAGTCAAATTAAATGATTCAGACAGGTGCCTGTCCAGTCTTTCCTTAAAACCTCCAGTGATGAAGCACTCAAAAACTTCTGAAGGAAAGCTGTTCCACTGGTTAATTGTTCTCTCTATTAGGAAGTTTCTCCTTATTTCCAGGTTCCTTTTCTTTTTGGTTAGTTTCCAACTGTTGTTTCTTGTCTTGCTTGCAGATGCTTTGGAAAATAAGTTGACCCCCTCTTCTTTGTGGCAGCCCCTCAAATACTGGAATGCTGTTATCATGTCACCCCATGTGTTTCTTTTCTCTGAACTAGCCATACCCATTTCCAGGAAATCAGCACATTTAACGTGTTGCCAACCACCACACTGGAAGAGAAATGTAAGAAAATTCCATATGAAGAGCAGTTATATCCATGCAAGCTTGATCTTATCTTTGATTTTAGCTTCGGTGGCACAGTGGTTAGAGTGCTGTACTGCAGGCTACTTCTGCTGGCTATCGGCTGCTTGCAATTTGGCAGTTCAAATCCCACCTGGCTCAAGGTTGGCTCAGCTTTCCATCTTCTGAGGTCGGTAAAATGAGGACCCAGATTGTTGGGGGCAAGAGGCTGACTCTGTAAAACCGCTTAGAGAGGGGTGCAAAGCACTATAAAGCAGTATATAAATCTAAGTGCTTATTGCTATTGCTATTATTGAAAGCATAGCCATCTTCCCATATTATATTCTCTATAACGACAGTTGAACAATGTAATGGGTTTCCATTAACAGTTCAAGGCACTTAGATTTTGCTCTGTTTTACTACCAGAATGACTTCGCTCTCTTTTTTCTAAGTTCTGCTATATTGTCTGCAGAGTGTGTACAGCCAGATTATCTAGTTTTTAATCTTTGGTATAGTTCAGCTTATTTAACTACAATAAATAACTAATATTATTTCTCAAAGTATCATCTTACCAATGAACCAAATGTTGTTCCATTTTTCCCAAATACGTCAACCTTATCCTACATCTATGGCACTATGCAACTAAATAATTATCATTTGCTTGTCATTAACAGTATTGTGCATTTCTTTCTTTTTATCTTTGATTACAATAAATACCTAATACTATTTCTCAGAGTATTACTTTACCACTGAACTTTTCCTTATTTCCTGAACATGTCAAATGTATCCAACATCTATGATACTATGCAGCAATTATATAATTATCATTTGTTTGTCATTAACAGTTTTACGCACTTTGGCTTTTCATTTTTGACCACAATAAATAACTAATATTATTTCTCAGGGTATTAGCTTACCATTGAGCTGTTGTCCATGTTTCCTGAACATGTCAAACTTATCCAAGATCTAAAATACCACGCATCAATTAAATAATAATCATTTGCTTGCCATTAACTGTTTTGTACATTTCATCTTTTTATCATGTCCCAAGGCTTTTTGAGGTGTCTGTTTATAATTCCCTTCCTTCAAAAAAAAAAAAAACAACTCTTGATGTAATTCATTGTTATAATCTTGCCATTTGCATAATTTACAGCTGCTTATAAATGGATTTCAACATGTCTTTAAAAAAAAAAACACCTGACTCATTCTTGAGAACAGCCCGACAGTTCCAATAAAGATGTGAGATACAACCCAGATGATAAATGGTCATCTGGGGATATTAGAATGTGGGATACATTGCTCCATTTTGCAATTCTCTGGTTTTTATTGCAACTGTTGTGAAATTCCCAAACCAATTTTTGCAGAAGTAGGCAAAAGTCTACCATCAGCTAAATGATTTATCTGAAGGCTGTACCAAAAAAAATGTATGTTGTGCCATCGTTGAAAAATTATGTTATCAGTTTGAAGCAATATATATATATATTTAGATCACCTATTGTAAGAATTCTTTTACTTAATTCGACCAACATGCTAAATCCTATTTCATTTTATTCCTTAGTTAGAGCAGGGCAGAGTTGTGATTGCCAGAAATCTCACCTACCATTGGGAGAGTTCCTTAATTTTGCAAAATGGACACGGCTTCCTCACCTCTGAAAACAGATAAGTTCGAGGCCAGATTTTAAGGTTTCTTTGTTTTGCTAATTGCTTATTTGACGGGTTTCAGGTATTTTCCTTATCAAAATAACTAGGTATTTTCAGTAGTCAATGACAAAGAGATAACAGATAATCAAAGTTGGAAGGGACCTTATAGGTCATCTAGTCCAACCCCCTGTCCAAGCGGGAGATCCTATACCACTTCTGACAAATGGCAGTCCAATCTTTTCTTGAAAGTCTCAAGTGATGAAGCTCCCACAATTTCTGAAGGTAAACTGTTCCATTGGTTGATTGTTCTCACTGTCAGAAAGTTTCTCCCTATTTCCAGGTTAAATCTCTCCTTGTTCAGTTTCCATCCATTATTCCTTGTCTGGCCTTCAGGTGCTTTAGAAAATAGCTTGACCCCCCTTCTGTCTGTGGCAGCCCCTCAAATATTGGAAGACTGCTCTCATGTCTCCCCTGGTCCTTCTGTTCACTAGACTAGCCATGCCCAGTTCCTGTAACTATTCTTTATATGTTTTAGCCTCTAGTCCCCTAATCATCCTGGTTGCTCTTCTCTACATTATTTCCAGAGTCTTTTTTAATAGTGTGGTGACCAAAACTGGATGCAGTACTCTAGGTGTGGTTTTACTAAGTATTTTTTTAGATGGTATTAGTACCTTGATTGTATCCCTCTGTAAATGCAACTTAGGATTGCATTAGCATTTTTTGGGCTGCTGCTGCACACTGAGAGGCCTCAGAAGGTCATACAATGAGGATTGAGGCAGAGGTGGGCTGCATACACTGTAACAACTGGTTCGCCTACTGCAGAACCAAAAATGTGTGTCTGTGCACACGCCTCCTTCGCGCGCACACATGACTGCAAAAACATGGAGATTTCCTGTGAGCAGCAGCCACGTTGAGTAGAGTGGGCAAGACATGGAATTCACCTGGGCTGCCTAGGGAGGGTGAGCAAGCCAGATACATAGGACAGGATAGCACCGGGGCGGGGGGGGTGTTTGAGCGGGCCCAGCCAGTGGTTGGAACTACTGTACGGGCAAGCCAATCCGAATCGGCATCAGCCCACCACTGGATTGAGGAGTAAACACCAATTTTGAACTTTTAAAAAATCCAAATTATTAAATGGGAAGGTAAAAAGGAAAGACAGCAGTTCAATGGTAGAATTTATAATTTGCATACAAATAGATACACTTCTAGGTAAGACTATGAAAAGTCCAACTTTATCCTTATATAGCCTTCAGCTGCTTGTTTTTTATGTGTAACGCCTCTGGAAACGAATTGGGTTTAAGAAATCCATTTCTGCATTTCAGTTCCTTTCTCCACTTTGGCTACAGTGACGGCGTGGTGTTTACACAGCCCTTAATTGCTAGATTCTTCTACTTCCTTTTCCCTCCAGGAAAGCCAATGGCAATTACTTTCCCTTCTAAAAGCAAGTCTTTTCAGGATGGGTTAAAAAAAATGAAAAAGAATAGCTGCAATTTCATTGCTCTTCCAAGTGCTGGGACTAGAAGGGAAACTCTGCAGAACTCTGTCAATTTTACCCCCTTTAAAGGAAATGAAGCAAAATAAAGCAAAATGAAAAAACAGTCAGCATTTCACAGTTGACCTCTAAATGCATGAAAAGAAACAACAGTAAAGACTTGGCCAGTATTTCACAATTCCATTTACTGAAAAATTTATTTCACTTTAAGTAATATATAACTTAACGTCCAGGTTTTCATAGCAGGTAGTACAGCACGCAGCATCCCAGTATAAAAAGACCATCAAAGACAGAGGATGGACACCATTGGTTGGATTGTCATGTCTAGGGGAGACATGATAGCAATATTCCAATATTTGAAGGGATCCTAAAAGATGAGAGGTGAAAGTTATTTTCCAAGGCACCAGAAGGCAAGACAAGAAACAAATGGGTGGAAACTAACCAAGGAGAGAAACAACCTAGCACTAAGGAGAAATTCCCTAACAGTGAGAGCAAAAAAACCAATGGAATAGCTTGCCTCCATAACTTGTGAGTGCTCCATCAGTGGCTTACAAAAAAAGACTGGACAGCTATTTGTCTGAAATGGTATAGGACCATGATGGTGAACCTATGGCACGCAGGCCAAAGATGATACACAGAGCCCTCTCTGTGGGCATGCATGCCGTCACCAGCTGCTCTTCTGGTTTCTGGTGCACGCATATGCCCCAGTCAGCTGATCTTTGGTTTCTGGCGCTCCGGCACATGTAAAGATCAGCTGGCCTGCACTTGCATGTGCGCTGGCCAGCTGGTCTTTGGGTTTCCAGTGCTCTGGTGCACACGAAGACCAGCTGGCTGGCATGCACATGCGCAGCAGCCAGCTGGCCTTCAAGTTTTTAACACTATAGCATGCATGAAGATCAGCTGGCTGACACACACAAGCGCACGGCCCAGCTGGTCCTTGTGTTTCCGGCGCTCCGGTGTGCGCGTATGCACATGCAGGTTGCTGTTTGGGCACCTGGTGCTGAAAAGGTTCGCCATCACTGTAGAGGGTTTCCTGACTGAGTAGGAAGTTGGACTATAAAGAATTCCTAGGTCCCTTCCAATTCTCTTATTCTAAGATTCTATGAGTGGAGGGGACATACAAATCTGCCAGGACACACACCAGCACAGTAGAATGGAGGCATTTGCATTCAGAATGAAGCTGAGACAGAAGAAAGAACGAAGAGCACAGAACGAAGCTGAGCAAGCAGAACAAAGTCTTCTGCTTATACATGTGAAAAGGGGAAAAAATATTACCTTTCAAGGAGAACTAAAGAAACTTGGGCGGTAGTTACTCTCCCAGTCAACTAAGACTGGATTGAGGATGACATCACTCATTTCTGCTCTCCCACAATGGTAAGTGGCATGTCCTCATGCTGGCATCAGCAGAAGGAAGTGTGGATCAGCCCCGAGTCATTTGTGCTCAGTAATGTTAGGCAGACAGAAAGGTCAACCACAAAATCTTCAGCAGCCATATCCCAAAGCTGTTTTTTTTCAAGAGGCAACTGGACTTTCTGTTTTTTTATTTATTTATTTTTATTTATTTGTCAATTTGTCAATTGCTTACAAGATAATAGGTATAAGTAAGAACATACCAGTATTTATGAATACGTGGATACATATAAGAAAAATAAAAGAAATAGGACAGGGAGGGTAGGCACGTTGCTGTGCTTATGCACACCTCTTAGGAAAGGGGTGAGGTCAATAGTAGACAGTCTAAAGTTAAAGTTTTTGGGGTTTGGGGAAGAAACCACAGAGTCAGATAGAGTATTCCAGACATTGACCACTCTGTTGCTAACGTCGTATTTCCTGCAATCAAGTTTGATGCGATTTACCTTGAGTTTGTATCTATTGTTTGCTCTAGTGTTGTTATGGTTGAAGCTGAAGTATTCATTGACACGTAGGACATTGCAATGTATGATTTTATATACTATACTTAGATCGGACTGAAGGCGGCGTAGTTCTAGGTTTTCTAAGTCTAGAATTTCGAGTCTGGTGGCATAAGGTATTCTGCAACAACTAGAAGAATGGAGAACTCTTCTTGTGAAATATTTCTGGATTTCTCAACTGTGTTAATATCAGATACGTAATGTGGGTTTCAGACTGATGAGCTGTATTCGAGGATTGGTCTAGCAAATGTTTTGTAAGCTCTCATTATTAGTGTAATATTACCAGAGAAAAAGCTACATAAGATTAGGTTAACAACTCTTAACGCCTTTTTGGCTATGTAGTTACAGTGGGTTCTAGCACTTAGATCATTAGAGATGAGTATTCCAAGGTCCTTTACAGAGCTTGGATCATCAACAAGGTCTTGACTATTCAGCCTGTATTTTATTTTCTGATTTTTTTGCCAATATGTAGGACAGAGCATTTATTTGTTGAGATTTGAAGTTGCCATTTGTTTGACCATTCTGATACGTAGTCAAGGTCTTTTAGAAGAGTAGCAGTATTGTCTATGGCATTGAATAGATTTACATCATCAGTGAAGAGAACGCAGTTGCTCTTGATATGATCACAGAGATCATTTATGTAGAGTATGAAAACAGTTGGTCCTAGAACTCTGCCTTCACTTCTTATCCAAAAAGCTTCTTCAGCTCTGACTGGATGGTGGGGAATGGAAGGATTTATATTTCTTGAAGACAGCTGGACATTTGCATTCTTTTAGCGGGTCATTTAGGTCACCTGGAGGTTTATTTATGTCCTCAGGGTCACCTGAGTGGTGCAAATGGATGTGGAGCCTTCTTGGAACAGTTGAAAGGACTGTGTTGTAGATTGCAGATAGATCACATCGTATTCCTCCCCCTCTGTTGAGAGATTTTGATACAATTTTATAATAATAATTTTGACATAAGTGGCTTCTTTAGGCCCTCCATAGACCTTCAGCACCCATAAAAATAAGAGAAGCTGGAAAGTGACACCAACATGCCTACACGATTTTATACATATGCATATTCCCAATTGCTAGAACATCATCATCCTTTTTCAGATTTCTTTAGCAAGATTTGATTGGAGATTAAATCAACTTGTCTTCTCCTGTCAAAATCACAAGGAAGGGAGAGACTTGAGTTTCGACCATGTCCCTAGAGCAGTGTTTCTCATGAACCTCAGCAACTTTAAGATCTGTGGACTTCAGTTCTTAGATTTCCCCAACCAGTGGCTGGGGAATTCAGGGAGTTGAAGTCCACAGATCTTAACATTGCTGAAGTTCATGAGAAACACTGCCTTAAGTTAACAGAATTATGAAGGAAGTGACAGTGTTCCCTACTGTCTGGTGGGGAGATGGCTAGAAATATTCAGCTGCTTGTTGTGTGGGAAAAGCCAATGTTGTCCCCTAGCACAAATGACAACTGTATTTCTGAATGACACTCCCTTTTCTTCTCCCTCTTGCTAACATTTTGATTTCAACGCATAATGATGTATTAAGAGTCCTGCTTATTTAGAGAGGCCAAGAACTAGATCTAGAGTAGAATAAAAAGTTTACAAGAATGATTTCTTTCACTTAGCATCCAAGAACTAAAAACAAAATAAGGTTCTACATTTAGGCAAGAAAAACAAAATGCACAGGTACAGTATTACCTTGCTCAATAGTAGTATTTGTGGGGAGGGATCATGGACTCCTAGTGGACAATCATTTAAATAAGAGCCAGCAGTGTCTGCAGCTGTCCAAAAAGCTAACATTGTTCTAGGCTGCCTTAACAGAGGGATAGAATCAAGATCAAGTGAAATGTTAATACCACTTTATAATGCCTTGGTAAGGCCACACTTGAAATATTGCATTCAGTTTTGGTCGCCATGATGTAAAAAAGATGTTGAGACTCTAGAATGAGTGCAGAGAAGAGCAACAAAGATGATTAGGGGACTGGAGGCTTAAACATACAAATAACTGTTGCTGCAATTCGATATGTCTACTTTGATGAAAAGAAGGACTAGGGGAGACATGACAGCAGTGTTCCAATATCTCAGGGGCTGCCACAAAGAAGAAGGAGTCAAGCTATTCTCCAAAGCACCTGAAGGCAGGACAAGAAGCAATGGGTGGAAACCAATCAAGGAGAGAAGCAATTTAGAACTAAGGAGAAATTTCCTGGCAGTTAGAACAATTAGTCAGTGGAACAACTTGCCTCCAGAACAGTGGTGGGATTCAAAAAAATTTACTACTGGTTCTGTGGGCGTGGCTTGGTGGGCGTGGCAGGGGAAGGATATTTTAAAATCTCCAATCAGAGGTGGTATTGGCCAATTCTCCAAACTGCTCAAAATTTCCACTACCAGTTCTCCGGAACTGGTCAGAACCTGCTGAATACCACCTTTGCTCCAGTAAATGCACTGGAAGTTTTCATGAAGAGATTGGACAACTATTTGTCTGAAATGGTATAGGGTTTCCTGCCTAAGCAAGGGGTTGGACTAGAAGACCTCCAAGGGCCCTTCCAACTGTGTTTATTCTATTCTATTCTATTCACCAAAAGTCTAATTCATGATTTAACTCATTGTCAATGCAACATCATATTTAACCACAAATCTGCAATAAAGTTCTTTTTCAAACATGTTTCATTTTAACTTCACATTGAAAACAGATGATAGACTTGTAGTATCCTGTGCTAGGAATGCAAAGTCCAGAAAGTTTCAAACCCCAAGGCTAAGTATTAAAGCATACTTTATTAAAATAAAGTTTCCTCTCAGCTAGATCTTTCAACCTAGCCATTAAAAGATCCCTTCATGAATGTTTACATTCAGTAAAACTCTGATCTTGGACTCAGCCCTCAGGAGGAATGATCAGATTCTCCATTGCATCTTCCCAAAATAGACAAACAAACAGTATTTAAGTAAGAAGAACCTTAGGAAAATGCCTGGTGATATTTGTTTTTCACACTCCTTGAGTATCAGAGAAGTCTCAGCAGGATTCTTTTTTTTACTGCCAAGGAAACTGAACAATCGCTTGAGCTCTTTTGGAAACACAACAGCTCAATAAAAATCCAAATGGACAACCACCAAAGCTCTGCTACTGATTTAGTTCTTTCACACTCAACTAGCTTAATATATAGTCCAATGTTTGACTCTGTTGAGCTAGATGTTGCTGATGCTATAACTCTTTGTGTGTGTGTGTGTGTCTGCCTCTCTGTCCCTCTCTCTGTCTCTGTCTCTCTCTATCTCACACACACAGAGAGACAGGGACACACAGGCACGGACACACAACCAGTGAGTGGTGGGCTGCAATCGGTTTGACAACTGATTCTGTGAGTGTGCGCTTTGCGCGTGCGTTCTGCATTCAACATACAGCAATTTGAAGCTCAACTGCTTACCTTTTAGGGCAGGGGTCGCCAACCTTTTGGACTTCAGGGACCACCAAACTCACAATTTTAGATCCCAGGGACCACTAAATGGTTTTGTGGGTGTGGCCTAATCTGTGGGTGTGGCTTGGTAGTCATGTAACTGGCTGGGCATGGTTTGTATGTAAACATTATAAATATTTATATAAATATTGATTTTTTTATAAAAAAAGAGCAACTTTTACCCAAAATCAGGCAAAGCAGGCAGGCAGATTGAGTTGCTCACAGAATCATAGATCCATTCAGAAATCTATCTACCTGCCATTGGCTAGCTCAATCTGCCATATAAAATTTGCTTGCAAGCAAACTCATAACATGGGGGCTGAGGATTTTTTGAATTTTCTGCAGAACAAAATCACTCAGACCCGGGATGGGTTGGACTCTGACTGGGCAACTCTGGATGGGGGGCCGGGGGCGGAGTTCGGTGAGGTTGTTTGGGGGGAGTTTGATCCTGTGACCCTCGAGGATGTGGACAGGATGCTGGGTGGGATTAATGCCACCACATGTTTACTGGATCCGAGTCCCTCCTGGCTGGTATTGGCCACTCGGGAGGTGACACGAGGTTGGTTCCAGGGCATTATTAATGCTTCCTTGAGTGAGGGGTTTCTGCCTGCCACCTTGAAAGAGGCAGTAGTGAGACCCCTCCTCAAGAAACCATCCCTGGACCCAACTTCATTATCTAATTATCGTCTGGTCTCCAACCTTCGCTTTATGGTGAAGGCTGTTGAGAGTGTGGTGGCATGACAGCTCCCCCAGCACATGGATGAAGCTATTTAGAGCCACACCAATCAGGCTTCAGGCCCGGGTACAGCACGGAAATGGCATTCGTCACGTTGGTGGATGATCTCGGGAGGGCCCGTGACAGGGGTTATTCCTCTGTCCTGGTCCTGTTAGATCTCTCGGCAGCTTTTTATATTATCAACCACAGTATCCTATTGCAGCGGCTGGGGGGGTTGGGAGTGGGAGGCACTGTATTACGGTGGTTCTCCTCCTTCTTCTCCGACCGTTCGCAATTTGTGTTGGCAGGGGGGCAGAGATCGACCCCGAGGCCCCTGATCTGTAGGGTACCTCAGGGGTCGGTGCTCTTGCCCCTTCTGTTCAACATTTATGTGAAGCTGCTGGGTGAGGTCATCCGTGGCTTTGGGGTAGAGTTTCATCAGTATGCTGATGATACTCAGCTGTACATCTCTACCCCAGGCCACCCTGACGAAGCTGTGGAAGTGATGACCTGGTGCCTGGAGGCTATGCAGGGTTGGATGCGGTGGAACAGGCTTCAGCTCAACCCAGCCAAGACCGAGTGGCTGTGCTTTCTGGCACCCTGATATAGCCAGCTAACTCCACCGCTGGCCATGAGGGGGGAAATTCTTGCCCCCACGGAGAGGATACACAATCTGGGTGTCCTCCTGGATGTATGGCTGTCGTTAGAAGACCACATAGCGGCCATCGTCAGGGGGGCTTTTTGTCAGGTCCATAGGATCTACCAGTTGCGGCCCTTTCTGGATCGGGATGCACTTTGCACGGTCACATCCGCCCTCATCATCTTCCGCCTAGACTATGCCAATGCTCTCTACATGGGGCTCCCCTTGAAGAGCACCCGGAGGCTCCAGTTGGTGCAAAATGCGGCCGCGCGGGTGGTTTTAGGGGCTTCTCGGAGCTCCCATGTTACACCACTTTTGCGCGAGCTGCATTGGCTCCCGGTGGCCTTCCGGGTGCGATTCAAGGTATTAGTGACCATCTTTAAAGTGCTCCATGGCTTGGGACCTGGGTACTTACGGGACTGCCTACTGCCGTCATCGATCTCCCGTCAGCCAGTGCGCTCCCATAGGCTGGGCCTCCTCGGGGTTCCGCCGGCTGGACGGCTGGCAACCCCGAGGGTGTGGGCCTTCTCTCTGGGAGCACCTTCCCTCTGGAACGAATTACCCCCGGAGATGAGGATCATGCCTGATCTTTTGACCTTCCAGCGCGCTTTGAAAACCCACTTATTCCATCAAGTCAGTGTGGCCTAGAGTTCCTTGTAGGGTTTTTAATTGGTTTTAAATGGTTTTAATTTTTTTTAAAAAATTAACCTTTGATTGCTTTTATTTATCAGCCATCCTATTTAATCTTTTTAACTGTTTTTAAAGATTGTACTTTTCATTGCATTTTATCTAGCTGTACACCACCCCGAGTCCTGTCGGAAGAGGGGGCGGTATAAAAGACCAAATAAATAAATAAATAAATAAATAAATAAATAATAAACATTTGCTAGCTAGCAAACTCACAAAATTAACTCACAACACACCATGTATGTAAATATTGAATTTTTTTATTTAAAGAGAGCAATTTCTACCCAAAATCAGGCAAAGCAGGCAGATTGAGTTGCTGACAGAATCATTCAGTGATCTATCTATTTATCATAGGCTAGCTCAGCCTCTCAAATTTGCTTGCCATGAGTCTGCACTGAATTTGCTTGCAAGCAAAGCTTCAGTCCTAAGGGAGATTTGGCTGTGCTTAGCTAGAAAGCAAGAAATCCAACCATTTCCTGCTTCCTAGCTAATCTAAATCTCCCAGTGCAGCAGAACAGATATAGAATAGAATAGAATAGAATAGAATAGAATAGAATAGAATAGAATAGAATAGAATAGAATAGAATAGAATAGAATAGAATACTTTATTGGCCAAGTGTGATTGGTGTAAATACTCTCAGTATACATAAAGAAGGAACATTTGTTAAGAATCAAGAATCATAATGTACAACACTTAATGATAGTCATAGGGTACAATCAACATCAAATCATACTAGGAAACAGAGGATACAAGCAACAAAGTTACAGTCACAAGTGGGAGGGGATGGGTGATAAGGAGTGATGAGAAGATTAACAGTAATAGTAGTGTACACTTTGTAAATAGTTGGACAGTGTTGAGGGAATTATTTGTTTAGCAGAATGATGGCTTTTGGGAAAAAACTGTTCTTGTGTCTAGTTGTTCTGGTGTGCAGTGCTCTATAGCGTCGTTTTGAGGGAAGGAGTTGAAACAGTTTATGTCCAGGATGTGAGGAGTCTGTAAATATTTTCACAGCCCTCTTTTTGACTTGTGCAATATACAGGTCCTCGATTAAAGGCAGGTGGGTGGTAATTGTTTTTTCTGCAGTCCTAATTATCCTCTGAAGTCTGTATCTGTCCTGTTGGGTTGCAAATCCAAACCAGACAGTTATAGAGGTGTAGATGATAGACTCAATAATTCCTCTGTAGAACTGGATCAGCAGCTCCTTGGGCACTTTGAGCTTTCTGAGCTGGCGCAGAAAGAACATTCTTTGTTGTGCTTTTTTGATGACGTTTTTGATGTTAGGTGTCCATTTTAGGTCATGTGATATAGTAGAACCTAGAAATTTGAAGGTCTCTACTGTTGATACTGTGTTGTCTAGTATTGTAAGAGGTGGTAGTATGGGAGGGTTTCTTCTAAAGTCTACCACCATTTCTACGGTTTTGAGTGTGTTCAATTCCAGATTGCTCCGGTTACACCATGAGGCAAGTTGTATAACCTCCTCTCTATATGCAGATTCATCGTTGTCTCAAATGAGACCAATGACTGTTGTGTCACCAGCAAACTTCAGTATTTTAACAGATGGATCATTTGAGATGCAGTCATTGATATATAGGGAGAAGAGAAGTGGAGATAGCACACAGCCTTCGGAGCCCCCTGTGCTGATTGTACAGATATCGGATGTGATTTCGCCTAGCTTCACCTGCTGCTTCCTGTCTGTTAGGAAGCTTATGATCCACTTACAAGTGTGTTCAGGTACTGCTAGTTGGTTTAGTTTACTTAGAAGAGTGTCTGGAATGATGGTATTGAATGCTGAAGTGAAGTCTATTTCATGCTTGTTTGAAGATGATGGTCGGAAAAAGGAAAAATAGCAACTTAGCAGACAAGTTTGCCGGTAAGGAGTGAGTGGGCGGGGAGGGTTCCCAAGGGCCATGTGGGCTGAGCAGATTTGTGTTTCTGTGCAGCCTGGATTAATTGCTTTGGGATGTGCTCTGGGGGTGAGATTTCTCTGCAGCCCACCAAAATTTTCTCATGGCCCACCAGTGGGCCACGGCCCACCGGTTGGCGACCACTGTTTTAGGGCATCCCCAGTAAGTAGAACAGCTGAGGCGTGGAAATCACCTATGCCATGCAAATCAGCTGAGCCAGAAAGATGGAAATATATGACAGGATAGGATGGGTGGGTGGGGGCAGCTGATAGTCGGAACTACCAGATCACTAGAACCAGTCCGAACTGGCAGCAGCCCAACACTACACACAACCCTAGTCCCTAAGACAGGGTTCGGCCACCTTAAACACTCAAAGAGCCACAAAGGTCCTAACCAGAAGCCTCCCGTTCAATTTTGGAGCTGACCTGAAGTCCAGTTCCCCCACCATAGAGTCTCCTCCTAGCGCAGCATCCTTTTTCCTCTACCTCTCCTAACCAAAAGCCCTATCAATTGAGGAGCTGACCGGCAACAGGAAGCCACAGCAGAGGAATGAAAGAGTCACATGTAGCTCCAGAGCTGTGGGTTGCTGACTCCTGCCCTAATAGAATGTTGCACACTTTTGTGAACCTCTACCTTACTTGAACGTAATAGGATACTGAGAATGCACACACTCACAGACTGCGGAATGGGGCAGCCGCAGCCAACTCACCACAAACAACTTGCTGTTGCTCAACTCACCACAGTCAACTTGCCACAGGACAACTCACTGTGGGACAATTCAACAATTCAATTTAATTAATCAAAAGTTAAAAAAATAATTTGAATTTTTGTCATTCACATTTTATTTTGTCCCTCCTTTGGCATTCTTTTTTAATTATTCTATTCCTCTATTTCTTCAATATTAGTGAAACTCTTGTCCTGTGGCAAGTTGTCCCATGGTTAATTGTCCTCTGGCAAATTGGCTACAGCAAGTTGGCCATGGTGAGTTGGCTGTGACAAGTTGTCGTAGATCCCACAGACTGAAAGTATTCTTCATCTCACTCTATCAAAAGGTAAAGCTGGAATTAATGCAAAGACTAAAATCAAGATTTCTTGTTTTACCCAGTTCTGTTTTCTCCACCTCATCAAAAATTTCTAATGTTATAAAGAAAAAGGAATGTACTATCACTTGTGGTGGAGTTGTAAAAAGGCCCCAAAATATTGGCAAAATTTACACAACTGGATAGAAGAAATGTGTAGAATGAAAATAGAACATAGACCAGAGTTGTTTCTGCTAGGGATCGATATGAGGAAATATGATAAATAAAACATATATCTAATAATCCATGTAATAACTGCAGCAAGACTGGCATATACACAGAATTGGAAAAGTAAAGATATCCCAAATGAATTTGATATATTGAGGAAAATCATGAGATGCGCAGAAATCGATAAACTAACAAAGGAACTAAAAAATAAGGAAGATTCAAATTATTATAAAACATGGGACAAATTTTATGGTTGGCTAGAGATGAGGAAGATTCATGCAAATAAGGAATGATTATATGCATAGTTAATGTATATGGAATGAAATTATATAATATTATTATTGGATTTAGCAAAGTCATGACAAAGGTTGATGTTAGGAAGACTGTACAAGGTTTAACATTATTTATTGTAATTTTTGTTTGTATTTATGTTTGTGTGTTTGTTTAATAAAGGAAATTTTTAATTAAAAAAACTTTCTAAAAAGATAAGCCTTGCTTGAGCTGGCATGTCTCCAGATGGCTTCGTGGACATATCCATGTTGTTTTCTCAGTACAGAAGAAGTTTGCTATTTCATAGTTCTGTGTTGGTTTCTTAATTTTCCAGTCTAATCTCCAATCATGGCAAATGTGCTCTACCAAATACTAATGCTACTTCCTGTAATCATAGCTCTTTAATACTTTGTTCCTATACAATCTGTTTACAAGTCATAAAAAGAACTGATGTTTTTTCTCCAGTGAGATTTTGACGGTACATCCATAATTTTATGATATGATCACCAATGCAAGAAACCATCTTTTCTTGCTACTCTTGAGCAGTTGAGCTACTCACAATATATTCTCAACTGCATGTGTGCTCAAATGCACAAAATCTAATAAGTTTTCATTGAGCATTTTCTCTAATTCTAAATAGGAAACGTGCTGATTTTACAAGAGTTTGCATAATGCCAATAAGAGTAAATGCCATAAGCTCTTCTGACATGTGATTTAATAGCTGAAGTGATGGAACAGAACCAGAGAAAGCCAGCTCTGAAGATCTCTGATTATTTTGAACCAGTCTCTTTCTCACAATCTACCTTTATAGAGGTGCTGTGAAAATAAAATTAAAGAGGAGCATAAAACCAATACATCATATATGTCACCTGGAGTTCCTGAAGTAAAGTCTGTATCTGTACATAATAAATCAGCAAAATATTCACTGTGTCCTAGTACAAACATGATGCAGGGGGAAAATGTTTTCTTAATTTTGGTTTATTGAGCAAGTAGAAGCATTTCAGATAATTTTTCTCAAGACAGCTGAGTCACAGCACAATTCATAGAACAGAAGAGATGTTCAACTGTAAGAAAGAGGCATTTTCTGACGCACAAGTTCCTTCTAGTTGTTGGCGGTGTTGCACTGAATATATGGGCTTTGTTGGGCATTTCCCATTTGTAAGGCATTGCTCATGGATTGGTTCTTATATAATTCTAACTCTTTGAGACACCATCTTACTACGCAATTTGATATTACTGGAATGTTTATTTCTTTTGTTACCATGTCTGCTTCCTTCACCTGAATTTATTAGTAACCTTAAAAAAACAGCTTTTTAGAGATGAAATCTTTCTTCTTGGCAGGAAACCAAGTAGCAGGTTTCCAAGTGATGAAATACATTTAAAAAGAAAAGAACAAAGTCCATCTACCAAGACAATTTTTTTTATTTAGGAAAGTATCAAATTGGCAAAGTCTGAGGTAATTCCATATCAGACACAACCCGGAATTACCCCACAATATTAGAAATTAGAAACAACCCCCAAAAGTCACATTCTCCAATAGAAGTAATTCAATGTTGCTTGATGTCATAAATCTCCATCTCAAGGGAACTAAGCATGGAGAGCTCATTTTCCCATGGGAAGAAGAATCACCTAGCCTAAACAACTCTCTCTATCTCCACTCCTCCCCACTTAGGAATGTGGCAAGCCCGAAACCCTTTCCCCCATGGCTGACACAGAGAAAGTAAAAAAAAGAAGATATATTAAGCCTAACTAAAATGGGTACACATATGTCAGTTTCGGGCTTGACAGATTGAAATAACAGTGGCCAAATCAGGCTCCTGAGACTGTAAGAACTGATTATTGCATAATTCTACTGTGGCCTCCAAAACTCCAACGAAATAATCTTGTAAATCCCAGCCTCACATGTAGGGGTATCTATAAGGGAAACAAAGGAGAATCAGAGTGACAAAAGCAACAATATGGTATCGCAACACCAGCCCCACTCTTTCCAATACGGCTTGCAACATTGCACACAAGACCCAATGGAGCTGGCAGCATGATACATCTTCCTCATTTTGATCAAAAACAGCCTCATCATGATGCTCACATACATGATACTGCTGCATCATCCTTTCAATGCTATGTGCTCTTCTCCCACCTACAATTATTAGATTATGCTGCCCGAAAAATCTTGGTTGTCTATCTTACCCTGTCCTGATGTAAAGATCATATTTACTCCCAAAGGGTGCTTTTTCAAGAGGCAACTGGACTTTCTGATTTTTCTTTGAAGATGCTTCGCTTCTCATCCAAGAAGCTTCTTCAGCTCTGACTGGATGGTGGGGAATGGAAGGACTTAGACTCCTTGCAGACAACTGTACATCTGCATTCTTTTAGCGAGTCGTTAAAAATGCAAATGACCAGCTGTCTACAAGGAGTACAAATCCTTCCATTCCCCACCATCCCAATCAGAGCTGAAGAAGCTTCTTGGATGAGAAGTGAAATGTCTTCAAAACAAAAACAAAAACCAGAAAGTCCAGTTGCTTCTTGAAAAAGCATTTCTGGGATAATCAAAAAGTGGATTCCTGAGAATATCCACAGACATCACATTTACTCGTTTGTTCGTTTTATATGGCCGCCCTTCTTGTTAAACTGATGTAAACAAGTGAGTGTAACAAGTGAACAGAATCCGGGATTAAAATAACAATGTAAACATTTGTAAAAACTAAATGGACAGCCAAGAAATCTTAAAAGTTTAAAAAACTAATGCCTCACTATCCAACTCCCATGTCTGGGCAAACAGCCAGATCTTAAGTACTTTCCATAAAATCAGCAGAATTGGAGCCAATGTAATAACCTCAGGTAGCCAGATATTCCAGAGAGTGCCACAAAGAAGAGACAGGCTTCCTGGGATCTGCTAGACTGTTCTTTAATTGATGGATCCAAAAGCATTATTTAATTACTTCCAAATAATTACATTATCACTAGTCTGCTGCTTATCAAAATAAGTTTATAATCACTATTAAAGTTTTTTGGGACATGAATGTTTTGTTAAAAGAAATTATTTTGAGGTATCATTGAGGCTATCAATTTGCAATTCACGGAGATGCCAATGACAACATAACAGGGACATCAATAATGTCACAACCTAAATATTACTTAAATCAAAGGTGAGACCTTTCAAATGTTGAACTGGAACTCATAGCAGCAAAGAATGCTGGAAGCTGTAGTTCATCTGCAGTTTGGAGGGTTAGGGATAGGGCCATAGGTTTTTCAGACTTTTTTAGATAAATATATTGGGGGTGTGATTTTTGTGAATCTTTCTGCAAAGTGCCTTGATGAATAAATAAACCAAATATATAGGAAGCAGTTTTATATAATTCAGATTGATGGTCTCTCTATGTCAATGCTGGTCAACTAAGGAATAGGCAGCCTCCAGACTACTTAATTATGATTGGGGATAGGCCATGAATTTCAATAAGATGAATACACTTACCTACTAAATAATAAAAAATGGAAATAGTACATAATAATACAAAAATCCAAAGCTTAAAAAATACTTGGTATAAAGAAACTTGACTTTGAATTTTGTTTCAAGGCTTTGTTTGTTTTCTTTCCTAATACTTTTATTCAAATTTCACTCTGCAGTTCAGAATTTTCAGGCATACCAGAGCCTCCTCTTTTTGTGGAATTTCTGAGATAGTTTCAGATATCATTGAGCAAGAATTAATTTATCACACAATCACCAAAAGAATCACCATCATAATCATTTTAGCCATTGTCTATCCACTACAGGATGAAAGGCCTCTTCTGCATGTTTCCAACCAAAATGATCCTGAGGCTTCTTTCATCTATTAGGCCTTCAATACTTGCTGATGTTGTTGATCCAGTGGTGTGATTCAAAAATTTTTTACTACCGGTTCTGTGGGCATGGCTTAGTGGGCCTGACAGGGGAAGGATACTGTAAAGTCTCCAGTGAGAGATGGTATTTGCTGGTTCTCTGAACTACTCGAAATTTCCGCTACCGGTTCGCCAGAACTTTTATTTATTTATATTTATTTATTTATTGGATTTGTCAATTGCTTACAAGACAATAGGCATAAGTATAAACATGAGTAAGAATATAGGAAATAGGTACAAATTAAATGGGGACAATAGGACAGGGACAGTAGGCACAACAGACCTCTTAGGAATGGGGTGAGTTCAATAGTGGATAGTTTAAGGTTAAAGGAGAGGGGGTTAAAGAATGTAACAACAGTGTCAGGTAGTGCATTCCAGGCATTGATCACTCTGTTGCTGAAGTCTTACTTTTTGCAATCAAGTTTGGAGCGGTTAACATTGAGTTTGTATCTGTTGTGTGATCTTGTATCATTGCAGTTGAAGCTGAAGTAGTCATTGACTGGTAGGATATTGTAGCAGATAATTTTATGTACTACGCTTAAGTCCAACCGTAGGTGACGTGGTTCAAGGTTGTCCAAACCCAAAATTTCAAGCCTAGTGATATGGGGTATTCTGTTGCAAGCAGAGGAGTGTAGTATTCTTCTCGTGAACTTGCTCAATTGTATTTATATCTGATATACAGTGTGGATTCCAGACAGATGAGCTGTATTTGAGTATTGGTCTAACAAAGGTTTTGTATGCCCTAGTTAGCAATTCTATATTTCCGGAGGAGAAGCTTCATAAGATTAGATTTACAACTCTTAATGCCTTTTTGGCAATGCTGTTACAGTGAGCTCTGGTGCTTAGGTAGTTAGATATGAGTACTCCGAGGTCCTTGACAGAGTGAGGGTCATCAACGAGGTCATATCCACCTAGCTTGTATATGGTGTACTAATTTTTTTACCAATGTGTAGGACAGAGCTTTTGTTGATCGAGATTTGGAGTTGCCAATTGCTCTGAATTCTGAACTGTTCAATTCTGAACTGGTCAGAACCTGCTGAATGCCACCTCTGTATTGATCCATCTTGTTTTAGTTTTCTTACATGGATGCTTTTTATCAAGTGGACAAGAAGCTATAGCTGATACAAAATGTCACTGGGTTGAATTGGGCAATTATAGAAATTGAATAATGTAAAGAAAAACAGGTAGACTCCTAGTAGAATAACTGCAACAGATCAGAATAATATGTGTTTTGAAGTCCACTGCTTTGGTTCTAAGCCAGGTTTCGGACCTCATGAAAAATGCTGTATCAGCATATAACTATATCAAAATGCAACTATGATACATCAGTCAATGCCCAACTAGAATTGATTCTTCCCAACCAGTTGGGTCATGGAAGGGACCTATTAGTGGCTCTCCAGTCCCCCTTTCTTATGAGACACATGGACTATGTAACACATTTCTCAGTAGTGCACCCCACACATATTATGCAGTACTTCCCCTGGAAATATAGATTGCCCTATCTCTTTAGCATTGCACAAGCTAACTAAAGCAGTTGGCCTCTGATTTACTTAGCAGGGTACCTATGAAGATTTCTTTTTAATTGTTCATTGAAAATTTGAAGGCAATGTATTACTGTTTTTTGCTTTAAACGTTCTTGAACAATATTAAGGTTCCGCTGGTATTAGAGCAAGCTACAAATAGTCCAACAAATAAATAAAGAATTAATAAGTACAACAAATGTAAATTATACATTTTATTATAATTATGTTTGCCTTAAACATAGCACATTTCAAATTTAAACAACTATGAAACATTGATTTGTTTTGTCACAAAGCAATTGTTTTTGTTTTCTACTTTACTTTTTCATCCTCAAACTTTGATCATAGTGTCAAGATGTGATTCTTCTCCAACTAACTCTTTTTGCTTGCATCTTGCTGGTTTTTCTTGAAATGTTAACTGAAATAGAATGGATTAGTAACAACTCAGACCTATCTGGGTTACAGAGTACTGAGTTGTATTTCCTTATATGGTATAATAATCCATCTCCTCATTCAGAGTAGGCATTACCAAAAGATTGTAACTTCAAAAGAACAGGGAATCAGGTAAGTACTGTATGTTAATATGCACTATTATAAACATGGTATACTCACATTCTCTGGTTGTTTGTAAAAAACTATTATCAGGCGTCCTACTACATCAGCTTCCTGGAAATAGTTTATCATCCCTTGTTTCTAATATGTATTGGGTCTTTCTGGTTTATCCATCATTTTCCAAATGGTCTCCTTTCCAAGGACTAAATAGGATTGACCCTGTGTAGCATCCAAGTTTAAACAAAATTGACTGTTTTTTTCCCCCAAACATCTCCAGACCCAGTTTATTTTTGGCTTTCCATTGTAGGACCTAAGAATAACTTCTTCTGCCATCTCTTCTCCCCTTACCAAAAAGTGAAGTTGAAATTATCCTAAAGCAAGACTGTCTTCAGAAAGGGCTTCACTGATTTTTGCTTTTCCCTACAGCCCTTGATTAGAGGGCACACCAAATCAGGTTGTGCAAAGCTTCAAAGGAATGTTTGTTTTGGCCAAAGTTGGTGTGAAATAATCCTTTCACACTGCTTGATGAAGCAACCAATGCAGCATATTCTCAAGCAAAAGAAATGATAGAAGACCCTCAGCAGTAGCATAACTAAAGCTCCACCCCTTTCTGATACCCACCAGAAAAGTGTGAGCATCAAAGCATTCTCATGTTCTCCTGCACTGGTGTTACGTAACTTGGTAATGAAACATCTGTAAGCAAACAATCAAGCTCAGAGAGCATCAAGATCCTCATAGTTCAACCCCAAATATCCTCTTCTATCAATTATCCTGTTCATCTTTCCCCTAAAAGATACCAGAACCTGAATCCCCTACTATTTTGGATAATCTCCCTGACTTGATAACTTAATATCATCCAGTTATGTAAATTTTATATCACAGACTTTACAATTATCTGTTTACATCTTTCCTAGAGTAAATAGTAGTCTCAGTTATGGCAGAGAGTCAATATATACCTGAGTCTCCTACATCCTGATTCAGTGCTGTAACCCCAATATCAAGAAGCATTTCTATGATGTGTTCGGGTCTTTTCCCATGTAAGATTGAGAGTATCTTGGTGATGTTTCGACAAGGTCCCACTCGCCATCTTCAGGCTGGTGCTTTTCGCTTCATGCTTGTTTGCATTTTGGTTTCATGCTTTGCTCGCCTGAAGATGGCGAGTGGAACCTTGTCGAAACATCACCAAGATACTCTCAATCTTACATGGGAAAAGACCCAAACACGCCAAGACCTGCATACCTGTACCCATGAAAATCTACGAAAACATTTGTGTGTGTGTGTGTGTGTGTGTGTGTGTGTGTGTGTGTGTGTGTACAGGCTGAATAGTCAAGACCTTGTTGATGATCCAAACTCTGTAAAGGACCTTGGAGTACTCATCTCTAATGATCTAAGTGCTAAAGCCCACTGTAACTACATAGAGAAAAAGGCGTTAAGAGTTGTTAAACTAATCTTACGTAGCTTTTTCTCTGGTAATATTACACTAATAACTAGAGCATACAAAATATTTGTTAGACCAATCCTCAAATACAGCTCATCAGTCTGGAACCCACATTACGTATCTGATATTAACACAGTTGAGAAAGTCCAGAAATATTTCACAAGAAGAGTTCTCCACTCCTCTACTCATTGCAGAATACCTTATGCCACCAGACTTGAAATTCTAGACCGAGAAAACCTAGAACTATGCCACCTTCGGTCCGATCTAAGTATATTAAATCATACATTGCAATGTCCTACCTGTCAATGAATACTACAGATTCAACCATAACAATACAAGAGCAAACAATAGATACAAACTCAAGGTTAATCACACCAAACTTGATTGCAGGAAATATGACATCAGCAACAGAGTGGTCAATGTCTGGAATACTTTACCTGACTCTGTGGCTTCTTTCCCAAACCCCAAAAACTTACCGTTGCTATCCTATTGTTTCTTTTATTTTTCTTATATGTATCCATGTATTCATAACTATGTTTTTACTCATACCTATTATCTTGTAAGCAATTGACAAACCAAATAAAATAAAATTATATATATATAATTTATAAATAAAATTATATATATATATATATGTAACCGTTTTTTTCTTTGTTAAAGAAATTAGGAAATAAGACAAACATAAAATACCTGAAGTATTTCATGAGAAGAGTACTACGCTCCTCTGCTCGCAACAGAATACCCTACCAGACTTGAAATCTTGGGCTTGAACAACCTAGAACTACACTGCCTATGGTTGGACCTAAATGTAGTACCCAAAATTATCTGCTACAATGTCCTCAGCTTCAACCGCAACGATGCAAGAGTACATAACAGATACAAACTCAGTGTAAACCGCTCCAAACTTGATTGCAGAAAGTACAACTTTAGCAACAGAGTGGTCAATACCTGGAATGCATTACCTGACTCTATTGTTACATCCTCAAACACCCACTCCTTTAACCTTAACTATCCACTATTGACTTCATCTCATTCCTAAGAGATCTGTAAGGGATGAGCATAAGTGGACAATCGTGCCTACTGTCCCTGTCCTATTGTGCCCATTTATTTCTACCCATTTCCTGCATTCTTACTCATGCTTATTCTTATACAGTACCTATTATCTTGTAAGTGGTTGACAAATCAGGTAAATAAAAAAATAAAATAATTAATATTAAATCAGTTCATCAATCAAGAACAATGATGATGTTTTCCCACAGTCCTGTGTGGCAAACATGGGAAACATAACATGAACATTTAGAAATTGGCACCCTCAGCCACAGTTTCCTCATCCTGCTTTCTTGAAATGACAACTTCTGCTTCTTCCAGTCTTTCACAATCAATATACGTGAAGCAGTAAAACTCTTACAAGTAATATGATCCTCATATCATCCACCTATTTTAGATTCCATCTTCATCGTTTAATATTGGCCAACTCACTCTTTAATGACCAAGTGCCAGATGTGATAATTTCAGACATGCAGCTTTTGTCCAATTGTGCTTTGCCATGGAACTGCAATGCTAGAATGCCTACTTCAGCATATGACCTCACTTGATTTCATGAATGAGATAAGTGTTAAAAAAGGAAAGTGCTTAAGAAACTGGATGTATACTGTTAGTGTCTATTATCTTGTAAGTGATTGACAAATCAAATAAATAAAAAATAGAATAAATTCTATTAGTAGACATTACACAAATATTTGTTTAGTTCGCAGCTAAAGGTCAGTTTATAAAAGTTATTTTATATTTTTCAAACCACTACAACAACAACTGAAAGTGATAAGTATTTTATTGATTGTCCTTTGAAATAAATAGTCCTATAAATTGTGCATTGAGGTTCAGCTACAATTAACAAAGTGCATTAAGAAAGAAAAGCTATCAAATGCATATATATTCATTAGTATAACATACAAACAAAGTTGTTGCCAAAAATAAGTGGAAGTGGATCTCCAGTGACTTTGTAGACATCTCTATGTAGCATTCTTGGCCACTGCATGCAAGTCATTGGCTATTACTCATTTCAAGTCTTGTCTATCAGTACACCTATCCAGATATTGGGTAATGTGGTGTCACCAGTTAATCCTTTCAACTCAGAAATTTCTCTGTGCCTCCAACACAATTGCAATGCAATGCAATCCAGATATTAACTCAGTGGAGTAGCCTTCCAAATTCTCTCAAAGCCAGCTATGTATTACATTCAGCTGAGAAAAAAATTGCAAGATTGCAAACAAAAATAAGCATGGAGAAATGGACATAACACAATCTGCATAAAACCTTTACAGCTTTTTTTTTAAAAAAATCTCAAATTCAACCAACTAAACTTGAAATATTCACAAAAAAAGTAAAACTGAACAATTGCCTACTTGAACTCCAACTTTCTTCAGACTCTCAAAAATGTACCAAACATTAAAGCTATGGTGGCCAACAAGCATATTTGAATAACATGTATTTAAGGAATGGTAAACTATATAGTCAATTATAAAATATTGTTATTTGGCTGTCAACATTATGTTTGATATGCATTATTCTCTTAGAAATGTAGAGCCACATAATTAGAAGAAATTCTGAAGATCCTCTAAGCAATTCTTAATTAGCATTATTAAATTAACCATAGCTTAATATGCTATTGTAAGCAATCCAAGGCATTTAGCTATGTTCATGATTCTGAAGATTTCCAACACTTAATTTTCTAACATGATCATGCAGAACAATACATGTAAAACACAGAGGAGGGAGTCATAGTTTGATGGTCATGAGCTGCACATTGTATTTTATTATCCTTCCCCATGGATTTCCATTAGGTCATTAGCTGTTCTGTGGCAATCAGATAAAAATTTCTGTATGCTTGAAACAGCTTTAATCAGGGAGGCCAGTGAAGAATGGCAAAAATAATTTGAATTGTTTTTATTTCATTCAATTAAAGGATTCATTTTTATTTTCCAGCAGTTTTAAGTTGCTTAACAATGAAGTTATACTTCAGGAGTAGAATTGACACGGATATTTTTTTTAAAAATGAATGTGAGGAAATAGTGAAACTGAATAATCCTATTAAATTATGTATATTACCTTTGCAATATTTTCTTGTTTATAGATACAAAACAGAAAATCACTATAAGCCAATGAACAGGGCCCTGGTTCTATACCAGATTCTTTATCTCACACAAACTTGAGTCCTATCCCATAAGAAATATTTTTACCAATGACTCTCAAAACTTAGGGACGCAGTGGCTCAATGGCTAAGATGTTGAGCTTGTTGATCAGAAAGGTCGGCAGTTTGGCGGTTCGAATCCCTAGCATTGCACAGCGGAGTGAGCTCCCGTTACTTGTCCCAGCTTCTGCCAACCTAGCAGTTCGAAAGCATGTAAAAATGCAAGTAGAAAAACAGATAACAGATAATCAGAGTTGGAAGTGACCTTGTATGTCATCTAGTCTAACCCTCTCCCCAAGTGGGAGACCCTACACCATTTCTGACAAATGGCAGTCCAATCTTTTCTTGAAAGTCTCAAGTGATGAGGCTCCCACAACTTCTGAGGGCAAGCTGTTCCATTGGTTGATTGTTCTCACTGTCAGAAAGTTTCTCCTTATTTCCAGGTTAAATCTCTCCTTGTTTAGTTTCCATCTGTCATTCCTTGTCTGGCCTACAGGCACTTTAGAAAATAGCCTGACCCTTTCCTCTATGTGGTAGCCCCTCAAATATTGGAAGACTGCTATCATATCTCCCCTGGTCCTTCTCTTCACTAGACTAGCCATGCCCAGTATCTGTAACCGTTCTTCATATGCCTTAGTCTCCAGTCCCCTAATCATCCTGGTTGCTCTTCTTTGCACTTTTTCTAGAGTCTCAACATCCTTTTTTTAATGTGGTGACCAAAACTGGATGCAGTACTCTAGGTGTGGTCTTACTAAGGCTTTATAGAGGGATATTAGTACTTCACCTGATCTTGATTGTGTCACACTGTTAATGCAGGATTGCATTAGCTTTTTTGGCTGTTGCTGCATACTGCTGGCTCATATTTAACTGGTTGTCCACTAAGACTCCAAGATCCCTGTCACAGGGATCTTGGAGCCAGGTTTCACCCATTCTATATGTGTACTTTTGATTTTTCTTGCCTAAATGTAGGACTTTACTTTTCTCTACATTGAATTTCATTTTGTTAGATACAGCCCTGTGTTCAAGTCTGTCAGGATCCATTTGGATCTTAAACCCATCTTCTTGAGTGTTGGCTATTCCTGCCAGCTTAGTATCATCTGCAAATTTGGTAAGTTCCCCTTCTATTCCCTCATCTAAATCATTAATGAAGATATTGAAGAGTATTGGGCCTAAGTCAGAACCTTGTGGCACCCCACTGCTTACTTCCCTCCATGTAGACTTAGACCCATTAAGGACTACTTATTGAAATGACAATAATTATAAGATTTAAAGGTGCCACACTCTATTTGGCAATTATAGGGGGAATCTTGCTTTTTAATGCCTGGAAGGGGAGGAAATTATCTTTTTTCCTCTTTCTTTCGGGATGATGATGGAAAAGAATATATGAAATTGTAAACAGGACAGACAAAGTACAAGTATAATGAATAGAAAAGAAATTTAGGAAAAGAAATGTAATTGAATTAGAAAGAAATGAGATAATTATAAAAGAAGGTTAAGGAAAGTAAGGGAAGAGAAAAATTATTGAGAAATTGATAAAATGGTGATAAGATATGAAACTGAATATATAAGATGAATATGTAATTGAGATTATGTCTCTTTGGAGATGTGATAACCTGGAATCATGCTGTTCTCAAAAAAAGATGTTTTATTTGTTATTATGTTTTGTAAAAACCCAATAAAACTTTTACAAAAAAAAAAAGGACTATTCATTGAGTACGGTTTGTCAGCCAGTTGTGAGTCCACCTAGTGGTGGTGCTATCTATTCCACTTTTTTCTAGTTTACCAAGAAGTAGGTAGTGGTCTACTTTGTCAAATGCCTTGCTGAAATCTAAATATATTATGTCCACAGTATTTCACTGGTCTACTAATTTAGTCACTACGTTGAAGAATGAAATAAGATTGGTTTGGCATGATCTGTTTTTAACCAACCTGTGTTGACTGCTAGTTATTACTTTACTTGTTTCCAGAAGTTCGCAGATCTGGTTTTTTAAATTATCTTTTCCAGTATCTTCCCGGGTATTGATGTTAGGCTGATTGGTCTATAGTTTCCTGGGTCTGTTTTTTTTTCTCCTTTTTTGAAGATGGGAATCACATCAGCTCTTTTCCAGTCCTCTGGTAGTTCCCCGGTGCTCCAGGATTTTTGAAAGATATAGTGCAGTGGTTCTGAGATGACCTCTGCCAGCTCCTTTAAAACTTTGGGATATAATCCATCATAGGGACCACTTTGGTGGGAAGGTAACAGCGTTCCATGTGCCTTCAACATTTTATCATGCCGGCCACATGACCACGGAAATGGAGATGAGCACCACCCCCTAGAGCTGGAAATGACTAGCATGGATGTGAAAGAGGAACCTTTACCTTTACCTATCAAAACTTAATCATTACGGCTGCTATCTTATGATTATCTAAATTGTTGCAGCCCAGCTCTGTTTATGACTTCAGCCCCCTTCTTTCTTGCCAATGTTTCTTGAATGTTCCTGTCTTGTATTTCCACCCCCACAACAATTATCTTGTGAAGTGGGTTGGGCAGAGACAGCTCAATGCATTTTTATTGACTAAATTTTACCCATTCTTCCTAAGTAAGAAATATCTCTAGCTCAATTTAAGGAAGTCAGTATTTCTGTGTTTTTAGTGTTACAAAAGAGAGTAATATAAGAATGATGTAGATGTCTTCCTGGGTAGGATTGACAGTAGTGGGGAGGGGAGGTTTTCACCTATTGTGGAATTGTTTAAAATATTACATAAACTGTTTAACATATTACATAAATTCACAAACCACAGACAGTACCACAGAATGAGTCATTAAAGAACTAGCAGCAAAACCTATAGGTCCTCTATAAATACAGTATGTGATCCTTGGAGCCAAGCACCACAGATCTAAAGTCTTCTCCTATAGCACCGAGTTTGCAATTAGGGTCATTATGAAGAACATCTTGATCTGTGCCACAGTTTTTCTGCCTTCTTTATTTGCTATCCCAATAGATCCCAGTTCTGCAGATGGACCAAGTACTGAAGACACAAAACTTCTACAAGTGAGTTCCATCAAAACTTGACATCATCTATAGCTTGATAGATTCTGCTGCTATCCTGAATTTTATTATTTTTAAATTAATTATGTACTTAGGTAATATAAATCTGTGTTGTGCATTCATAGTATGCTATTTCTGCATCCATAACATTGCCCTTTTTTTCCCCATCTTGCTACTCAAGTTGATATGTGTTGGCTTCTATGGTGGTATTGTATCCATGTGCTGACATATCCCATGCTTTCTAATGAAGTATTTCCATCCTGATCTGACTCTTGTTGTAATTGTTTAACTTCTTTCCTTTATTGTTTAGAAAATACATAATACCATATGTATACAAAGTCTATGATAGACATTTCAGCTTAACATAAGCATTTCTAAAAACACTGACAGACAGACAGACAGACGGACGGACGGAAGGAGGGAGGGAGAGAGTTATTTTTATGATGTCACAAGTCTTGTGGTATCAAAAGCAAAATCAATCAATCAGTGATTTAAGAAATTGGCAAGTTTAGCAGGAATAAGGAACAGTCTTCTTTTGTTTAGTTGTCATGATAATTGGCCACATAACCAGAACTTTAAACCTGGAAGAAATCTCAAAGATTGAGTGGTCTACCCACCAGTTGCTGAAAGAATTTTACAGCAGGTTTCCATATTTTTTTTGTCAAATTTATATGGTCACTCAGCTCACATGATGTGTCTAGTTTACAGCTCTATTAATTACCCAGCTGGCATCCTTATTGGATAACTATATTGTCTCTTCCCTGAAGATATCAATTAAAGTTTGGCTGTTGCTTTAGGGAGTAGCCATCGGAGTAAATGAAAACTGACTGGCAGTGTTTGCTGGGAAAGGATGAAAATGGTGGGAAATCACCAATTACTGTACAATGTAATGCACAGAGTAAATAAATATAGCACCACTTATTAGTATCAAGTCTATAGCAGGATAGAGAGATATAAATACATGCCAGTTGCCAAGCGTCTGATTGTTTATCACATGACCTCACCATGCTGCAATGGTTGTAAGTATGAAAAAGGGTCATAAGTCACTTTTTCAGTCCCGTTTTAATGTTGAACAATCACTAAACTAATTGTTGTAAGTCAAAGCTATCTGTACACATAATTAAACATTAAACATTAAACATAAAAATGAAATACGTTTACACCATAGGTATAATATGTAAATCTTTTGATGTCTAAAGGTTACTGCACATTTTAATTTCATACTTTCTTTGGAAACTTCAAGACAATTAAGACTGATAGTTTCAGGTGAAAGATAAACATCATGTCCTTAATCCTATTACTTCTGAGTCAGAGTGTAATATTTTTTTTGTTGCCATTGCATTTTTAGAAGTGTAAGTACCTTTTAATGAAGAAAGTCTGTTTATTTCTAGAGGTGGGTGCAAATGTTAATGACCTTTTATCCACATAGAAAATAGACATATCCATTTTCTTCTTGGATAAAAGATTTTCCTTTGCTGATTACTTCTTCCGTGACCTAGTTAAAATTTAAAAAATGAACATTAAAAAAAAGAAAGAAAGAAAAATAGCATGGTACAAAAGATGCATGAAACGTTTATGATTTTTGTTTCTCATAATCTAGGTTTATCTGGATAAATTCTTCCCAATCTATTTTAAAGATGGCCGCAGCCTGCAAGAACGTCTCAGAGAAATGCAGAAATATTTCCATTTGTCTGTCACTGGGAAAATGGATAAAGATACATTAAATGTAATGAAACAGCCACGGTGTGGAGTCTCAGATGTTTCTGAAGAACATAAAGCTACAAGAATCTGGAATAAACAAGTGCTCACATACAGGTTAATTACCATTTAAAGGGATTTTTTAAAAAAATAAAAAGAACATTGGTTACATGATTTCTTGCATAGTAATATTTTGCCATTCTTCGTTACTTAAAGGATTAATAATTACACTCCGGATTTGCCAAGAAGGACGGTAGATATAACCATAGCAAGGGCATTCCGTGTTTGGAGTGAGGTGACTCCACTGAGATTCCAGAAAGTTTACAGACGTGCTGATATTGAAATATTTTTTGTACATGGTGGTAAGGCTGCCTGTTTTTATCAACTAGCTCTCAAATATGCATTTTTCACACGATCCTATCCCTTTCTGAAGCATCATTTAAATTCTCTCTGCTTTCACTGATCACATTCCAAGAGTCAAGGTTGATTAGAATATAATCCAGAGGGTGTTTTCCTCCCTAGAAGGGCTGATATTTAAATTGAAATTGTTCATGGGAAATAGTAGTTCTACTTTAATCTGTATTGGCCAGACCCCATCTCAAATGGTCATCCAGTTGTAGACTCCATTTTTTAAAAACTTCAGATAACTGAAGAGCCCTGGTGGTGCAGTGGAGAGAATGCAGTATTGCAGGCAAACTCTGTTCACTGCCTGAAGTTTGATCCTGACCAGGGATCAAGGTTAACTCAGCCTTCCATCCTTCCGAGGTCAGTAAAATGAGGACCCAGGTTGTTAGGAGCAATATGCAAATAATGCTTACATTATAAACATCCCAGAGGGTGCTGTAAAGCACAATGGGGTGGTATATAAGACTAAAGGCCTTTGCTATTGCTAACTGGAAAGAAAGATTGCTGAGATGATGTTAAATTTTTTTACAAAAATATCCTATAAGGAGATATTGATGGAACTGGATATATTTAATCTTGAGAAGACGGAGAACGTCTTTCAAAAACCTGAAAGGATGTCACACCCAGTTGAAGGAAGGCAGATTTTGAAAAAGATCCCCCTTTTCACTGCACGTGTTGAAGCAAAAGTTATGTAGTCAATCAGCTAGATTGTTTCGCTGACTGAAGAGTCTTTCCAGTTCTATGCTAGCTTCCTCTTTCACTGCTTCTTCAGATCCTTTCACAGATTTATTAGCCCAGGCTTAAAAATTATTGCTGCTTTGACATCACTGGAATGATCTCTTATTCTATGAAATGATTGATGACTGTGAAATTCAGACTGCTTGTTCCTCTCTATTTGGATCGAATCACTAGCTATAGTTCTGATATCCAAGAGCTATCATAGTTGGGTTTAAAAATTCAGATGACCACTAGATAGAAGCAGAGAGTAACCATTTATGTAAGTCTTTGCTACCATCTGCTTGAATTTTTGCATTTGAATATGATGTTCCTAAGAATTACTGATGAGAATGATAAAGTTCCTAAGAATTTTTGATTTCTTTCCTCCTTAAATAATAATCATAGGAGAAAATCTTTAACCAAGGAATAGCTCATAGTTAATATAAATTAGAGATATTGTTCTGTTTCAAAAGTATACAGTATTCATTAAAAATAATGGGACAGATTCCCAAACAATTAGTTTGGTTAACATTCCAATCTTCCTATCTCTCCTTCCCAAACCATCATTCACACCTTAAGAGATGCTTTGGAGACATGATTGAAGTTCAGAAGGTCCTGTACCTAACCCAGAGGCTATCACTACATCACTGTCACCCATATTCGTATTACATGATTATATGGATAGTGAAAATCTCAAAAAGGGAATAGATCTACTTAAGGGTATTGAAAATGCTCCTAACCTACCTGTACCCTGATGGCTTATATGTTATATTTCAAATTTAGCACACGGTGATGATAGCTCTTTTGATGGTCGAGGAAGTGTTTTGGCTCATGCTTACTTTCCTGGACCAGGAATTGGGGGAGATACACATTTTGATGAAGCAGAGAAATGGTCAGAGTATAACAGAGGTAAGCCACTCATTAACTATTTGAGATTATTGCTCATCTATTTTAGAATGAAAATTACTGTCAAGACCATTAACGTCATAAACAAACTTAGCAACCAAGTGATACCTGAATACGTCTGAAATATTTGCCCCTGAATTGTAATGTTCTACAACTGGGAATATAAATTATATTTTATATTATACTTAGATTAAATACAATTTTATTTTTGTCTTGGCCCCTGTCATGAGAGTCAAATGGAGTTCTAGCCCTGAAAAGGCAGTAAGTATAATCTTGGGATATAGGAAGCCATATATTGGTTTCTGCTAATTGACACATAATACAATTTTATTTTTGTCTTGGCCCCTGTCATGAGAGTCAAATGGAGTTCTAGCCCTGAAAAGGCAGTAAGTATAATCTTGGGATATAGGAAGCCATATATTGGTTTCTGCTAATTGACACATTTTTCTTCTCTTTTGTTTTAGAGGTCAACCTGTTCCTTGTTGCTGCACATGAATTTGGTCATGCTTTAGGACTTTCCCATTCTAATGTTGTTGGTGCTTTGATGTTTCCAACATATACTTACAGTAACCCACAGTTCTTCCGTCTCCCAAGTAATGACAGACAAAGAATTCAGAGACTTTATGGTAAGTACAACCAATTAAATATGAGGCAATAGTGTGCAGCAGCAGCCAAAAAAGCCAATGCAATCAAAAATTGCATTAACAGAGGGATACAATCAAGATCAAGTGAAGTACTAATACCACTCTATAAAGCTTTAGTAAGACTACACCTACAAAACTGCATCCAGTTTTGGTCACCACACTATAAAAAAAGATGTTGAGACTCTAGAAAGAGTATAGAGAAGAGCAACCAAGATGATTAGGAGACTGGTGGCTAAGACATACAATGAACAGTTGCAGGAATTGGGCATGGCTAGTTTGGTGAAGAGAAGGACCAAAATAGACATGATAGCAGTGTTCCAATATTTGAGGGGCTTCCACAGAGAGGAAGGGGTCATGCTATTTTCCAAAGCACCTGAAAGCCAGACAAAGAATAATGGTTGGAAACTGAAAAAGAAGAGATTCAGCCTGGAAATAAGGAGAAATTTTCTGACAGTAAGAACAATCAACCAATGGAACAGCTTGCCTTCAGAAGTTGTGGGACCTTTATCACTGAAGGCTTTCAAGAAGAGACTGGACTGCCATCTGTCAGAAATAGTGTAAGGTCTCCTGCTTGGAAGAGTTGGGGGTTGGACTAGATGACCTACAAGGTTCCTTCTAACTCTGTTAATCTGTTAGCCAAATAGGGTATGAAGTTTCTAATTCTTATGGTGAAGTACATTTTAATTGCTCCCCAACCTTTGGTTTTACTCACTTTGTAATGGGTATGTTGTTAGCTGGGAGGGACCATTAACTGGTATCCCCCGAAAAAATATAGCCTGCTTTTTCTCTTGGATTTCAAGGTGTCTTACAAGGAGATGTTTCCCCTGATTTTATTTGATCTCCAAAATACTGTTGAAATTTATAATTAAGACTAAGAGAAAGTAAGCAGATTGAAACCATCTACTGAAATCTATGGATGAAAGGGCACTTGAACTTAGACTTCTCCAGTCAAAGTCCAACAATTTCGCCACTCATTACTCTGGACATATATTGGTTGGCTTTTTTTCACTGAATTTAGTTTTCACCATACCATAATGGAGGAAAAGCACTAAGAAACAAAAGAGAGTTATAAACATCAATTGTCCCTGCTCGTTGCCTTACAATTGAAAAAGTACAGCCCATACGGGATAAGAAATGAGCAAAAAAGAGTAGCAAATAACCACCTGACAAACCATTTCTATGTTGCAAGTTCCACTTCAGATACTGTGATGGGATGACCACTGTCAGCTAAGTGATACTTGAGGGAGAAAAAAAATCAGAGGAAGTGGTCTCACAACAGAGGCCTCTCGTTTCTCTTGTTGCTATCAGTCTTTGAGGTAGCATCTGGAAGT
Source organism: Bungarus multicinctus (assembly GCA_023653725.1). Taxonomy (NCBI): domain Eukaryota; kingdom Metazoa; phylum Chordata; class Lepidosauria; order Squamata; family Elapidae; genus Bungarus; species Bungarus multicinctus. Next base: position 17,182,358 of record CM042850.1, on the reverse strand, counting down.
TTCAGGAAGCTGCTGTTTGCCTAAGTAAGAGAATAACAGATTTGAAAGTGACCTTTGAGGTCTTTGTGCTCAATGAGGATACCCTATATACCACTTCAGACAAATGGTTATCCAATCTCTTCTTTAAAAACTCCAGTGTTGGACCACCCACAACATCTGAAGGCATGCGATTCCACTGGTTAATTGTTCTCACCATTAGGAATATTCTGGGCTGGTTCTCTCCTTGATTAGTTTTCATCTAATGCTTCTTACTAAGGCTTTATAAAGCGGCACTAATACTTCACATCAAGGGTGGGATTCAAATTTTTTAACAACCGGTTCTGTGGGCGTGGTGGTGGGCATAGCTTGGTGGTCATGTGACTGGGTGGATGTGGCTTGGTGGTCACATTATTGGCTAGGTGTGGCCAACTCAATATCACTCACATCGAGGCACGCATCTCCTCGTCTGGCCTCTCATGACTGTGAGGATGCTGCAACAGTCGTAAGTGTGAAAAATGGTCATAAATCACTTTTTTCAGTGCCATTGTAACTTTGAATGGTCACTCCACACAAGCAAAGTACCAGCAAAGGAGGGGGAAAAAATTCCAGAGAAGTTCCTGAGACAGGAAGTCTAGTCCTGCCAAGAATGTAATAAGGGTTAACAGAGAGGCAGTTTCTGTAAGCACACCAGAATGTTTCCTTCCTGCCTTCCTTACAGGATTAGGCCAGTAATTTCTTCTAACAACCAGTTCTCCGAACTGTTTAGAATGTTAACAATCGGTTCTAGTGAATAGGTGAGAACTGGTAGAATCCCACCCCTGCTTCACATAATCTTGATTCTATCCCTCAATTAATTCAGTCTAGGATTGTGCTGCCTTTTTTTGGCTGCTGCCATACAATGCTGGATCATATTTAACTGATTGTCCACTAGATTCCAAGATCCCTCTTGCAGTTATTGCTATTGAGCCAAGTTTCACCTAATCTGTACCTTTTTGTTTTTTTCTACACCTAAGTGTAAAACCTTACTTTTCTGTACATTGAATTTCATTTTGTTAGATAGGGCCCAGTGTTCAAGTCTGTCATTTAAAATGACTCCTGGCATTTTTAAACCCTAATGGACATGGGCTTTCCAATTTTCTTCATTTAAAAGATTTGTCTGGACATCCATCTTAAACTCTGGGTAGCTCACAACAACAACAAAACCCAATAGCTATAAAATCATAAACCAAAAGCTTGGTGGCACCACCATCACACAGCCAGCTCCAAATACCCTCATTCCATCTATCTCGTCTCCCTCTTATATCCCAAAGATTCAGGGTGGAGCCATGTTTTTCTGATATTATCTTGTTTCCCAGATTTAAAGAATGCTTCAGCCCCTTTTGTTTATATAGCAGTCCTTGCCTGTTTCTTCAAAAACACCTCCCTGATTCTCCACAGTAAGGTTGGCACCAGGTTTCCTAGACAAGACCTCACCATAGATTTATCTGATTCCTAATTCTGTCCTAACCAGCCTATTGTAGTGGAACAAAGCAGTTAACTCTTCTTTTTCAAATTCAATAAACTAATTTTTTTATTGAGCAAATCTGCTCTGGAAAAATAACCTATTTTAATCCTATTTGTATATTTATTTATTTTCACTCCCTTTAACAATATCCTTCTTTTTCTTTCTTAGGAAAAAGGAAGTGAAACTGCTGTAGAACCCATTATATTTAAATGGCATGGAAGAATTTATATTTTTCACAGATCAAAAGCATTAATTTCAGCTCAGTTTATAACATAGTAAAAGCAGCAAAAGTTTGGTTGCCTGCTTGATAATGGGGAAAGACTAGTGGATTGTGCTTTGTTATGGAAGCTTCATTGATTGTTGATTAGCTTCCTGGTCCAATTCAAGATGCAGATTACCAATTGCAAGGTGTGCATGTTCTGTAGATACCTTCACTTGGAAACAGTATGTCACCCATCATCAAACCAACACCAATCTTGTTGGCATACAGGGAAAAACCAAGATCTGACTGTACCAGAAAGCCTTTGGAGGTTAATATATATCAGATTCCATCTCTCCATTATTAGTTTGAAGGTCTGGTTATTTTTTTTGTAAGCGACCGGAGATCAATCAATCAATCAATCGAGTTGGAAGGGACTTTGGAGATCTTCTAGTCCAACCCCTTGCTCAAACAGGAGATCCTATACCATTTCAGTTTTGGAAAATGTTCTTGTACCTATACATAACTAATAAATAATCCAACCCTTTCATGTGTTGTGGTCCTATGAAATGTTTGTATTATCTTTTGTGTAATGAAAGTCTACGACAATCTGATGAGTGCACAGGTGGGTGTTGCCTTAGCATGCATGTGTGTGAATTTGTGTGTGAATCAGTTTTTGCTTTCTCCTCCAGTTGGGTCTGTATCTGTACTGGGAAGTTCAGGGTGCATTTAATCCAGGACAGAAGTGAGAGAGTTTTTGTGGCATGTTCACGGGTGTGGGAGATGAATTCGGCAAAGCAATTGTCAGTTTCTCCAAGCTGATTGACTTTCAACTACCCTCCAATTCAGGGGGCTAGACTAGATGACTCCAAACTTACTTTCCTTGATTCCATGAAACTAAGAAGACCACTCAGAAAAGGGATAAGAAGAAAGAAAGAAGAGCTGGTGGGGTTTCTCTAATCCCATCCAAATTGGAGAGCAAGATGATTTTTACTGTGCACTGAGCATGTGTCAAAACCTTAAAATGTATGCAAACAGATAATCTATATACTACTAAAATGTCAATGTTATGAGCTTTGACTGGGCCAAATGGTGCATCATAGGGCAGCAATTTTTGAACCAAGGGACCGCTTATGGGCTAACTTACAGAATTGTTCCAAAATTTAGTACCCAGGACTGCCGAGGGCATGAAATTTGGAAAGCTGTGACTGCTTCCAGCAGCTTCTAGTGCACTACCAGCTTCTACTACACTGCCAGGTTATTGCTGCAGTCAGCATAATTTTCATTTTCAACATTTCATAATAGCAATAGCACTTACTTATATACCACTTCACCACGTTTTTACAGCCCTCTATAAGCAGTTTTCAAGAACCAGCATATTACCCCCAACAATCTGGGTCCTCATTTTACCCATCTCAGAAGGATGGAAAGCCGAGTCCACCTTGAGCCTGGTAAGATTTGAACTGCCAAATTGCAGGCAGCTGGCAGTCAGCAGAACTAGCCTGCAGTACTGCACTCTAACCACTGCACCCCCAAGGCTCATAATAGTTTCCCAACCAGTCTTGCAATTCCTCACTCACTTCCCCACCCATAGCAGACAGTTACTTGCCTGCTAGAATGGGATGGGATGAGATGGGAATGGAAGGGAAGGGAAGGGAAGGGAAGGGAAGGGAAGGGAAGGGAAGGGAAGGGAAGGGAAGGGAAGGGAAGGGAAGGGAAGGGAAGGGATGGGATGGGATGGGATGGGATGGGATGGGATGGGATGGGATGGGATGGGATGGGATGGGATGGAGAGAGAAGGGAAGGGAAGGGAAGGGAAGGGAAGGGAAAGGGATTTCTGATTCTTGAGGAAATTCGATTTCTTCCTATTGAGGAAATTCAATAGGGAAGCTGTAGGGAAAAATCCTGTTCCCACTGCATTTTTACCCTCCCTTGATCATTCTGATTTTCTGCTTAGATAAGGAAATCTCTCAGAAATGATGACTCAATGGAGCATGAGTTGTCTAGTAAGTAATAATTTAGCTAGACTGATTGTACTAATTTTATTTGTAACAGCATCAGTATATGATGGTTCTCTTGTGTTTCCAGTACTTTCTTTACTTTTTAATGGGGAAATCAGCAAAGCACTGCTGTGCCTGTGACACACCTTAGAAAGAGAGAGAAAGTATTAGTTTTGCAAGATCACCCAAATTCAAGAGAGTCACTCATAGATACCTACGGCTAACTGCAGTCACATGAACATTGCCAGGCATGCATTATGAACAAACACTGCCAATGCTATATGCCAGTGTTTCTCAGCAACGTTAAGATGCATAGACTTCAATTCCCAGAATTCTGCAGCCAGCATGGCTGATTGAGGTATTCTGGGAGTTGAAGTCCACCCATCTTCAAGTAGATGAGGTTGAGAAACACTGCACAGTATATGCAATTGCATGCCAATATGAAAGGCACGTAGAAAAATCATAGGATTAATGACTAGGCACATTTTGTTACTTGTCTTCTTTTTTTCATCTCACAATGATCTCAATGTTTGTCTCACAAATTTCAGGAGTAAGATGTTCAGGATCTTGTGAAACTTGTGACGTTTGGCCATGTATCCATGTAACATATTGGTTTATTTGATAACCCTGCTATTTTGAGAAACCAAGTGTATTTTGATTTAGCATGATATGTGAACCAGGATGCATCTGTTTAAAATACATTCCAGGTTTAGCTGAAGGATCCTCCAACTCAGTTTATTTTTATTTTTCTTAAACTGATTTCCTGGTTGCTTTAACTGGTTGGTTTGGATGTGAACTTAACATGAAAGAAGAAAGAAATCCATAAAGGTCAAAAAATAATTTGAAATTAATGGAAGCAAAGCACAGAAATAATACAAATATTGCTTTCAAACAAGAAGTGTAGTAACATTATGGGGATTTGCTCAAAAGATGGTTAATGTCTTCTCCTAAATATTATTTCTAGATTAAAAAAAAGTCTTGCCTGTCATATTATGGACCTTTATTTTACATTTATATCTGTCTCCATGAATGCATGAATACATTTTACTGCAAAAGATGGTTTATACATGACAAGTTATCAATTATGCTTTCGTCTCCTAATATATGCACCAGGTCCAACAGAACTAACATCAAGATAAAGTAATGCAAACTTGGAATAATTAATATTTCCCAAGTGAGAATCAAAAGGTGCTAGACCAGTTTTGGGGAATTGTTTTTCAGGGTAGAAAAGGACTCTGTGGAGGGTCAAAAGAATCAAGATATCTGGCCTCAAAGTCTCAACACTTTTTAATAGCATTGCATGTACCATATAGCAATAGCACTTAGAATTATATACCACTTCACAGTGTTTTAAGCCCTCTCTAAGTGGTTTAGACAGTCAGCATGTTACCCTTAACAATCTGGGTCCTCATTTTACCCACCTCGGAAGGATGGAAGATTGAGTCAACCTTGAGTCAGGATCAAGCTGCTGGCAGTCAGCAGAGTTAGCCTCAATACTGCTTTCTAACCTTCAAAAATTTTAGCAACAGGTTCTCTGCCCGGTTGCTGGGTGGGTGTGGCCATGGTGGGTATTTGTATTTATTTTTATTTATTTGATTTGTCATTCGCTTACAAGATAATAGGTATAAGTATATACATAGTTATGAATACATGAAATGGGTACATATAAGAAAAATAAAAGAAACAATAGGACAGGGATGGTAGGCACGTTGGTGCGCTTATGCACACCCCCTACAGAGCTCTTAGGAGTCTCAGGTTAAAGTTTTGGGGGTTTGGGGAAGAAACCACAGAGTCAAGTAGAATATTCCAGACATTGACCACTCTGTTGCTGAAGTCATATTTCCTGAAATCAAGTTTGGTGTGGTTAACTTTGAGTTTGTATCTATTGTGTGCTCCTGTGTTGTTATGGTTGAAGCTGAAGTATTCATTGACAGGTAGGACATTGCAATGTATGATTTTATATACTATACTTAGATTGGACCGAAGACGGCGTAGTTCTAGGTTTTCTAGGTCTAGAATTTCGAGTCTGGTGGCATAAGATATTCTGCAATGAGTAGAGGAGAAGTCTTCTTGTGAAATATTTCTGGACTTTCTCAACTGTGCTAATATCAGATACGTAATGTGGGTTCCAGACTGATGAGCTGTATTCGAGGATTGGTCTAGCAAATGTTTTGTATGCTCTAGTTAGTAGTGTGATATTACCAGAGAAAAAGCTAAGTAGGATTAGGTTAAGTCTTAATGCCTTTTTGGCTATGTAGTTACAGTGGGCTCTAGCACTTAGATAATTAGAGATGAGTATTCCAAGGTCCTTTACGGAGTTTGGATCATCAACAAGGTCTTGACTATTCAGCCTGTATTTTATTTTCTGATTTTTTTTTGCCAATATGTAAGACAGAGCATTTATTTATTTGAGATTTGAAGTTGCCATTTGTTTGACCATTCTGATACATAATCAAGATCTTTTTGAAGGGTAGCATGGCCTGGTCAGCCTCCTACCCCATGGCAGGGGGTCATTTTTGCTCTCCCTGGGCTCCAGAGGTTTTCTTCAACTGCTGGGAGTTCAAAAACAGCCTTCCCAGGCTCCAGAGGCTCTCTGGAAGCCAGAAGCGGACCTCTTTCCAGCCTTCCTGAACTTCCAGGGGGCCTGTTTTTTCACCCTCCCCAAGCCTCCATGTGGCCCTGCACTTACCTGCATTCCTAGGGAGTCCTAGGAAGTGCAGGTCAGGGTGGGAGGGGCCAGCCAAGAGTGGGATTTGGGGGTTCTCCGAACTGTGCAGAAACTTAACTAGGGGCTCTCCTGAACCCCTGCAAATCCCCTGATTCTAACCACTACCATAGTTCTTTCATATGCATGAGAAAATGATAAGGCTTCTATCATGGCTACTAACTTGACTTTCTTTCTTTCTTTCTTTTTTTTACTCTTCTGGTGCTAAATAAGCTCCAGCATGGAAGCAATGGACTCAGACAACAAAAAAGAAGGAAATAAAAATGGATATGTCTGCTTCATATCAACGTAAGAAAAACATAAAAGAACCCAGTTCCTGATTGCTCATGAATTGCGAGAAGCTTGTTTCAATCCTGAGTGGCTCACTTACATCATTAAAGTAGAACTGAGTCATTGGGCGTGGAAGGTGCACCAACTCACGCACACAAAAGAAGACACAATTACCTAGTGCAGAGTGCTTTGGATATATCGACATACCCCATCTTGCGCTGGTCAGCTTCCTGGATCAACTAACTCCTTTCATGACATATGAAATACTTCAGAGTTAGTCAATTCTACTTACTCCTGAGCATGAAATCATGTTTCAGAGACAAAAAGCAGAGCCTCTGTGTTTTACTTTACTTTAAAGTTACTTTAATGATTTTTCAGTCACCCCAAAACTGCATTGTGGGACAGAAATAAGAAGAGGGAAAATTCCCCCCACTTAATCCAATAGTGTATATATTTTTTCATCTTCCCCAAAATAGAAAAGGTTAGAAGAAAAAGGCAGTGACATCTCCAGCTACCTTAGAGATGATTAGCATTGTGTGGGACTGGCACACAAAAGTGAGTAAATTATCAGTAAATCAATTGTACCATGCTAGTACAACTACTTTATATTCTAATGGCAGAACCGACAATCCTGTTTTCAAAATCCTTTTTATGGATTTAATAATAATCAACACTCTTTTTTGTTTTCCCAACTCTTGTTTCTGACTCCATTTTGCTGCCCTTCTTTCTGATGTTTTGTTTTTTGCATTTTTATAGGACTTTAATGAAATAACCTTGAGACTAGTGGTGGTATTCTATCAGTTCGCCCCGGTTTTGCTGAGCCAGTAGCGGCGTTGAGCAGCAGAGACCGAACCGGTTCTCTCTGACACTCTGTGTTGGGCCCACCAGCCTGCCTGGGCTCCCATATTATGTTCTGTTTTTGAAGCACAGCTGCTTTGCATGGCACAGCAATTGCCACGTGGCAGCTGCTGAAGCATCAGGGAGAGTGCAGGATTGCAGGAGGTGACTCAAAATGCCTCTGCACTTGCACAAAGTGCGCATTTGGCGCATGTGTGCATGCAAAGCGTGCCCTCCAAGCCACGCCCACTGAACCGGTAGTTAAAAAAAAAAATGAAACACACCACTGCTTGAGACCACTTAGGAAAAAAGCAATAAACAAACAAACAAGGAATTAATTAGGTAACATTTATTTCATTGGTTCAATGCAGAGCTGATCCCTGATAAACTGAAGAGCTTTTTCTATTGGTGGAAGGGATTCAGTGACTTCTGTGCTGAAAAACCAGAGCAAGAGAATGTTGTTGTTTTTTGCTGGTTTTTCCACCTACTTCATCTCGTAATCTTTCTTGGATAGATACCCCCATTTCTCATGTATGCTTCCATTCATAGATTCATGTTGTATAAATCAGCTATTTAGAACCTTGGATCTAGCCCAGGAGTCGACAACCAACAGCTCTGGAGCTACATGTGGCTCTTTTATCCCTCTGCTGCGGCTCCCTGTCACTGATCAGTAAAAGGAAAAAGGAGGCTGCGCTTGGAAGAGACTCTATGGTGGGGGAACTGGACTTCCAGCTGGCTCCAAAATTGAAGAGGAGTCTTCAAGTTAGGACCTTTGTGGCTCTTTTTTGAGTGTTTAAGGTTGCCAAACCCTGATCTAGCCATTTCTATTTGCAGTTGATTACTCATTGCAGTCCAAAGTTTATAGACATCATAAAACACACCAGCACTCTGGTTATTTTTTTATTATTATTATTTCTTAATTTATGAGAAAGCATGCTACCTCTTTCTTGAATTTCCAAAACTATCTGTGACAAGAAAGCTTCTCAGCCACATGTTCCAAAGAGACGTGAGATGGGACCAACATGCTACAGTGCCTTGTCTTCAGGAGAAAAAGAAAGCATTTCGTTTTCATGAGCCTCAGTGGTGCAGTGGTTAGAGTGCAGCACTGCAAACTACTTCTGCTGAGTTCGAATCTCAACAGGCTCAAGGCTGACTCAGCCTTCCATCCTTCCGAGATGGGTAAAATGAGGACCCAAATTGTTGGGGGCAATATGCTGACTCTGTAAAACCACTTAGAGAAGGCTGTAAAGCACCGTAAAGCAGTATATAAGTCTAAGTACTGTTGTTATTTCAGGAACATGAGGTGTGATGAGACAGGTGTTTCTATCCATCACAAACCACCGGCCTGAGCTCCAGATTGGATAAAACTTTCTTAGCATTTTTTTCTGAATCAGAAGTTAACTAAAGACAAAGACCTTTGAAAGCCTTGTGGCACCAGAAGATCTCACAGCAGGAAGCTAATTGAAATCCTTTGAAGGAAAAGAGCCTGAATTTCACTACGAAGAACCCTGTATCCATGAATCAATACCTTTCAAGGGAAAATATGAACTTGGCAACAATACTGTGTGGAAGGGAACAAGAGTAGAGTTCACTGTTGTGGAATTTTAACCATCATTATGATGGAATTTTAATGGTTTTGTACAAGACTTAAAAGCATATGGGTCAATTCATGAAACAGTTTGGCAATCAATTAACGGTTATCTGTTTGCCTTTCACTTTCAAAAAGTGACATCGCAGAATGGTGCAAAATTACTTCCCCTTCTTATGTGATGGAAAGAGAATTTCCCAAGCTCAGAAGACTTTGCGGTTAGACAGTTCTTCACTGTTTGGGTAGTCTGACCTATATAAACAATACATTTATGTCTTGTGTTAGAGTGAGCTTGAAATTAACAAAAGAAACAGATGATTTATATCTAGCTTCCCACGAACCTTCAATTATTTTGAAGTCCACCATTGAGTTTAGACAGCTGACAGCATTGCACTTTTTAATTCTTGAGTTCCAACATTCACTTATAACCAGGGGTGGGATTCTACCAGTTCTGTCTGGCTCTGTAGAACCGGTAGCTCTGAAGACATAAAACTGGTTCTATGTCTGCTGCTGTTTTGGCCCACCCACCCGCTCGGGCTCTTACCTGACCTTTATTTCCTGGTTTTTTACCCTCAACTGCCTTGTGAGGCACAGCTGCGGTTGAAAAAGCAGGAAAAAAAGGTGCTTTTTCAAACGCGGCTTCCCTGCATGCAGCGCTGCTCAGCTGTCCAGGCAGCAAGCTGACAAAAATTTATATGATCGCGCAGTGCGCAGGAAAGCACATCGTAAATCACCGAACCGGGAGTTAATCCTGTCGGATCCCACCCCTGCCTATAACTAAGCTGTATTCACACAACATGGTAAACTTTACAATGGTATACTCCCCAAAGTATTTTTATAAATATTTTGTATAGTGACTTATTGAATGATAAATTAAATAGCAATTTCCAGAAACTGGAAATTTGCTGAATGTCTGTGGAGATTCTCAGTCATCCAGGTCATGGTTGTCTCAAAGGTGCTATTTTTCAAAAGGCAACTGGGGTTTGTTTTTCCTTGAAGACATTTCACTTCTCATCCAAGAGGTTTTATTTACAGACCCCTCACATCCTGGACATAAACTGTTTCAACTCCTTTCCTCAAAACGACGCTATAGGACATTACACACCAGAACAACTAGACACAAGGACAGTTTTTTTCCCGAATGCCATCACTCTGCTAAACAAATAATTGCCTCAACACTGTCCAACTATTTACTAAGACTGCACTACTATTATTATTAATCTTCTCATCATTCCTTATCACCTACCACCTCCCACTTGTGATTATATGACTGTAACTTTGTCGCTTGTATCCTTATAATTTATATTGACTGTTTCCTAGTATGATTTGATTGCTTATTGTACCCTATGACTATCATTAAGTGTTGTATCTTATGATTCTCGACTCTTGACAAATGTATCTTTTCTTTTATGTATACTGAGAGTATTTATTTATTTATTTAACTTATATACCACCCTATTTCTCTAACAGGACTCAGGGCAGTGTACAGCCACATTAAAATACAAAAAACAGTGCAAAATTAAAAGCTATTAAAAGACCAAATATAAAAGGCTGAGAGCTAAAAAAATAGAGGGCTAAAAACTAAAAACCAGACGAAACCGAATTAAAAATCCCCTAAAAACCCTAGGCCAGACCGGCTTGATGAAATAAATAAGTTTTCAATATGCGCTGGAAGGTCAAGAGATCAGAGATGGTCCTCATCTCTGAGGGTAATTCGTTCCAGAGGGAGGGTGCCCCAATGAGAAGGCCCGCACCCTCGGGGTCGCCAGCCGTCCAGCTGGCGGCACCCCGAGGAGGCCGACTCTATGGGAGCGTATTGGTCGACCGGAGGCCAATAATGGCAGGACGCAGTCCCACAAATATCCTGGTCCCAAGCCATGGAGTGCTTTAAAGATGGTAACTAGAACCTTGAAGTGCACCAGGAGGGCCACTGGGAGCCAATGCAGCTCACGCAGGACTGGTGTAACATGGGAGCCATATGGAGCTCCCAACACCACCCGCACGGCCGCATTCTGCACCAGCTGGAGCCTCCGGGTGCTCTTCAAAGGAAGCCCCATGTAGAGAGCATTGGCATAGTCTAGGCGGGAGATTACGAGGGCGGAGGTGACGTGCGAAGCGCACCCCGATCCAGAAAGGGCCACAACTGGTAGATCTTACGGGCCTGACCAAAAGCCCCCCTGGCGACGGCTGCCACATGGTCCTTCAATGACAGCCATACGTCCAGGAGGACACCCAGATTGCGAGCCCTCTCTGTGGGGGCAAGAATTTCCCCCCCCCCCCACAGCCAGCGATGGAACCAGCTGGCTGTATCGGGGTGCCAGGAAGCACAGCCACTCAGTCTTAGATGGGTTGAGCTGAAGCCTGTTCTGCCCCATCCAACACCGCATGGCCTCCAGGCACCAGGCCATCACCTCGACGGCTTCATCGGGGTGGCCCGGGGTAGAAATGTACAAGTGAGTATCATCAGCATACTGATGGAACTCTACCCCAAAGCCACGGATGATCTCACCCAGCGGCTTCATATAGATGTTGAACAGAAGGGGCGAGAGCACTGACCGCTGAGGTACCCCGCAAACCAGGGGCCTCGGGGCCGATTTCTGCCCCCCTGCCAACACAAATTGCGAACGGCCAGAGAGGAAGGAGGAGAACCACTGCAAAACAGTGCTCCCCACCCCCAACCCGTCCAGCCGTCGCAATGGGATACTATGGTCGATAGTATCAAAAGCCGCCGAGAGATCTAATAGGACCAAGACAAAGGAATAACTCTCCAGAGATCATCCACCTATGCGACCAAAGCCGTCTCTGTGCTGTGCCCAGGCCTGAAGCCTGATTGGTGTGGATCTAAATAGACAGCTTCATCCAGGTGCTGGGGGAGCTGTCGTGCCACCACACTCTCAACAACCTTCTCCACAAAGCAAAGCTTGGAAACCGGATGATAATTAGATAACAGAGTTGGGTCCAGGGACGGTTTCTTGAGGAGGAGTCTCACCACTGCCTCTTTCAAGGTGGCGGGCAGATATCCCTCACTCAAGGAAGCGTTAATACCCTGGAACCAACCTTGTGTCACCTCCCGAGTGGCCAACACCAACCAGGAGTTTACACCAAGACAAATTCCTTGTGTGTCCAATCACACTTGGCCAATAAAGAATTCTATTCTATTCTATTCTATTCTATTCTATTCTATTCTATTCTATTCTATTCTAAGCTTCTTCAGTTCTGTTCACTTCTTGGAGTGAAAAGCAAAACGTCTTCAAGGAAAAACAAAGTCCAGTTGCCTTTTGGGGGAGGAAGCACTTTTGAGGGGAATTTGCTGGAAATTCTGATCACATTTGTTTCTTCTGATCTTCAGTATCTTATAGAAAATATGTTGTTTGCATTAAATCCATATTTTCTATATGAATTAATAAGAATTAACATAGTATAGAAAGTTACAAAGGACCTCTCTCTTTTACTGTTTCCTTCTCTTATATACATGTAATATATCAGTTTATCTGAACTTTTAATTTTATTTCCTTTCAAATTCTTATTTCTGGGCCTGAGGTTTTCCACTGATTTGTCTATCAATGCATTCAAATACTTTCTGCTTTTGCTAATTTACTTGAGTAAATTCTGTTAGCTTGGTTCAGCCAAGGGGGATCTCAACACACCTGCTTCCATGTTCCTAATAAATATTTTCTTTTACTGTTAACATAATCGAAAAATAATAATTATAAGATTGGGAAGCTGTGTACCTCACATCTTTAAAGTAAAGGTAAAGATTCCCCTCACACATACGTGCTAGTCGTTTCTGGCTCTAGGGGGCAGTGTTCATCTCCGTTACAAAGCCGAAGAGCCAGTGCTGTCCGAAAACATCTCCGAAGACATATGGCTGGCATGATTAAATGCCGAAGGTGCACAGAACGCTGTTACCTTCCCACCAAAGTGGTCCCTATTTCTCTACTTGCATTTTTTACATACTTTCGAACTGCTAGGTTGGCAGAAGCTGGGACAAGTAATGAGAGCTCACTCCGATACGCAGCGCTAGGGATTCGAACCGCCGAACTGCTGGCCTTCTGATTGATAAGCTCAGCATCTTAGCCACTGAGCCACCACATTCCTCACATCTTCATTTTCTACCAAATTTGTCCCAAACTATGATTAAGTTTATACTAGAAAAAAGGAAAAATAATTTATTATTTTTGGGATCATATTAACAATAAAAGTAAATATTTATTGAGAACATTGGAAAGCTCTCCCCTGGTATAAGAACAAGAAAGCAGCAAATTCTATCCTAAACTACATCTGTGTCAGGAATTAATTGGGTGTGCAATGAGCTGGAAAATTCTTCTTTCATAACTTGCCTATTTTAGGATTTTTCAGCCTGTTTGAATGTAATTGTACAAAATTAAATTCCAGTCTTATTCCACTATCTTTTTTAATGCTCTAAGTCTATAACAATTCTATTACTATTTTTTAATCTATGCGTTTCTGTCCTGGTGTTCTCTTTTTATGTTTATTCCTATGTTAGCACTATCTTTTCTTATCTTAACCTTTTCTTCTTTAAAACTTTCCTTTTCACCTGGGTCTTTTTGCAGCCAATCTCGCTGCACTTGCATGTGAAAACCCTTTTCACACTTGCATGTGAAAATTTTGTTTATAGACCTGTTTGGGGAGTGGGCGATTAGGAAGTGTATTCATTTATCAAGCAAACAAGCAAGAAAGGCGTGTCAGGATTCTGACAGTTACCCCCATTTAAATCATGAGTCTCAAGCCAAACTTCCAAAAGTTAAAAAGGATTTATTGGGAGTTAACATGTCTGGCACTGCCTGGGTGTAGCCGATTTTGAGACACATAATTCATTGTCTCCCTTGACCTTGGTTTTCCCCCATTCCCTGGGTATATCATAATTCATATTCTCCAATGGGACACATCCAAAGCCAAGAGTCATCAATCATGCTCTCCAGTTAGAATTTTGCGTGGCAGAAATTTCAGTCACCTAGTTATTATCTTTGAAAACATTTATGGAATGCAGTTTTGGTTTGCAAGCTGCTGCATTGCTCCCCACTCCCTTTCTGTTGGCAACTCTAAAAAGACCATAGAAATATTTTATGAGTTGGCAAGGAGATCATATTTGTTCACAGCACTGATCTTCACTTTAAAAACTCTAACCTCTATTTAATTCAATGATGCCATAAAGTCTTTGCTCTATTGATTGCAGCCCTAAGTTACCAATAATAATACTTAAGAAGAATGTTTAAGCATGAGTGGAAGAATGAATGGATGGGCAAACACACAAAGAGTATGCCACCAATACCCACATGGATTTATATAATCATTTGAGATATTTAGTATCAAACTCAGGCTGTATCTGGCCCATGGGGTGCTTAGATCTGGCCATGGGACCAATCTGGAAACCACGAAGGACCAGCCCTTTGTGCCTCTGCCAGTGAAAACAAAGCTCAGGAGAGCCACAGACAGCCCCCCCCCAAGCTCCCTTTTCACTGGCAGAGGGTAGCAGAAAACCAGCACAACCTAAATGGAGCTCAGGAACCCACCTTTGCTGGCAGATTGCTTGGGCCACCACAGGCGCCCCCAACATGAGTGACATTGTGCTGGCCATGCCCACCCTCCCATGCCCACCCTAGCCTCTTGAGGTCAAACAAAACCCTGATGTGGCCCTCTATGAAATCGAGGCTCTACAAGTAGCCTTCAACTTACAACATTCAAAGTTACAACGGCACTGAAAAACTGATTTGTGATCGTTTTTCACACCTTCGACTGTTGCAGCATCCTGTGGTCACGTAAATCAAAATTAAGATGTTTGGCAACTAAGTCATCTTGATAAGGTAGGAAGGGGGAATAACAGAATCTTGAAAGCTTGTCTCTGTTCTGTCTTAGACTAAACAACATCAAGACAGGGTCCCCTAGAATTTCTTTCTCACTGTTCCTTCCATCTTTGAACTATATGTCATCTTTTCTTCAATTCCTTCCTCAGTTTCCTTATTCTTATCTCCAAGAATGGTCAAACAATTGGCAACTCCAAATCTCGATCAACAAATGCTCTGTCCTACACTTTGGTAAAAAAAAAAAAATCAGCACACCAAATACAAACTAGGCAGTTATGACCTCATTGATGACCCTCAATCTGTTAAGGACCTAGGAGTACTCATATCTAATGACCTAAGCACCAGAGCTCACTGTAACAGCATTGCCAAAAAGGCATTAAGAGTTGTAAATCTAATCTTACGAAGCTTCTCCTCTGGAAATATTGAATTGCTAACTAGGGCATACAAAACATTTGCTAGATCAATACTCACTCAATTGTATTAATGTCTGATATACAGTGCGGATTCCAGACAGATGAGCTGTATGAATACAGCTCATCTGTCTGGAATCCGCACTGTATATCAGACATTAATACAATTGATTGAGTCCGGAAGTATTTCACAAGAAGAGTACTACACTCCTCTCCTCGCAACAGAATGCCCTATATCACCAGACTTGAAATTTTGGGCTTGGACAATCTTGAACTACGTCACCTATGGTTGGACTTGAGCGTAGTACACAAAATTATCTGCTACAATGTCCTATCAGTCAATGACTACTTCAGCTTCAACCACAACAATACAAGAGCACACAATAGATACAAACTCAAGGTTAACCGCTCTAAACTTGATTGCAGAAAGTACGACTTCAGCAACAGAGTGGTCAATGCCTGGAATGCGCTACCTGACTCTGTAGTTACATCCTCAAACCCCCACTCCTTTAACCTCAAACTATCTACTATTGATTTCACCCCATTCCTAAGAGGTCTGTAAGAGGTGTGCATAAGTGCACCATCATGCCTCCCATCCCTGTCCTATTGTCCCCATTTAATCATACCTATTTTCTGTATTCTTACTCATGTTTATACTTATACCTATTATTTTGTAAGCGATTGACAAATCAAATAAATAAATAAATAATAAGATTATCTCTAATTTTTTAATGCACTACTACATAGAAAATATCATCTGGTCATTATTTTACTTGCTATGAAAAATATTCCTAACCTTTCCCTAATTATTCCTGTGAAAAGCTATACTGTCCTTGATTCTGTTCATGTTGTTCCTCCTTCTTCATTATTAGATCATTGGAAGAAGATATCTCTACCATCTGACATAAAGACCATCTGACGATGACTTAGATATCACCAGTAAAGTGGTGAAACCTGGTGGCAACGTCCACACAATTAAATCCATTGGTTTAGTCATGAAAGGGGTGAAATCATTAGAACAAACACTTAAAAGAATGGAAACTGTTGCAAAGTTGAACATAATTCCTTGGGAAGGAAGGGAATTGAAATAAATTGTAATCTTTTTTTACTTATTGATCAGCTATCTCACGATTTTAACTCATTTTCTCAGTTTTTCATAAACGAATTCTATTTTGAAGAACAATATATGTAATAAAATAAATAAGTAAAACTAGAAAAACAGTTTGCCTTATAAAAGGGATTAATTTGTAGATCACCTAGAGTTACGCTATGCGGGGAGATGGATGATTTCTAAATATGATATATAAAACAAATAAATAAAATTAATTGGCTTTAGCTAAGTTTAACTGTTCAAATAACATCAGGATGTAGTCTATTGTTTTATCTCATTAAAATTGTGCCCTGCATAGATCCCTTAAGCATAAGGATGTACAAAACTTGCAAACGTTTCCAAATATTTCAAAAGCAAAATTCATATGTTTTGTTTCAAACTCAGGGCAGGTAGTCCTCGACTTATGACCACAATTGAGCCCAAAATTTATGTTGCTAAGTGAGACAGTTAAGTGAATTTTGCCCCATTTTACAATCTTTCTTGCCACAGGTGTCAAAATTACCACCATTCTTAAATTAACATGATTGTTAAGCGAATCTGGCTTCCTCATGTCAGCTTGGAAGCCATTTTTCTTTGAGGCTTCTGGGCTGCCACATTCAGTACCTGGGAAATTGGGAGAGGGATTTCAAGGAGCGGTGGAAGAATAACCACAACAACATTCCTTTCTCAGAAAGTCAAGGACATGTTACTCTGCACCTGGAGGGGAGTGCCTAAAGAAAGTTTCCAGTTGGAACGAAGTAATGGTTGGACAAAGTGATGAATTAGTAGGTGCAGGGGTTGGATTTTGGATTCTTTTTGGGCTAAGGAAAACTCGGAAATCTCAAATTCAGGTTTTCCTCAGATGTGCCAATATGACATCTCTAATAAAATGGATCTTTGAGAAGATACCAATAGCACTTAGACTTATATATCGCTTTATAGTGCTTTACAGTCTCAGCTCATTTTACCCACCTTGGAAGGATGGAAGGCTGAGTCAATCCTAAGTCTGGTGGGATTTGAACTGCCAAATTGTAGGCAGCTGGCTGCAGAGGTAGCTTGCAGTACTGCACTCTAACCACTGCGCCACAGAGGCTCCTAATAGATGATAGTCTCGGAGTCTTTTTATTTCAGAGGTTGTTACTTGGGACGCTCTCATCCTGTTGACTTTGCTTGTCAGAAGTTCACAAAGGGTGATCACATGACTTCGGGACCCTGCAATGTCATGTGACTATGGGAATGCTACAAGAGTCATCAGTATGAAAAATGGTCACAAGTCACTTTTTTCTATGCAGTTCAAGTTCCAATGTTTAGCTTATCAAAATGTAAAATACAGAAATATAAAGAAAACTAAAGATAATGAGAAAACAAGGGAGGAAAAGGGAAGAGAAAAAAATGTAGGGGAAAGGGGGAAAGAGAAAAAAGGATTGACCTCTGACTCCTTTTGGTGCAGTAGAATAAGGTAGTAACATAAAACCTCATTTTTTTACTTTATGAAATAAAACCTTCCCGTAGACAAGCCTGGTGTCTTAACGTCTAGGCCACTGTGCCCCCTACAAAGATAATAGTTGAAGAGAATTTGCAAGCAATTTCCTAGTATTTGCAAGTATTTCCTAGTCGAACCGCAGACAACTGCAATGATCTAATACATATCGATTTTACAGAAGACAATATTGAAAAAGCACTACGCAATCTAAAACCATCTCTATCTATTGGACCGGACGGAATATGTGTCTACTTCTTAAAAAAGCTATCCACTGCCATAGCAGAACCTCTAAGCATAATCTTTGAAAAATCTTTCAGGACCAGCTCCTTGCCCAAACTATGGTCATAAGCCACTGTTATCCCCAACTTCAAAAAGGGAGACCCCAGCCTAGTTGAAAATTACAGACCAATCTCTTTATGCTGCATCACCTGTAAAGTCATGGAATCAATTATTAACCAATCCATCATCCTCCACTTAGAAACAAACAACCTACTCTCTAATAAATAATTTGGTTTTAGGAAAAAACTACCATGTAATCTGCAACTCTTACATTGCAAAAACATATGGACTACACAACTCGATCAGGGCAAAGCAATAGACGCAATCTACATAGACTTCTGTAAAGCCTTTGATTCAGTGATATACGACAAACTACTCCTAAAACTAAAATCGTACGGTATCTCTGGATACCTGCATACCTGGATAGAAGCATTCCTGTCAAACAGACAACAAATTGTCAAAATTGGGAGTATCAAATTCTGTACCTGTCAACAGTGGTGTCCCCCAAGGCAGTGTTCTAGGACCAACTCTTTTCATACTCTACATAAATGACCTCTGTGATCATAGCGAGAGCAACTGCGTTCTCTTCGCTGATGATGTTAAGCTATCCAACACCACAGACAATACTGCTACCCTTCAAAAACACTTTGACTATGTATCAGAATGGTCAAACAAATGGCAATTTCAAATCTCAACAAATAAATGCTCTGTCCTACATATTGGCAAAAAAAATCAGAAAATAAAATACAGGCTGAATAATCAAGACCTTGTTGATGATCCAAACTCTGTCAAGGATCTTGGAGTACTCATCTCAAATGACCTAAGTGCTAGAGCCCACTGTAACTACATAGCCAAAAAGACGTTAAGAGTTGTTAACCTAATCTTACGTAGCTTTTTCTTTGGTAATATTACACTAATAACTAGAGCATACAAAACATTTGCTAGACCAATCCTCGAATACAGCTCATCAGTCTGAAACCCACATTACGTATCTGATATTAACACAGTTGAGAAATCCAGAAATATTTCACAAGAAGAGTTCTCCATTCCTCTACTCGTTGCAGAATACCTTATGCCACCAGACTCGAAATTCTAGACTTAGAAAACCTAGAACTACGCCGCCTTCAGTCCGATCTAAGTATAGTATATAAAATCATACATTGCAATGTCCTACCTGTCAATGAATACTTCAGCTTCAACCATAACAACACTAGAGCAAACAATAGATACAAACTCAAGATAAACCGCACCAAACTTGATTGCAGGAAATACGACGTTAGCAGCAGAGTGGTCAATGTCTGGAATACTCTACTTGATTCTGTGGTTTCTTCCCCAAACCCCAAAAACTTTAACCTTAGACTGTCTACTATTGACCTCACCCCTAGAGGCCTGTAGGGGGCGTGCATAAGCGCACCAACGTGCCTACCGTCCCTGTCCTATTGTTTCTTTTACATTTTATTTTTGTTATATGTATCTATGTATTCATAACTATGTTTTACTTATACCTATTATCTTATAAGCAATCGACAAATAAATAATAAATAAAAATAAAAAATAAATAAGAAAGCGGTTCTTACTGGGAATCTCCACAGATTGTTTTAAATAGCTAGGAATCCCTGGTATTGCTGATGACACTTTGATTCTTTTCCATTTAGAACATGGTGACAACATTCCTTTTGATGGATGAGGTGGAATCCTGGTGCATGCTTTTAGCCCTGGAACATTGCTTAGTGGTGATGCCCACTTTGATGAAGATGAGACCTAAGTCAGTCAGAAATTGATGAAGATTTGCTATAAAAATATGTCCACCACATCCCCGCCATGTGTTTTGTTGACCTACCTCATTTTCACTGGCCACCTGAAGTGTTACATGGGAATAAAAACCAACATATAATGATTTCTTACTTATAGCTTTTATGTACACTGAGACCTTATGTACCAAAGACAAATTCCTTGTGTGTCCAATCACACTTGGCCAATCATGATTTATCGCTTATGGCTTTTATGTACACTGAGAGCTTATTTTTTATCTATTTTTTATTTTTATTTGCATTTATATGTCGCCCTTCTCCGGAGACTCAGGGCAGCTTACAGTCTATGGAGCACCATTCAAAGTGCTCGGCAATAGCCTTCATTCCATTGTATATGCCTGCTTATTACTAGGGCTTTTGGCCCCCCCAAGTGGCATTTTTACAAAGTCAGCTTATTGCCCCCAACAATTTTGGGTCCCCAATTTACCTACCTCGAGAGGATGGAAGGCTGAGTAAACCTTGAGCCTGGTGGGATTCGAGCCTGCACTAATTGCAGGCAGCTTGCATTAAGTGCTAGATGATTAACAGCCTGCACCACCAAGGCCCTTGCTTATGCACCAAAGACAAATTCTTTGTGTGTCCAATCACACTTGGCCAATCATGATTTATCGCTTATGGTTTTTATGTACACTGAGAGCTTATGCACCGAAGACAAATTCCTTGTGTGTCCAATCACGCTTGGTCAATAAAGAATTCTATCTATATCCCAAATTACAGGTACTTCTTGTTGCTCACTGATAGTCATTGGGACCACTAAAGGACATGGTCATAAAGCGTGATATCACAGGACCATGCCAACCTACAATGGGAGTTGTAGCAATTCCAGTTGCTGTCATTAAGCGAATGGTTTCATTAAAGTGTTGCATCATCCTGCAGTCATGTGATTTGCGAGCTTCTGCTAGCTTCTCCATTGACTTCGTTTGTCAAAAGTCAGCAGTGAAGGTTACAAAGACTGGTTATGTGACTGAGAAACACTGCGATGTTGCAATGGCAGGCCAGTTTGCCAAGTACTTGACTTGCAAGCTCATGACTGCAGGGATACTGTGATGGCTGCAATTATGAGGAGCCATCTCCCCACATTCACTACCATCATAATTTTGAATGGTCACTGAATGATCATTCTCAAAGGCATTGCATTGTTTTGTAAATGATAAATTCATGCAGTTCGGTGCTGCCAAAAGTTGAAGCACTAAAAAAATAAAAATATCTTTTTGTGGCTGTAAGGAAGCTCAAGGTTTAAATAGAATGTATTTGATTTTCACAGTGGAAGATTATTAGCTTTCTAGTTTGAATATATTTTGTTGTATATGTATATTATATGAGCATTTGGTTTATAACCATTATTTTTTTAATTCAGTCTTCCATATTTCATACAGCACAAGTGCTGCAACCTCATGCAGTTTTCCTTATATGTTATAGTTTGTCGTTATTTTCTTGCCATGTTGGCACTTCCAAATGCTGCCAGGAAATGCCTTTGGCTGACATACATGAATAGAATACTTTAATGGCCAAGTGTGATTGGACACACAAGGAATTTGTCTTGGTGTAAATACTCTCAATATACATAAAAGAAAAGATACTTTTGTCAGGAGTCGAGAATCATAAGGTCTGACACTTAATGATAGTATAGGGTACAATAAGCAATCAATCATAGTAGGAAACAGTCAATATAAATTGGCAAAGTTACAGTCATACAGTCACAAGTGGGAGGGGATGGGTGATAAGGAGTGATAAGATTAACAGTAATAGTAGTGCAGACTTTGTAATAATCGAACAGGGTTAGGGAATTATTTGTTTAGCAGAGTGGGCTTTCGGGAAAAAAACTGTCCTTGTGTCTAGTTCTGGTGTGCAGTGCTCTATAGCGTCATTTTGACGGTAAGAGTTGAAACAGTTTATGTCCGGGATGTGAGGGGTATGTAAATATTTTCACAGCCCTCTTTTTGACTCGTGCAGTATACAGCACAGGTCCTCGACTGAAGGCAGGTGGGTAGTAATTGTTTTTTCTGCAGTCTTAATCACTCTCTGAAGTCTGTGTCTTTCCTGTTGGATTGCAGAACCAAACCAGACAGTTATAGAAGTGCAGATGACAGACTCAATCATTCCTCTGTAGAACTGGATCAGCAGCCCCTTGGACAGTTTGATCAGTTTGAGTTGGTGCAGAAAGAACATTCTTTGTTGTGCTTTTTTTATGATGTTTTTGATGTTAGGTGTCTATTTTAGGTCATATGATATAGAACAAGTTAAGATTGCTTGAAAGCTGAAAAGCAAATTCATGGACGGTAAAATTGTTATTTATCTTTTAGCAAATGATGCAGGAATAAAACCCTCTTCATCTGATCCCTCTTTTGGTTGTACAGAAATGATAATCCAGGTTCCCACATAATCCATGTTCACTTCTAGCTAGCTAGCTTCATCCTGAACAATGGAGGTTTTGTCTGCTAAAATTGTTGTTCTCTAAATTCACATATAACTTTGATTTGGTCAAAATTTATCTGTGGCACATGATAAACATTCTAATCCTAAAGCTTCTTTTATCTACCCGAAACCTCCACAATTATTAGCGTTATTCTGGCATTTACTGTAAACTCCAAACATATCTGAATGATACCCATTTGACAAGGCTGTCCTAAAGTTACTCATGATACATTTCTATCTTTCCTTATCTAAAACAAACAGGAAAAAGAACCCACTAACAATCTCACTTCCTTATCCTATTCAGTTGTGGCCCACATATTAAATATTTCTCATCACATTGGGCAGGATAGTGGGTGGATGGATGAATGGAGGGAGGGAGGGAGGGAGAGAGAGAGAGAGAGAGAGAGAATAATAGCTAAAGGCCCTGGATAGGAAGACCAAAAAAATAATTTATTTTATTTATTTATTTATTTATTTTATTTATCAATTGCTTACAAGATAATAGGTATAAGTAAAAACATAGATATGAACACATGGATACATATCAGAAAAATAAGAAATAAACAATAGGACAGGGATGGTAGGCATGTTGGTGCGCTTATGCACGCCCCCTACAGACCTCTTAGGAAAGGGGTAGACAGTAGTCAATAGTAGACAGTCTAAGGTTAAAGTTTTTAAGGTTTGGGGAAAAACCACAGAGTCAAGTAGTCACCACTCTGTTGCTGAAGTTGTTATTTCCTGCAATCAAGTTTGGTGCGATTAACTTTGAGTTTGTATATATTGCTTGCTCTAGTGTTGTTATGGTTGAAGCTGAAGTATTCATTGACAGATACGACATTGCACTGTATGATTTTATCTAGTATACTTAGATTGGACCAAAGGCGATGTAGTTCTAGGTTTTCAAGGTCTAGAATTTCGAGTCTGGTGGCATAAGGTATTCTGCAACGAGTAGAGGAGTGGAGAACTCTTCTTGTGAAATATTTCTGGACTTTCTCAACTGTGCTAATATCAGATACGTAATGTGGGTTCCAGACTGGTGAGCTGTATTCGAGGATTGGTCTAGCAAACGTTTTGTATGCTCTGGTTATTAATGTCATATTACCAGAGAAAAAGCTACATAAGATTAGGTTACTAATGACAATGAATCATTAACTTCATCCACATAGCGATGTTGACAGACTCTATTTACCAAGGAAAATAGGTGGGCGTGGAATGTTGCAAGTGCACCAGTCAGTCAAAGAAGGAAAAGGGGCATTTGAAGGTTAGTGAAGAAGATGCACTGAAGCTAGTTATACCAGGAAAGCTTACTGAGAATAGAGAGACAAAACTTGCATGCAAGAAAGACCAATTGAAGAATAGAAAAGAGACATGGCAAAGCATTACGTTGCCAGTAATTTAAAGAAAAAAAATAGGAGGCAAAGCAATAACAATAACACCTAGCAATAGTTAAGAGTAGGAATACTGAAAAAGAGACAGAGAGGCTAATTCTGGCTGCACAAGACCAAGCCTTAAGAACAAATGCATACAAAGAATTTAGATGACTGCAACAAATAGCAAATGCTGCCTCAGCAAAGAAGCTAAAGAAACAGCAGGTCACCTGGTTAGCTGCTGCAAGAAGCTCACACAGACTGACTATAAACAATGCCATGGCAAACTAGCCATGGTGCATTGGATGTTCCAATGGATGTTCCAATGGTGCATTGGAACATCCACAAGAAAGACCACAAGCAAGAATTGGTGGAACCATAAAATAGAAAAGACTTTAACCTTAGACTGTCTACCATTGACCTCACCCCTTTCCTAAGAGGTCTGTAGGGGGCGTGCATAAGCGCACCAACGTGCCTACCGTCCCTGTCCTATTGCTTCTTTTATTTTTCTTATATGTACCCATTTCATGTATTCATAACTATGTATATACTTATACCTATTATCTTGTAAGCGATTGACAAATCAAATAAATAAATAAAATAGAAAAATTCATAGAAAACCAAGAAGCTAAATTGCCCTGGGATTTTAGAATTCAGGTACCTGCCACATAATACCTCAGACTTAACAATTGTTGATAAGAATGACAAAAAAGTGTGGATAATGGATGTGGCAATACCTGGAGACAGAAAAATTGGCATTGACAAAATCATAATAGGTCAATTGCAGAAGGCACCTTTACTCAAAACAACTTGCTTCCTGCAATGATACCTTTATCACCATCAAAGAACAACATCTGCCTATCGCAGGTCCTTGGGAAGAACTTGATAGATGGACAAAAATGCCGAATCCAGTCTAAACATCTGGATGACTCTGTGACAACCCATAATCAGAAAGAGGAGGAGGAGGAGGAGGAGGACTCAAACTCTCTTTGGCAAGTTCAATGCTCCAAGCATTGCTGATTCTATCCACCTAACACATCTTCACAGATAAGCCTGAACATTCATCAGCCTATATATTCTCATATCAGATATATGGTGCTCTATTTCTAAGTTACCGCAATACTGTTTGTGAAAGAGATGGAGCATCAGGTTTGAAATGAATGATTGTGTTTTACTTTAAAGGCACTGCACTTTAAAATCATTTCAATGGCACGCTTGGTGAAAGTCACGCATGTGGATGATGCGATGGGTAATAACAGAATAACAGAGTTGGAAGGGACCCCGTAGGACATCTAGTCCAACCCCTTGCCCAAGCAGGAGATCCTACACCATTTCTGACAGATGGCAGTCTGTCAGTGAAACCTGTAGCATGAGCTCTGACCTCTTCAGTGGAGAAGCAAGATTATGGTTGTCACAGAACCATGACTATAGTATTTAAAAAATAGATTTGTACATAGTGACTAAACATTGTGCTAAAATTGTCCAATACAAGTTAAAGGTTGACACGACATGTCAGCCTTCCCACATATACTTTACAGGAAACACACTATATGAACTACTTCTATTTGAGGCTACATTAACAGAATGTTGCAAGCCTGAAAATACAAATCTTCCAGCTTCTGTTATAGCGTGGGAAGTTAGGGAGGATCCCTTCCAAACCTCTTTCTCTGTCTGTTATGCAGCTGCAGGCTGAACCCACTCTTATCTGATCAGTATATGTGGTACCTTGCTCAATAGCAGTAACTGTGAGAGGGATCTCAGAGTCGTAATGGACAACCATTTAAATATGAGCCAGCAGTTTGCAGCAGCTGCCAAAAAAGCCAACACAGTTCTAGGCTGCATAAACAGAGGGATAGAATCAATAACACAATATCAATATCACATGAAGTGTTAATACCACTTTATACCTTGGTAAGGCCACCCTTGAAATACTGCATTCAGTTTTGGTCACCATGGTGTAAAAAATATGTTGAGACTCTAGAAAGAGTGCAGAAAAGAGCAACAAAGATGATTAGGGAAGTGGAGGCTAAAACGTATAAAGAACAGTTGCTGGAACTGGGTATGTCTAGTTTGATGAAAAGAAGGACGGGGGGTGATACGATAGCAGTGTTAACAATATCTGCCACAAAGAAGAGGGAATCAAGCTATACTCCAAAGAACCTGAAAGCAGGACAAGAAGCAATAGGTGGAAATTAATCAAGGAGAGAAGGAACTTAGAACTAAGGAGAAATTTCCTGACATCGAGGACAATTAATCAGTGGAACAACTTGCCTCCAGAAGTTGTAAATGCTCCAACACTGGAAGTTTTTAAGAAGATGTTGGATAACCATTTGTCTGAAGTGGTGTAGGATTTCCTGCTTAAGCATGGGGTTGGACTAGAAGACCTCCAAGGTCCCTTCCAACTCTGGTATTCTATTCTTATCTGATCATTTCTTATGCAGTATCTCTTTCCTCCATCAAGGTCTTTCTTATCTACCATTACACCATGCACACAACATAAATAAATTTTACACTTAAGTGGTTTGGGATTGTGTGTTCAGCTGGCGTTATTCCTCTCTGATTTATTTGGGGGGGGGGGGGAATACAGGTAGTCCTCAACTTATGACCACAACTGAGGCCAACATTTATGTTGCTAAGTGAGATATTTGTTAAGTGAGTTTTGCCCCATCTTATTACTTTTCTTGCCCCAGGTGTTAAATGAATCACTGCAGTTGTTAAATTAGTAACATGGTTGTTATGTGAATCTGGCTTTTCCATTGACTTTGCTTGTCAGAAGTTTGCACAAGTTCATCACATGACCCCACTGACTTAGCTTAACTGAAGGTCACAAAAGATTATCATGTGGCCCCTGGAACACTGCAGCCATGATAAATATGAACCAGTTGTCATGACCCAGGGCATGGCACAAAGGCAACACAGCCAGTGAATAAGTATGACTCCCTTTATTAGCTCTAACTTTGCCCCCAATGTTCCAGTTACTCTCCCGTTTGGAGAAAAACTCTTCCATGAACCTGCAACAGCATTTGGCTACAGATAATCCAGTCCAAATGTTGAAACAGAAGACTTTAAACTATAAATCCATCAAGACAAGATAAGGTAATAAATCCAGCAGGGCAAGATAAGGAGTTCCAGAAGTGAAGTAACACGGCAGTAAATCAAACCATTTGGGAGGATGCCAGCAGATTATGCCTGTCAGATAACAGCAGTCAACATTAGATAGCATTTATTTCCGACAATTGCCCCTCCCATCTGCCTCTCCTTGTGAAGGAATCAGGGCCTTTTCCTCCCTTATAAGCAATGCAACCCATGTTGCTCTCTTCTCCATTTTTCCCTGCGTGCCCTTAGGAAGAAGAGCCAATGGAGCCACTCTCCCGCTCCCAGTCAGCTGTTCATCTTCCTCCTCAGAGTCTGACAGGGGCATGACACCAGTTGTCAGGCATCTAAATTTTGATCACATGACCATGGGGATGCCACAATGGTCTTAAATGTGAAAAACAGTCATAAGTCATTTTTTTTGCAGTGCCATTGTAATTTTGAACAGTCATTAAACAAACTCTTGTAAGTCGAGGAGTATTGTATGAGTTCAGAAAACAGCTTAATTCAATATCATGTCTGTGTTAAGGCATCCAAGTTTTAGATCCAGATGTAAAGTAATCTAAGGCTCATCAAACTGGTCCTCTTCAAATACATCAGGCAGCATATCCAAGAAACCATTGAATTGGAGAAGTCTGAGCAATAATGTGAGGTGTTGTTTTAGGCTCAAGATTCAGATGGACCTTGACAGACTTGAACACTGGGCCCAATCTAGCAAAATGAAATTCAATGTAGAGAAAAGTAAAATCCTACACTTAGGCAAGAAAAACCAAAAGTATACATATAGACTGGGTGAAACCAGGCTTAATAGCAGTAACTGTGAGAGGGATCTTGGAGTCTTAGTGGACAACCAGTTAAATATGAGCCAGCGGTGTGCAGCAGCAGCAGCCAAAAAAAGCCAACACAATCCTAAATTGCATTAACAGAGACTAAAGACTTAGTAATACTGCATCCAGTTTTGGTTATCACACTATAAAAAAGATGTTGAGACTCTAGAAAAAGTGCAGAGAAGAGCAACCAAGATGATTAGGGTATTGGAGGCTAAAACATACGATGAACGGTTGCAAGTACTTGGTATGGCTAGTCTAATGAAGAGAGGGACCAGGAGAAACATGATAGCAGTGTTCCAGTATTTCAGGGGCTGCCACAGAGAGGAATAGGAGGTCAAGCTTTTTTCTAAGGCACCCAGAGTCCAGACAAGGAATAATGGATGGAAGCTGATCAAGGGGAGATTCAACCTAGAAATAAGGAGAAATTTTCTGACAGTGAGAACAATCAACCAATGGAAGAGCATTGCCTTCAGAAGTTGTGGGAGCTCCATCACTGGAGGCTTTCAAGAAGAGACTGGACTGCCATCTGTCAGAAATGGTGTAGGGTCTGCTTGGGCGGGGGGTTGGACTAGATGACCTGCCTTCCAACTCTGTTAATCTGTATCTGTAATTTGTCCACTTGAAAGACCTGCACCAAATTTCATTCTGCCTGAATCCAGCAACCTCTTTAAGATGTTTAATGTATGTCAGTGACAGTCTGCAATCTTTAATATTTTCAGCTTTAATAGTTAATGTTTTCCCTTTAAAATCAGGTGTTGCTGCATGGCAATTTGTTAATCATTTTTTAAGTCACCTTATCCACGGAAACTTTGTCATAACAAAGGGATTTTCCAAGTTCTTGCACACATTCTATGAGACTGTGACTAGAAAAAATAGTCTGGTTCTCACAAGACCATTTCTGCAACAAAGGCAGACTCACTCTTTGGCTTTATCTCAATCATCATTAGCTTCTTCTGAAACATGGGTGGGTCTGAGAAACTGACTAGACAAAGCCTTGTCTTGATTCGTATCTAACTTTCACTTCTTTATGTCAGCCAAACAATCT
Source organism: Bungarus multicinctus (assembly GCA_023653725.1). Lineage (NCBI taxonomy): Eukaryota > Metazoa > Chordata > Lepidosauria > Squamata > Elapidae > Bungarus > Bungarus multicinctus. The sequence goes on along the minus strand of CM042850.1, from coordinate 17,153,608 downwards.
AAAAGTTACCTTAACATGAGATGTGTTTCTCTGTTTTTTAATCTTATTGTTTTTCCTTTAATCTCATTGACTAGTTTTGCACACCATGCTAGACTAAAGTATGATAGAATCACTTATAATTCAACACATGGAGAGGATTCAGCTCTTGTTAGCAGGTTGTGGAATCAAGCTATCATGTGATAGCATTATAAATGTTTGCTATGTAATCAATCAATCAGAATAGAGCTGGAAGGGACCTTGGAAATCTTCTAGTCCAACCCCCTACTCAAGCAGGAGAACCAGTAGTAAAAAAAATTGAATCCCACCACTGATCTGAGGGTTGCATGGTCACCAATTGCAACCTTTTGAGAAGCAAAGTCAATGGGGAAGCCAGCGCCATGTAACAACTCTATGATTAACTTAACAACTTGCAGTGATTCCCTTAACCACTGTGACAAAATTCACTGAACAATTGTCTCGTTAGCAAACCAAATCAAATCAAGTTTATTACACTCAAAGATCAGAGACCAGAACAAATAAAAAACTCAATGAATATCTAGTTAAAAATCCTAGAATAAAATAATAAATAACAGATTAAAAACTATACTAAAATCACAATTATCTTTGTTAGCTACAGAAATGCTGGGTTCAATTGTGCTCATAGGTCTAGGACTGCCTGTAATGGAGAAAGGGTTCTGCTCTTTTCCTTATAAGAATGAAAACAAAGAAAAGGAAGAGGGAGAGTTAGCATCCATGATGGATTCCACTATAACTGGATGTGGTTGACTCATGAAAGAGATAAAGTTTTGGTAGTTTGAGGTTGAAGATTGTTCACTCTGGGTTGTCTGAAAAGGCTGCATAACATGGTAATTTTCCACAAACGGCTACACATCACTCTATGTAACCTGGCTGACTGCCAATTTTGCAAAGTCCCACAACCGGTAGATGAGAGAACAGCGGAATGCTTGACGGTATGGCACAGAGGTTGCAGGACTGTTGGCTTGGTCCTATTCTTTCTTCAGTTGAGATCCTCCACTCCAGTATTCATACAAATGATGAAATGGCTGAAGACCCTCCAGGCACCTAAAATTTCATACACTAGCAAAGAAAGCAATTGAAGTCATATAGTTTTTAAAAGTGGAAATATGAATACAGCTAAGGAGATAGGCTTCTGAACACTTTTTAACAGAAAATTATGTTCAACAGAAAATGCAGTTTTCAACAGAAAATTCTGACAATTTTCCACAGTGTTAGAGATCATCTGCCATGACTACTTTTACAAACTATAACTCTTAAATCAGAAACATAATATATGAAGGGCTCTTCCACTTTTCATTTCTTTGCATATAAGCTCTCTGTAACTTCATAGAAAATAATGCTTCTTTCGTTGTTTACACTTGCATGCTGTTTAATCAGTGGTGGGATTCAATTTCTTTTTAGTACCGGTTCTGTGGGCCTAGCTTGGTAGGCATGGCGTGGCTTGATGCGCGTGGCTTGGTGGGCATGGCAGGGGAAAGATACTGCAAAATCTCCATTTCCACCCCGCTCCTGGGGGAAGGTTACTGCAAAATCCCATTCCCTCCCCACCCCACTATCCTGCTTTCCAGCTCTGTTCTCCTATGCAGGGCAAGAAAAGAAGACCCAGCCAATCAGCTGGGACTCAGGAGGCAGAGAATAGATGGGGACGGGGCCAGTCAGAGGTGGTATTTGCCGGTTCTCCAAACTACTCAAAATTTCTTCTACCTGTTCTCCAGAACTGGTCAGAACCTGCTGAATACCACCTCTGTGTTTAATCCCAAAAACTCTGGGCAGCTAACAATCTCATCCTAAAATTAAATAACACTCACAAAACCAAAAACGTGAAAAGAGAATAATTCCAAAAATATATAAAATAAACATATCAAAATCTGGAGTCTTGGCGGCAAGCAAAAAAAAAAAAAGATTGGGCAAGTCAAACAATATTGGGTCATTCCCAATTATGTTGGACTGAATTTTCAAAAGTCAACTTCCCTTTAGCTTGTGGTTTAGGGGATTAAAGAAAAAAAAATGGAAAGGGGGTGGGAAAAATAAAGTAACTCCTGCACGTATACATTAGTGGAAATGTCAACAAGGAAGGGAGAGGGGAGATATCAAGCTGTGCTTCCTGATAATATTTTGAAATTCTGACACTTGAAGAAAATTATTTCAGAAACAGGCAGAAAAAAGGAGGTGAATGCCACAAAGTGACTCACCTGGAATTTTGCAACATGTTCACTCAGTCTTATAAAAGCCAGTGTTCTTGGACTATAAGGCATTGAGGACTAAAGACTTGCTTCTTTAAAGCTAGTTTGGAAGCTCTATCATGAATCGCTTGATGATCTTCTTGGGTGCTTTGATGCTGTGGCCATGCAGCATTGCCAAACCACTAACCAAGCCCCACTCTGCACTATTCTACACCAAGGACCTGAAATTCATACAGGTATGTAACCACCGGGGTCTTATCTTTGATGCCACAGAAATGCAGAATTGCTCTGCCGCAACCTATGAGAAAGGTTTCCATGTTGAGAATATATCATGGGATAAGTGCTGTTTGTTAAGAGTGCATGATCTTTTTACAGGTGCAGTCAATATATTCAATAGTCAATATATTCAAGAACTATGCAAGAAAAAGAAAAATATATCCTAAACTACATCTGTACTAAGGCTTTAACAGGCTGTGCAATGAGCTAAAAATTCTTCTTTCACACCTTGCCTATTGTTAGGATTTTTCTTAATAATGATACAGATACAAAAACTCTTATTTGTTTTTCCCACACAAAACTGTTTTATTGTACAAAATTAAATTATCTTCTTTTACTTTCTTCCTAATAATCTAAGTTTACAACTATTCTATTTCTATTTTTAATCCATATATTTAGAATAGAATAGAGTACCTTTATTGTCATTGCATTTTACAAATACAATGAAATTTGAAAGCTACTCCAGCACAGTGCCCCAAACGCCACATCACAATCACACTACAGAGTATTTAAAAATTAAAGTAATTAAAATAATAATAATAAACCTAGTCTAAAACCTATCTAAAACATACAGTAAGTTAGATAGTTTTAAAATGCTACTATATACATAGGGCTAAATCACATATGCATTGTTTGTTTCAAGACAATTATTGCCTTGGAAAATAAACTGTTTCTCAGTCTATTAGTCTTCATTTTAAGACACCTATAGCATCTCCCTGATGGTAACAGTTCAAAATATGAATGTCCAGGATGAGAACAGTCTATGGAAATTTTTAGTGCTCTAGAGAAGAGACTGGTCTTCGCAATCTCTTCCAGAGAAGAAAGAGAGCAACCAATAACTTTTTGTGCTGTGTTTATAACTCCCTGGAGCATCTTCTTATCCACTACAGAGCATCCAGCATACCACACCATTACACAGTATGCCAAAATGCTCTCGATGGTAGAACGGTAAAAAGTAACCAGCAACTTCTCACCCAGACCGCTCTTTTTCAGCAGCCTCAGAAAGTGCAGGTGCTGTTGGGCCTTCTTTGCAGTGGCCATAGTGTGGACCGACCAAGTAAGGTTGTCGGAAATATGAGTTCCTAGAAATTTAAAACTATGAACCCTTTCCACACAATCTCCATTGATATATAGTGGGAGAGGCTCTGCTTTGCATTGTCTGAAGTCTATAATCAATTCTTTGGTCTTTTTGATGTTCAGGGCGAGGTTATGACTCTTGCACCACAAGACCAGTCTGAAAACCTCTGACCTTTAGGCCGTCTCATCTTCTTCTCCTGATATGAGTCCTACCAACGTGGTGTTGTCTGCAAATTTTATTATAGAGCTAATGGGACAAGAGGGAGTGCAGTCGTAGGTGTAGCGTGAATACAAAAGGGGGCTCAGCATACAACCTTGTGGAGAATCAGTGCTGAGAGCAAGAGCGGAGGAAAAATAGCTGCCAATCCTAACAGTTTGGGGTCTGCTAATAAGAAAGTCCTTTATCCAATGTATGTTTTGGTATTGTCTTTTTATGTTCCTATTCTTATGTTAGCCCTATGTCTTCTTAACTATTTTTTATTTAAAACTTTCCTTGAGATTGTAGCCAATCTCAGTCCATTTGCATGTGAAAACCTTTTTCTCTTCTTTATAGACTTGTAAATGGGCTTTTCTTTCTCCCCAGTGCCCATCAATCCTCTGTTTCAGGAGCTGGTTTGTAAAACTCTATAGGAACTGGCCTTGCCTGTTTTTTCTTTTTTTTCCTCTGTGTCTCTTAACTCAGATTCTCAGAGATCTTGCAGTTCCAAAAATTGTGGGCTTTTTTCTAGCTGCCTGAAGACTACAGTACTGCTGAAGTGCCTACTTGATTGAGTTTCCCTCAGCTCTGCTTGAATGAATGAATGAATGAATGAATGAATGAATGAATGAATGAATGAATGAATGAATGAATGAATGAATGAATGAATGCTTTATTTGGCAAAGTGTGATTAGACACACAAGGAATTTGTCTCTGGTGCAGAAGCTCTCAATGTGCATGCAAAGAAACAGAATAATACCCGTTTCCCCAAAAATAGAACCTATCCTTAAAGTAAGTCCTAGCTTGATTTTTACACATGTGCCCAATAAATGCACTATCCCCAAAATAAGACCTAATTAAGATTCCACCCACTCCAGAGTACATGGGTAAAAATTTAGCTGGGGGGGCATGGGGGGGTGGAGCTGCCCTACTACTTACCTTTGGACAGTTGTAGCTAGGCCTCGCACACCCCGACACCTGCCTTGCCAGCCCATTTCTTCTGCAGCTGGCAAGGCTGTCAAGGCTTTCCTGAAGGCCTCTGTAGCTGATAACAATGCTCCAGTTCGATCTGGAGCTCTGTTATCGGCTGCAGAGGCCTTCAGGAAAGTCTTTCCAGCCACAGAAGAAGTTCCTGAAGGCTTCTGACATGAAAAGAAGGCCAGGGGTGACGCACACAAATGAGGTTAGTCAGTGGATGACATCTCCTCAAAATAAGACCTGGTGCCTTTTTTTGGTGACAAAAAAAAGTATAAGACAGGGTCTTATTTTCGGGGAAACATGGTAATCATAACAATTATAATAATAAGATTGGGGAGTAAAGAAGATAATAAGAAGTATGAATAAATACTACTACAGCCAGACTACGTGGGTAAATATACATAGACATTAGACAGCATTGTGAGAATTAGGTGTTCTGCAGAGTGATGGCCTAAAGAGAAAAAACTGTCCCTATGCCTAACTGTTTTCGCATGCAACGCTCTATAGTGCCATCTCGAGGGGAACAATTGAAAAAGTTTGCGTCCAGGATGCGAGTGGTCTGCAGATATCTGATCAGCCCTCCTTCTGACCCACACAATATACAGGTCTTCTATGGAAGGCAGGCTGGTTGCAATTTTTCTTTCTGCTTTCTTTGTTTCTGCAAATGGATAAGAAAGATAAATAAAATGAACTGTGCTCAAACACTTCCTTTATTTAACATGCAACTATGCCACATAATTGTTCATTCTGATCTCCTCTGAATTAGTTTGTTACTTCCTCAGGAAAACTGTGCACTGGATACATGCAATTCTGGGTCCAGAAATATGTTTCAAATCCCAGAAATGACTGTGACTCACAGGTTGTTCCTACAAGAAGATAAATCATCCTCTATCTCTAGCTTCATTTCAGTTTTATAATGCCAACTGAAGAGGGATCCTTCTGTTACTGCAGTGCATTAAATCAATCACTTTTTTTCAATCAACTAACTCCCAGAATTCTCCAGCCAGCCATCAAGGAGTTTCCACAGAAGATTGTGGAGAATAATAGAGCTAAGAATCTGTGGGAGTTCTGGATCCAGAAAGACAGACAGGCATTAGTTAATCAACTAGACACTGTAGTATTAGACAAATTAATAGACAAATACCAGAGGAGCTCAGGAGACCAGGCAAGTGGGACGAGGCAAGGTGCCACTTGATGTGAGTGATGTGGAGTTGGCCACACCAATCCAGTCACATGATCACCCAGCCATGCCCACCCAGTCACATGACCACCAAGTCACATCCACAGAACCGGTAGTGAAAAAATTGAATCCCGCCACTTAACTAGGGGTAATCAAAATCTACTATCTATTAATTCTATTCCTAATAGTCTCCTCCTGATTCTCCTTCTCTCCCCTTTTAACCCTTAAATACTGTACATGTGAAGTCATCTTGCTCACCTTTAAAAGCCTAAACAATTTTGAATCCAGGAAAACCTCTTCCCAAATGAACCTGCTCACAATCAAACTCTAACTTCAAAAACAAATTAGGGAAGCTGCAACGCTGAATTATTTGTTTTTGTCCTGAAGAAGCCCAGAAAACACGTCATCACATTTGAACAAGAATGTACCAAGCAACCATGATGCCATTTTCTGGCAAGTTTCAATGTGTGTTGGGAAGGGAGAGATAATAAAGTGTACTCATTTATCAAGCAAACAAACAAACAAGGAAGATCATAACTGTTCATAGCACTGATTGTCACTTAAGAAAGGCTGGCTCTACCTACTTTAGTGATGCTGTAGTCTCTGATTGCAATCCTAAATTACCAATAAGAAGAACGTTCAAAAGTGGATTGAAGAATGAACGGATGGGCAAAAACACAGAAAGTATGGCCACCAATATATGTATGTATTTATATAATTATTTCTAGGTTTTATCATATCTCAAAATCTAAAATGGACACCTAACGTCAAAAACTCATCAAAAAAGAATAACAAAGAATGTTCTTTTTGCACCATCACTCTGCTAAACAAATAATTCCCTCAACATTGTCAAACTATTTACTAAGTCTGCATTACTATTACTATTAATCCTCCCATCCTTTCTTTCACCCATCCCCTCCCACTTAAGATTGTATGACTGTAACTTTGTTGTTTGTATCCTAACGATTTTATTGACTGTTTCCTAGTATGATTTGATTGCTTATTGTACCCTAAGACTATTATTAAGTGTTGTACCTTATGATTCTTGATGAATGTATTTTATTTTTTCTTATGTACACTGAGAGTATATGCACCAAGACCAGGGGTGGGATTCTACCAGTTCGCACTTATTCGCTAGAACTGGTTGTTAACATTCTAAGCAGTTTGGAGAACTGATTGTTAGAAATTACTGGCCTAATCCTGTAAGGAAGGCAGGAAGGAAACATTCTGGTGTTGCTTACAGAAACTGCCTCTCCATTAACCCTTATTACATTCTTGGCTGGACTAGACTTCCTGTCTCAGGAACTTCTCTGGAATTTTTTTCCCCTCCTTTGCTGGTACTTTGCTTGTGTGGAGTGACCATTCAAAATTACAATAGCACTGAAAAAAAGTGACTTGCGACCCTTTTTCACACTTATGACTGTTGCAGCATCCCCAGTCATGAGAGACCAGGCAAGGAGATGCGTGCCTCGATGTGAGCGATATTGAGTTGGCCATGCCCAGCCAATAACATGACCACCAAGCCACATTCACCAACTAAGCCACACCCACAGAACCGGTTGTTAAAAAATTTGAATCCCACCCCTGACCAAGACAAATTCCTAGTGTGTCCAATCACACTTGGCCAATAAAGAATTCTATTCTATTATTATTTGAGATATTTATAAATGTTAGAACAATAAATGTTCTAATTCCTCCCATTCTTGGTTAATATGCAGGCTTACCTTGATCATTTTTTCCCACTGATTGATGGAACAGTAAAGCAAACCTTAGAAGAACGGATCAAAATAATGCAAAGGTTCTTCCATTTGACTATAACTGGGAAGGTGGATACTGAAACCATTAAAGTAATGGAGAAGCCCAGGTGTGGAGTACCAGATGTCTTGGAATATAGCAGATTTCCAGGAGGACAAAAATGGAATAAAAAAATACTGACTTACAGGTAAGTTATATTTCCATTTGATTTCTAAGAAGTAGAAGAAAAAAAGGAAAAGTCTACTTCCTAATGATACAGTATGCATTGTGTTTTTCTCTATTACTCAAAGGATTAACAACTATACCCCTGACATGCCAAAACACCAGGTGGACAGAGCCATAACAAATGCTCTAAAAGTATGGAGTGATGTGACTCCCCTACAGTTTACAAAAACCACTGGACCTGCTGATATTGAAATTCTTTTTGCACGTAGAGGTAAGCACAGCTTGTTTATTCTTATATATTAATATTTATTTATTTATTTATTTATTTTTATTTTATTTATATGCTGCCCTTCTCCAGAGACTCAGGGCGGCTTACAGTCTTTAGAGCACCATGCTAAATGCTCGGCAATAGTCTTCATTCCATTGTATATGCCTGCTTATTACTAGGGCTTTTTGCCCCCCCCCCCCCCAAGTGGCATTTTACAAAGTCAGCTTATTGCCCCCAACAATCTTGGGTCCTCAATTTACCTACCCCGAGAGGATGGAAGGCTGAGTCAACCTTGAGCCTGGTGGGATTCGAACCTGCACTAATTGCAGGCAATTGAGCTAAGTGCAAGATGATTAACAGCCTGCACCAAGGCCACCATTTACAGTTTATATCTCACGCATCTGCCAATGCATGGGTGTTGACACCCCCATTACAGTAGGCTACTTCAAGAAACAGACCCAATGTTTGTTGTTGTTTAATGTTATTTATTGTAGGAAGGTAGAATAACCAAATCTTGAAAGCCTATCAGAGTTTTTCTCTGTCCTATTTTATATTAAACAACATCAAGACAGGATTCTTTAGAGTTTCTTTCTCACCACTTCTTCATTTTTGGACTATATCATCTTTTTCTGAAATTCCTTTCACAGTTTGCTCATTCTTTTCCTATCCCCAAGGTCAGCTCCAAATTCCATTTTAGCAGTACAACACAGAAAATATCATCTGATTGTTATTTTACTTGCTACAAAAAAAAAAATTCCCAAACTTTCCCATCTTATTCCTGTGGGAAGCTGTCTGGTCCTTGATTCTGCTCCTTCTCCATAACTAGATCCTTGGAAAAAGTGGTTTCTACCATGCTGACATAAGGACCATCTGAGGATGACTTAGTTGTTAACAGTACAATGATGAAACTTGGTCATAGCTTCTACCCAATCAGATCCATTGGGTTACTTTAGTCATGAAAGGGGTGAAATCATTAGAAGAGACATTTTAAAAAGTGGAAATAGTTTTAAAACTGAAAAGAATTACTTAGGGAAGGTAAAATGAATTGAACTAGATGGTAACCGTTATTTATGTATGTATGTACTAGCTCAATACCAGTGCTTCACTACAAAACTACGTAGTCAGGCTTAGTTTTGGGGGAGGAAAATAAGGGGGAAAATGTGCCTCTGCCTGCCAGCATCCATCAGTATTCATCTGGCTAGCGTCCTGTCAGTGTGTGAGAGAGTTGAGAGCTGTTTGGAAACTGAAGCAGTATTTGCTGTGTGAGCAAGGAGGAGACAGCAAGGAGCCTAGGCATGGCTTAGCTCAGCTGTTCTGTACTAAAGCTGCTTGGTGCTGTGAAAGTAAAACTGAAACTGAAACTCCTCTCCTCTGCTTGTGTTTTGCATTTGGAACAGATTTCTTTTCAGGTGGGGAGGAGGAGTAGAACTCCTTTGCATCAGAGTGTGTTTATAATAATATACAAAATACTAATGCTCTGATGGTCAATTTGAAAAATCCTTTCTTAGTGAGCAGCTAGAAGCCAAGAGGAACTTACGTGATAAATTTCAAGTTTGTAGGCTTTAAAGTTCTGGAGATTTTATGATGATTTGTGATAGATTTATTAAATCTACATAGCCGCTGATTTCATGAGGTTTAACTCATTTCTTCAGCTTCTCATGAACAAATAGTGTTTTGAAGGGCAGTATACAGAGGTGGGATTCTACCAGTTCGTACCTATTCACTAGAACCGGTTGTTAACATTCTAAGCCGTTTGGAGAACCGGTTGTTAGAAGAAATTACTGGCCTAATCCTGTAAGGAGGGCAGGAAGGAAACATTCTGGTGTTGCTTACGGAAACTGCCTCTCCATTAACCCTTATTACGTTCTTGGCAGGACTAGACTTCCTGTCTCAGGAACATCTCTGGAGGTTTTTTTTTTCCTTCTTTCTTGGTACTTTGCTTGTGTGGAGTGACCATTCAAAGTTACAATGGCACTGAAAAAAGTGACTTATGACCGTTTTTCACACTTACAATTGTTGTAGCATCCCCACAGTCATGAAAGGCCAGGCGAGGAGATGAATGCCTCGATGTGAGTGATATTGAGTTGGCCAATAACATGACCACCAAGCCACGCCCGTCAACTAAGCCACACCCACAGAACCAGTTGTTAAAAAATTTGAATCTCACCTCTGGCAGTATATGTTTAAACATAAATAAATAAAACTAGAAATAAAATTTCTTATAAGAGGAATTAATTTGTATACCATGCAGAGTTTCTCTATGAGAGAGATGGGCAGTTTCTAAATATGATATATAAAATAAATAAAATTAATTGACTTTTGCTAAGCTTAACAGTTCAAATAACATCAAAGTGTAGTCCATTGTTTTATTTAGTTATAACTAGGTCCTGCATACACCATTAAGCATAAGCACGTACAAAAGATGCAATGCCAAAGATTTCTAAATATTTCAAAATTCATATGTTTTGCTCCAAATGCAAGATAAAACAGGGCCATTTCAAATAGATTGCTTTGAACATTTCAAGAGTCTTAAGTTCAAAAATTGGCTAATTCTTTTTATAAGATGCATTTGGCTTAGGTTGTTTTTTTTTTTTCAATTTTTTATGAGTTAGTTTCATCATGGGTTAGTTCCATTATTGGCCAAGACAAGATGATGGACTAAGGATAAAAGTAAATGAGGGTAATGGAAAAGTGGAAACACATTTAGAAGGAGATGCTGGTTAAAACAACAAACCTTAAATCACCTCAGTCATACAGATAGAAATGTTTGTAGGTAAATGGTGTATTCATGAGAATTATTCAGAAGACTCTGGACTACTTGCTCAATAAGTGTACTTGCATTTAAAAAAAATGCATTATGGAAATTAAAAAGCATGGGTTTTATGAATGTTGTATGTCGACATTCGGCAAATGCAAAGGTATGAATTATGTATTATACACAATGCTCTGGAGATATTCAGGCCATAAAAGACTGGTCTATTTTCTGAAAAGACTTCATAAATTTAAGAGTATATACTCTTTTTGCTTATATTACTATTAAACTTTAAAGCTGCATGTTATATACAAGGACGAGCTGCATTAGGGAGTGAGCAAATTTTCAGGCCATTAGCCAGGAAAAGGTAATTGTGGCTACTGTTTGTGGTACGTGCGTAAAGTGAATCAAGCTGTGTATTTCCTGGGTTTCCATACAGATAATTTGGAAAATATGCTTCAATTGGCCAATTTTTGGTACCTAATAGAACTTTTAAAATCAAATAAAAACCCAGGAATTAGGCAAAGAATTCTTAGTTCTCCATGTAATTTTCCAGGCAAAGAAAGCACCTTTTAGCATCCTCATAATGCAGGAGGGTCAGTTAATCAATTAATGTTTGTCTTTCTGGCAATAGCTTCTCTGTCCTAGATAGTTACATATTTGTTTAATTGCTTTTTAATTAATAACAAAATTGAAAAGGAAGAAAAGAGCAAAAGCAAAGGTAATAATAGCGAAAAGAATTAATAAGTGGTTCCTACTGGGAATTTGCACATTGTTTTAAATAACTATGAACCCTTAGTACTGCTGATGAAAACACTTTGATTGTTTTCCATTTAGCACATGGTGACAACGTTCCTTTTGATGGAAGAGGGAAAGTCCTGGCACACGCTTTTGCTCCTGGATCAGGTCTAGGGGGCGATGCTCACTTTGATGAGGATGAGACCTGGTCAGAAATCAATAAAGGTTTGATAAAAGAATATATGCATCAGAACTCTGCTATGCAATGTATATCCCTACATCACTTTCATTGGCCACATCAAGCGTTGCAGGGAAATAAAAAAAAATACATCCCAAATTACAGGTGGTTCTCATTTAATTGGGACAGAGAACTGTTTTGCCAAGTGACATGGTTGTTAGAGTGCCAACTGGCCAGGGTACCAGTTGCTGTCATTCAGCAAAACCTGTAGTGTTCTGTTACAACATTTACAGTACCCTGCAGTCATTTGGTCAATATTTTTGAATTCCTGCTGGCTTCCCCGTTGACTTTGCTTGTCAAAAGCCAGTAGTGAGGATCACAAATGGGACTTAGGTTTCCAGGCTTCAAAAATTTTAGCAAAGGGTTATCTGCCGGTTGCTGGGTAGGCGTGGCCATAGTAGGCATGGCCTAGTCAGCCTCCTGCACCATAGTGGGGGGCGGTTTTGCCCCCTCCGGGCTCTGGAGGCTCTCTGGAAGCCAGAAATGGGCCTATTTCTGGCCTTCCCGAACTTCCGGGAGGCCCGTTTTTCATCCTCCCCAAGCCTCCATGCACACCCTACATTTACCTGCATCCAAAACGGGCCGTGTGGGGACTCCTGGGAGGGGTGGGCAGGGTAGGTGGGGCCAGCCAGGAGTGGGATTTGGGGGGGTTCTCCAAACTACACAGAATCTTAGCTAAGGGCTCTCCCAAACTCCTGCAAACCCCCAGCAGCCCACCCCCGTATGTATCTGCTAGGACGTGGCAATGATCTAATTGCAAGCCGGTTGCCAAGTGCCTGAATTGCAATTAGAATTGTAGGGATGCTACAATGACCGCAATTCAGAGGAACTGCCATAAGCTTCCTGCATTCAGCACCATTACTTCAAATGGTCGCCAAAGTGAGTGGTCATTCAACAAGGACTACTGGCATTGCATTGTTTTATAAATGACAAATTCATGGAGTTCAGTGCTGCCAAATGTTAAAGAGCTCGTTGTTTAAAAAGGTAAAATATATTCTCTTCATGTAAGGAAACGCAAGTTTTAAATGGAATGTGATTGATCGTTTTCACAATGGAAGGCCACTAGCTTTATATCTGTGGAGATTCTTGGCCATCCAAGTGATGGCTGTTCCAAAGGTGCTTTTTTCAAGAGGCAACTGGACTTGTTGGCTCTTGAAAAAGCACCTTTGCGACACTAGCTTTATAGTTTTAATACATTTTGTCGTATTACATGAACATATGTCCTATGACCATAACTGTACTTTTATTTACTCTTCCATATTCCTTAAGGTCAAACTCCTGCAATGTCTTGCAGCTTTCTTGACATAACTGGCTGTATATGCACATCTCTGACAAATTAATAGTTACAATTCACTTACCTATTTTCTGTGTTTTAGAAATAAATCTCTTCCTTGTTGCTGCCCATGAATTTGGGCATTCCCTGGGACTAGCTCATTCTAATGTCCCTGGATCCTTGATGTATCCTACTTACTCCTACATGAATCCAAACACTTTTCGTCTTCCAGACGATGATCGGCGAGGAATTCAGAGTATATATGGTAACTTTCAGTGGTGGAATTCAAATTTTTTTACTACCGGTTCTGCGGGCGTGGCTTGGTGGGCATGGCAGTGGAAGATACTGTAGGAAGGAAACATGGAGAAGTTACTCAGACCATAAGAAAAACCTTAAACTGAGAAATAGAATTATTAGAAGTTTCTATTTATTTAGAAGTTTCTAGGAAAACATAAATTACAGCTAAGTACTACTTAAACTACAGCTCCAAACATATTTTTTCTTTTATTTTTTAAATTTTTCTTATATGTATCCATGTATTCATAACTATGTTTTTACTTATATCTATTATCTTAAGCAATTGACAAATTGACAAATAAAATAAATAAATATTGAGAATGAGAAACTATTTCAAACATCAGCACCGAACATATTAAAATAGAAAGCTATTCAAGAGTCAGCACCGAAGCACATTAGAATAGAGAATCATTAGGAAACCCCTATAGAAACAGACAGCCCAATAGCGTAATTAAAACATTCCAATATAGTAAAAGGAAAAGCAGAAAATGCAGATAGAGGAAGAAACAGGCCACAATGAAAAAGGGGGAAGCAAACAGGAAGGTGCTAAAGATCGATCACAATATCAGCTTTTGAAACACACATGGGACAAATAGATGTTTAAATTATAAACACAATTAAACGCTAGCAAGCACTTCTTTGCCAGCTCTCCGGACAAGGGAATGAAAGCCATTAAGTGCAGGAATCACACAAAGCCAGTGACCTTAACACGAACAGCACAAAGCTATGGGAATCAGAATTCAAAGGGGAAAAGGATATAAAATCATCCCGTCACTCACAGTTCAGGTACTAGCCCAGGAATGTGTGTCCATGCTGCTGCTTGTGCCGCCTGTACTCCCTTCCTGCAACAATAAAGAAGACCTTACTTTCAGCAGCTGTTCCGTTTAAATTCTTGTGCCATGCCGGCATCGCTTCCCAGCAGGAAATTCGAACCCAGTGGAGGAAGTTTCAATTAAAATTCAATAATACTGTAAAATCTCCAGTCAGAGATGGTATTTGCCGGCTCTCCAAATTTCTGCTACTGGTTCTCCAGAACTGGTCAGAACCTGTTGAATATCACCTTCTGGGTAACTTCAGTGAGAAAAATATTTTCCCTATTTAGAATTATGCTACAGAGATGCATAGCTAATGTGACGCTTCTGCTTAAAAAATCAGTGTCCAGTAAAAACCAAAACAATCAAAAATAGTTTTATCTACAATCTACAAAACCAGTAGTATATATCAAAATTGGGTCACGGTTAGATTTAGCTCTTTCTTTAGAGGTATTTCCATCAGTTCAGCAATTAATCATGTCAGGAAAACTTATGGAATGTGTTATTTGACAGGAAGAAAATCATTAGGAGTTATAACGTAAACCATCATAGCACTAAAATGAATAATGGTGATAGCACAGTATAAATCATACTGATACTACAGAAATATCATTATATTGGAAATACCAGAGTGAATTCTGGATTTCCTGAAAAGATATTGGCCAGTTGTGAAAATTGATTTAAAGCATGATCAGTGGCTTTGGATTTTATTTCATTTTAAAATGATAGAGTACACCAGGTATGGATTTATCTCTGACATTTGTAGGATCTCTGTTTCTAGAGGTTTTTAAAGAAAGGTCTGGTTAGCTATCTCAAATTGTTTGCCGGCATATTATAGATAGATGGATTAGATTATCCTTGTAGTCTTCCAATTCTAATACTCATTTAATAGGCAAGACTATGTTAAATGGGGATAAAGTCTATTTTTAAAAAAACATAATGTCTATTATAACAAGATATATCCAGGCAACCTATTAAACTGAGATTATATCAATCATAGAAAGAGAAGGGATGAAATATCAGTAAGGAAGAACATGAGCAAATATATAAAACCCTAGTTTGAAAAAGTTTGACAAGGGATGATTGAACAACTAGACAAGAAAAATAGACAACCGATTAAGCAGCGTTGCATGTTCACACACCCACTTTTTTCAAAACCAGCAATGATTCAATTGTTGTATATTTCAGAGGAAAATACTTGGAGCTGCAATCCTACACCTGCTTGGCTGTGAAAGTATAGCTCTCCTCACAGGGGAAAAAATGTGTAGAAAATTGTGCCTTGGCTACTATAGGATTCTGATGTTTGCCCATAGTCATACAGTTGAAACTTGGATGGCTATCAGCAAGAGGGTGACATGACTGGGGTAACATCAGTCTAAATAGGATTTATTCAGAAGGTCCTTGTGTTGTATGTAACACCTTCATTCCCATTTTGTTTCATTTCTGAAGTAATCTGTTTGAGTGTGTTCTTACTTCCTTTTCGTTCCTATTTCATTCATCCAGGAAGGAAAAAATAGAACAGCTGTACTTTGCATTGAAACCCATTTAGTTCTCCTTCTATGGAGGCCTGAGATTGAACAGCTGTCTGTCTGTCTGAGATTCTCTACTGATCCCTGCACTGAACCGAGAGTGGAACTGGATAACCTCAAGGGTGCCTTCCAACTCTGTGATTCCATGATTTCCCTATACAAACTCACAAGGATTCAAGCAGGCATTGTGAACAACAGCATTGTGTACTTTAATAATAAAGATTGAATGAATGATTCTAATCGTGTTTTCAAAGCAACTTACTTTTCCATGTGTTTAAAAAGCATGTATTTTTTTAAACAAATAAATACATTCAGAAGAGTTGCTGAGCAAGAAAAAGTTCTGAGTTATAGAATTTCCTTCAAGTTTATTTAGATACCAGTTTTCTGTGAGTTAAATTGAATATTTTCAGTTTTCTGTCATTCCCAAACCTTAGGAATAGCCTATGGTCGCAGTTTATAGCTGATCTGAGTGTCAAAAATCTTGATTTGGCCTTAGATTTTTTTTTCCCATAGAAAAGTAATGGAAAGACAACTTTACAGATTTTAGTAGCAATGCCCTCAGTAAATTTTTCTCTCTTTATTTCCTGTAATATTTAATTCTTCTAATATTTCAATATCAAGTACTGAAAAGGATTAGTGTTAGATTGACACTGATAAATACAAGCAGTGCCAATTTTGCAATTGTTTTGGGACTTGTTGAAATATTTCGGTTTACAAAGGGATTACCAATTTCCCTGTTTCTTGATGATGAAATCATTATTCAGTTTCAAAATTTTATTGTTTTATATCCTGACATCCTGTCCTGAAATCTATAATGAACATAAACTTTAATAAATAAGTAAATATTAGGTTAAAAGAACAACAAAAGGAATACATAAAAGGAACCGTAAACATTTTTGCCCAGGATTTGGGGCAGATTTTCTTTAACCAAGTTTAACGAGTTGCAATCAATTCTTATTCCATTTCTGGGCCTCAGTAAAATTCATTTCCAACCTCTTTTGTTGGACTTTCGCATGTTGTGAACAGTGATACCTTGACAACAATACACAGACACAAGGACATGTAATCGGTCAGATGCCTACCGTCACTGTCCTATTGTTTCTTTTATTTTTCTTATATGTATCCATGTATTCATAACTATGTTTTTACTTACCGTATTTTCCGGCGTATAAGACAACTTTTGAAACCAAAAAAAGACAACCGAAAATCCGGGGTCGTCTTATACGCCGGGTCGTCTTATACGCCGGAAAATATTACGGGTGTCGCCGGGAGACGCTCCTCCCCTTCCCGAAGAGAACAAGATGGCGGCCACTCTGCCGGCCCATCATGCTCCGCGGGAGGCCTGGTCGTCTTCCGTGTGTGTGGGAGAGAGACCGAGAGAGCCGCCCTGGGGCCGGAGGAGGAAGGTTGTACGGTCGACTGATGCGAGCGCGAAGGAAGGAGAAGCATTTACAAATCCTTGCAGCTTAATTTTGAATACCCGTATTTTCTGGTGTATAAGATGACTTTGAAAAAAGACAACCGAAAATCCGGGGTCGTCTTATACGCCCGGTCGTCTTATACGCCGGAAAATACGGTATACCTATTATCTTGTAAGCAATTGACAAACCAAACAAACAAATACACAAATAAATAAATAAACCAAATAAATAAACCAAATAAATAAACCAAATAAATAAACCAAATAAATACATAAATAAATAGTCTGAGGCCATAATAAAAATTGATTGGGACACAATGACATTGGAAATTGCTTTCTGATTTATATTCCAGCTTTATTACTTTAATAAATAACTCAAAGAGATGAACGCACACAGTTCTACTTTCTCCTCCTATTTTCCCCATAGCAACAACCCTGTGAGGTAGGTTGAACTGAGAGAAATTGACTGTGTTCTGTCCTAGGCCTCCCCAGAAAGCACTAAGTCAATTCTGAGTCCCAGCAAAAACCCCTTTTATTACATTAATGTGAATTTATTTCATTCACAGTCAGCCAACGGCTTGGCAAACAGTCTTGCGAAGGTATACTAATGAGCTCAGATCTTTAACAATCCTGGAATGCTGCTCAGTAAATAGTTCCACGCTCAGTGCTGACAGGGAAGGGCTGGGCTATGTAGACAAATCTCCACAAGGCTGGAACAAATGACTGAACGAGCGAGTTGTTTCCTGCAAAAGCGCCCTCCCCTTTTGCTCTTCTTTTAATCCTGATGGGAGCGGCCATTCATTGTCCACTTGTGGCCTTATTCCCATGTTGATCCTGAGTTCTTAACTGTGCCTTTTTTTTGGCAGCTCTGCACATGTGCAGGCTGGGAACCAGTTCCAGAAGCTCCCCCGCCTCACTGCTTTCCGAGCCCAAAGGCAGCTGATGACTGCCAGCCTGCCCTGGCCCCATCTCTGCTTCTGACACAGAGCCCTCATCGAAGCTTTCCTCAGTCTCCAGGAATGGCCTGGATTCCTCGCCCCCCAACTCCTCGCTACTATCCAATGCTGCTGGCAGCTCCATCAGCCATCAGTGGGCCACAACAGACTGGTACAAAATCACCCAACTGGGTTTCATGTCTAAGGTGGAACTAAAATTCATAGTCTCTTAATTTCAAGCCTGTTGCATTAACCATTTGACCAAACTGGCTCTCAAAAACTTAAAAATTAGATAAATGGCAAAAACTTTGGGAAAGAAATTGTAAGTTGACAATGGCAACTAAGTATAAGGAAAATCTATATAAAATGTTTTATAGGTGGCATCTACCACTGGCCAGATTAGCAAAGATGCTTAAAAACATGTCCAACAGATGTTGGAAATGTAACCTGACACCAGGTACGTATTACCACATGTGGTGGACATGTTCAAAAGCAAAGAAACATTGGACAAAAATACATACATGGTTAGAAAAACTGTTAAAACAACACATAGATTATAAGCCAGAAATATTTTTGTTAAACATAATACCGGAAAAGTATGATAAAGGGAATCTATACTTAATATTGCATGTCTTGATAGCAGCAAGGATTGTATTTGCACAGTACTGGAAAAATGAGGGAACACCTATAGAAGAAGACATAATTTTAAAAAAAAATTAGATTGTGCAGAAATGGATAGATTGACTCTAAAAATAAAAGAGAAAAGAAGATACAGAGTATTTTCAAACATGGGACTTATTTTACAAATGGTTGGATAATAGAGGTAGAAATTAGAGATGGGAAAAATATTATTATATATATAAATAAAATGACCCAGACAATGAGCTGTTCGTTAAGCACCTATGTATCAGTGGTGGGATTCAAATTTTTTACTACTGGTTCTCTGGGCATGGCTTGGTGGATGTGGTATGGCTTGGTGGGCATGGCAGGGAAAGGATACTGCAAAATCTCCATTCCCTCCCCAACCCACTAACCTGCTTTCCAGCTCTGTTCTCTTGTGCAGGGCAACAAAAGAAGACCCAGCCAATCAGCTGGGACTCGGGAGGCAGAAAATAGATGGGGGCAGGGCCAGTCAGAGGTGGTATTTGTCGGTTCTCTGAACTACTCAAAATTTATGCTACTAGTTCTCCAGAATTGGTCAGAATCTACTGAATACCACCTCTGCTATGCATGTAATGTGAAAATATACAAATGAACTGTTAAAAAAATTAAAGCCACAGGAGGGCAGGGAGGGATGGGATCTCTGTGATCAACGAAACACTTTTGTGATCAGACCACCACTGATCTTTCTCATCACGGTTGCTGGAGAAGGAGCTACAGAAGCTTCAACCCTGAAACTGTTTATCTTTCTGACTGCTTGGGTCTTCAGACGCGGAGAGAGGAAATAAAGGACACCCTATTTGTCTCTCCTTTGTCTTACTTTTCTTTCCCTTGTCTAGAAGATTGATATCCTTAGAAGCTCCCTTTCAGCTTCCTACTTTAAAAAAACCCTCTACTTTGCTCCATCCTAAGGACAAAAGAGATGCTAATTTGAAACTCCAACACATAACTTCCATAATAGATTTCATTTCATGGACTTTACCCATTTCTAGATAGACTTGGTGAATAATTCTAGTCATATATGTATGCCATGCTAAATAAAGGTGCAGAGATTGTATTAAAAGATTCCAGCATTCCATGTTTTCTTCAGATAATTTTTTTCTAGGTAGGAAGGGAGATCTTGAGAACTTGGACAATATATTTCAAATTACCCATACATGGGCTTTGTCAGGGATAAGTTCATAGTATGATAGGACTAAAAGGGACCTTGGAGGTCTTCTAGTCCACCTTTTACTCAAGGTAGGAGATCTTATACTATTCTGGACAATGGTTACTTAATTGTGCCATTTGTTTCATCTTATTGTTACCCAGAGGTGGTATTCAGCAGATTCTGACCAGTTCTGGAGAATCGGTAGCGGAAATTTTGAATAGTTCAGAGAAACGGCAAATAGCACTTCTGACTGGAGATTTTACAGTATCCTTCCCCTGCCACGCCCACCAAGCCACGCCCACAGAACCGGTAGTAAAAAAAATTTGAATCCCACCACTGTTGTTACCCATCTTTTACCCTCAACATTGATAGTATGTCATGTTTTGTCAACTGCATTAGATAGCTGATCTGTTTCAATGACTAATTTGTTTTATTGGGAGAAAAACAATGAGCTACTCCAGTGGTTCCCAAAGTGAGTGGTATCGCCCCCTGGGGGGCAGTGGGATGCCTTAGGGGGGGCACTAAGAGGCAAGGGGGGGCATTGAAGGTGGGCCCCTCACAGAGCGCAATTCAGGGGTGGGATTCTACTGGTTCATTACCGTTCCCAGTAATTCAGAGAACCGGTAAAACTAGCCCCTGGCTGGCCCTGCTCCTCTCTGCCTGCTCCTCTCTCCCCTGCCCAGGCAGTCCTTATTGTGCATTTGGTGAAAAACACGCGGCATCTGGAGGCTTTTTGCAGTGAAAATTATCGACCACCGACTTGGCTCTGCTTCTCCAACACACCGCCGCTGCCGCATTCTAGGCACCAGCCATGCAGGCTCACCCCATTGACTGCTGCACCACTCCACCTGGATTTGCTTGGGCAAGTCGCTCCAGTGCAGCAGGCTCAATGGGGTGGACCTGTGGAGCCGGCACCTAGAATGCAGCCGCTGTGGCACATTGGAGAAGCAGAGCAAAGCCGGAGGTTGGTAATTTTCACTGCAAAAAACCTCCAGCCGCTGCATGTTTTTTTTGGTACGGCTCCAGTCCAACCGCACCGAAAAATACATGCGGCGGCTACAGGCATTTATGACAAGGGTGATGTGGGCTGGCGAAGAGCCCAGTGACAACAACGGCTCAGTCCTGGCTTGCTTCCCTGGCAGCCAGCCGTGGGAGAAAGGTAAAGTCACGGCTGTGGGAAGATGAAAGAGGTGGTTGTGTGGGAGGAAATGAGGAAATTAAGGACCAGGGTCTTTGAAAGGGGAAACAGGGTGATGCAGGATTAGCCCAGGCCTTTGACAATTTAGGTCATACCTGTCTGGGCAGAAAATAGGTAGATAGGTTAAGGAAGGGATAGAGAGAGAGGGAAAGAGAGAGGGAAAGAGAGGAAGAGAAAGAAAAAGAGAGAGAGAGAAGAAAGAGAGAGGGAAAGAGAGAGAGACTGTCAGCTGGTGCTCCATTCAAAATCCAAGAAAGAAATACTTAGACTCCATTAGTTAGAGCAAAGATATCTTTTACTGGAAATCAAGTGGTAGTAACAAAAGAATTCTGAATCTGAGAAAATGAGTGCGTAAATCACATATACAAAGTGATGGCAACGTTCCCACCCCCAATAGTTCAATTGGCACATCCAATTAAAAGTTGTGTATAGCATCATGTGGGCATCTCCAGGTGGTGATGAGGCCTCTGTCCGTTGACCTTGACATATTTTGATAAAGAGTTGTGGCTGCCCATAGCATAGGACAGAAGCCTAAGCAAGAATCTCCCCCCCCCTCCCAATTTATACAGTTCTGTTTTGTAACTCCTCCAGCTCGCTTCCCATAGCCATGGCCCCCCTCCTCCCCCCGTTACTTATGACAGCCGAAAGATGCAAAGCAAAGGAAGAAAATCTTGAAGGCTGACAGAGAGAAAGAGAGAAAAAAGAAAGAGAGAGAGGGAAAGAGAGAAAGAGAGAGAAAGAGAGAGAAAGAGAGAGGGAAAGAGAGAGAGAAAGAGAGGGAAAGAGAGAGAAAGTGAGAAGGAACAGACAAGAAAAAGAAAGAAAAAGAGAGAGAGAAAGGAAGAGAAAGGAAGAAAAGGGATAGACAAAGAAAAGAGGGATGGAAGGAAGGGACAGAAAGGAAGAAAGAGAGAGGGAAAGAGAGACAGAAAGAAAAAGAAAAGAGAGAGAGAAAGAGAGAGGGAATGAGAGAGAGAAAGAGAGAAAAGGAAGAGACAAGAAAAAAAAGAAAAAGGGAAAGAAAAAGGGAGAGAAAGGAAAAAAGGATAGACAAAGGAAGGGGGGATGGAAGGAAGGGAAAGAAAGAAAGAAAGAAAGAAAGAAAGAAAGAAAGAAAGAAAGAAAGAAAGAAAGAAAGAAAGAAAGAAAGAAAGAAAGAAAGAAAGAAAGTGTTTTGTAGCGGCAATGACGAGGCACACACGGATAGTGATTCAGTCTTTTTGTTTATTTACAGGAACACCGACTGACTCGGCGGCGCGGCAGCCCTTCTTTTAAAGGGCTCCCGCGCCTAAGTCAGCCAATGACGGGGCGAGGATCTCCCGCCGGAATGTAGACCAATGAACAGTAAGTATTTCAAATATAACCAATCCAGAACACCCCTCCCTCCTTGGTCCAGTCTGACCAATCAGGAGCCGCGCCTATGTTACATAATCACGTAGATAGGCGGGGCTCCTGTGGGTCCGACTGGACCTGCGCGGCTCAGTTGCGTCGTTGCTATCGGCTGGTGCGGAAGGACCTGTTGCTCCTCTCGCCTCCGGCCCTGGAAACTTCGAGCAGGTCGAGCCGGCTGCGTCACTACCAACGGGCCTGGCTGGGCTAGTTGATGTGGCCATGCCGCTCCCTGCCCGGCCTGGATTATCGTCGGTCCTGTCAGATGTTTCAGCGGGACGTTCTCCAGGATCAGGTGCGTAGCAGCGCGACCCGACCGGAGCTAGAGTTGAGGGTGTGTGTGTGTGAGTTAGGGCGTCATTGTTTGTTAGTGGGCTTTCCTTATCTTGACTGCTTGGTGGTTGCTCCCCTTCCCCCCCAGGAAAATCGCCAGGTCTGGGAAGGGTGCGAGTTCGAAGTTGGTCTATGTGTCGCTTCCAGCTTTTGCCATCAGCAGTGGTAAGCCGGTAAGAACGGGGTCCGGTTAGATGTGTGATGGTGGCTGGCACCCATAAGGGGTGCCCTACCAGGTTTTTAGCGTAAACTAAATCCCCAATTCGGAATGTTCGGACTCTGGTTGAAGAATCTAGGGGCTTGTCTGTAGAGTATGTAGGGTGTAGTCTATCGAGAGGGGAACGTAGTTTTCTCCCCATGAGTAATTCAGCAGGAGTTTTGTTAGTAGTGCTACTAGGTGTAGTGTGTTGGAGAAATAATAATTTGTCGATGCGTGCTTGTATAGGGCCCTGGTCTAACTTAAGAAGGGTCTCCTTGGTAAACCGGACCATGCGTTTGGCCCGTCCATTCGCTGCCGGATGTGCCGGCGCGGTTAGGGCATGGCGTATGCCCAAGCTTGCTAAATAACCCTCAAATTCTGTAGCCGTGAATTGAGGGCCGTTGTCAGATACCAGGACGTCTGGTAATCCGTGGGTGGCAAACCAGTGACTGAGCTGTCGTATGACAGCCTCGCAAGAGGTTGATTTCATTAGGCTCACTTCTAACCAGTTGGAATAAGCGTCTACCAGAATCAAGAAGGTATGCCCCTTAGTCGGACCCGCAAAATCTATGTGGATTCTAGACCAAGGGCCCCTAGGTAGATCCCACTCAGTGGCTGGCGCCTTTGGGGGTGAGGGCCGGGATGTCTGGCAGGGCTGGCAACCTGCGACCCAGTCGGTAACATCCTTGTCTAACCCAGGCCACCATACATAACTCCTGGCTAAACTTTTCATTTTCACCACCCCGGGGTGTCCCTCATGCAATAGTTTCAATATGGGATTTCGAAGTTTTAGTGGAATGACCACTCGATCCCCCCATAGTACACAACCTTTTAGTACGGAAAGTTCCATTTGTCTCTGTTTAAATGGTCTGTACTGTTCTTGTAAATCAGAGTCTGGCCATCCCTTTATGATCCACCTACTCACGGTATGCAGTAGGTGGTCGTTAGAGGTTTCGTGTGCGATGTCTGCTGCTGTCATCGGGAGATCGGGCAGGGTTTCAATCAAAAAGGTTGAGGTGCTGGGGTTTGGTTCAGGATCAGAGTCTGCTAACAGGCAACGACTTAAAGCATCGGCGTGCGTGATGGACGGACCCGGACGGTAAGACAAGGTGTAATTGTAAGCGGCAAGGAATTCTGACCATCTTGTCATTCTGGGTGATAAAATGTGAGGAGTTGGTTTGTCTCCCGCCAGAATACCTAGTAGGGGTTTGTGGTCGGTGATGATAGAAAATGATCGGCCATACAGGTATTCATGGAAACGTTTAATACCAGAAATTATGGCTAGTGCCTCCTTGTCCAGTTGACTGTAATTTCTTTGGCTTTTAGACAAGGTTTTTGAATAGAAGGCAATCGGAGCCTCTCTGCCGTTAGGTAGAAGGTGGCTCAGGACAGCTCCGATCCCAAAAGGCGAGGCATCACAAGTTAGTAACAATGGCAAAGTCTCGTTATATTGTATTAGTACTTTTGCTGAAGTGATCATGTCTTTAATTTTGTTAAATGCTGTTTCTTCCCGATGTCCCCACTTCCACAACGTGTCTTTGTCCAAAAGTCTATGCAAGGGTTCCGCCACCGTGGCTTTCTGGGGCAAAAAGACATGATAAAAGTTTATTAACCCTAGGAAAGCTTGTAGGTCAGCCTTGTTAGTTGGGGTGGGGGCATTTTTGATAGCACGGGTTTTTCCTGCTGTTGGGTGGATGCCATTGCCATCGATTTGGTATCCCAAGAACTCTATTTTGTCCGTGATAAGGGTGCATTTGTCTTTTTTGACTTTTAACCCAGCCTCAGTAAATTTGGTAAGCACTTTTCTTAGGCGGTCTCGCAGTTGCAATTTGTGTTTAGCTGCAATCAGGACGTCATCGAAATACGGGATGACCCCTGGGATTCCTTGAAGGAGGCGTTCCATGAGAGATTGAAAAATGCCAGGTGCCACGCTAACGCCAAATTGGAGGCGATTACACTTAAAGGCACCCCGGTGTGTTACAATGGTTTGGGCTTCAGCTGTTTTTTCGTCAACGGGCAGTTGCTGGTAAGCCTGAGCCAAATCGAGTTTAGCGAAAATTTTTCCGCCTTTGATAGAATGTAACAAGTGTTGTACGACAGGCACGGGGTATGCGCTCTGTTGTAGTGCATGGTTGAGGGTCGCCTTATAGTCCCCACAAATACGAACCGACCCGTCTGCTTTTATAGGGGTCACTATAGGGGTCTCCCATTTAGCGTGGTCAACTGGTTCGAGGACCCCTTGCTTGATTAGTTTATCCAGTTGTTCTTCTATTTTTGGCTTTAAAGCAAAAGGTACCCGTCTTGCCTTTAGTCTAATTGGGGCTACCTTAGGGTCTATGTTAAAAGAAATCGGGTTACCCCGGTACTTGCCTAATTCTTCGCTGAACAGGTCCTGGAATTCTTGAATGAGGTCTGCCTCCCAGTCAGCGTCTGTAATATGGTTGATACCGGTCATCCCTATTCCAAGCGGTTCGAACCATTCCAGTCCTAAAAGGCTTGGTCTGTTCCGGTCCACAATTGTTAGGGGAAGAATCTCAGTGTGGTTGTTGAAGGTTACCTGGAAATGTCCAATCCCTACTACCGGAATTTTGTTTCCCTGGTAGTCTTTAAGCGTTAAGTTCTGTTTGTCTAGTTCGCTTCGCCGTATGTCTGGGATCAAGTTTTTAATAGTGTCCCACGAGACCATGGAAAGGAATGATCCCGAATCCACTTCCATTTCACAATTTTTTCCTTCAATTCTTACTTGCACGTGGACTTTTTTAACGTTTTTTGTATTAGAGTGACCAATTATTACTGTTTGGTGCGTTTCTTCTTTCTTGTAAGATGACTCTTTAAACTTTCTATTCCTTCCTTCCTGGCTCCAACGGTTGTTTGTTTTCTTTTCTCTCTCTCTTGGAGGAGGACTTTCTCTCCGCCTGGGGCTGTAGCTTGATCTGGCTCTGCATACCCTTGCGATGTGCCCTTTCTTTTCACACTTTCGGCATATTGCGTCTATGAAACGGCACTCTGATCTGGGGTGGTTTCCACCACAACGGTTGCATTCAAAATCAAACCGCCTGATTGCCTGCTCTTTTTTCCCTCTCGTGGCTTTTAGGTGGCAAACCTCGTCTTCTTCACTACTGGCCTCAGTTTCTAGATCCTCGTAGTGTGTTGAGGTTTTTCCCCGTTCGTCTTCAGTTTTGGTGGCCTCTTTGGGATTGTGGTGTGCAGCTTGATTAATCTGTTTCATTCTTGCCGCCGATTTGTGAGCAGCTTCGGCTGCGGTGGCTTCTTCGATGGCCTCTGTGGCTGTTATCTTGGGTCGGTTTAGTAACTTACTCTGCAATATTGGATCTTTTAAGCCTAATACGATCCGGTCTCTCAGAGCCTCGTTGAAATCCGAGAATTCGCACTCCCCTCCTATTTCTCTTAAATCTGCCACGAAATCAGCGATAGGTTCACCTTCTTTTTGATTCCGGAGGTAAAACTCATGGCGCTTGATCAGGCAGGAGACTGTGGGAGCGTAGTGTTTTCTCAGGATCTTTTCTAGCTCGGGCCAAGTTAGTGTTTTGACATCGATTGGAGACGCTAGCGCCTTTGCCATCCGAAAAACGGCTTGGCCGCAGTGGGTCAAGAAAACCGCTCTCTTCCGATGATCCGACACTCCGCTCAGATCGCTACTCTCCAAAAACATGAGGAATCGGTCCACATACGTCTGCCATTCCTCCTTTGCCGGATTGAATTTCTCTGGCGGTGCGTTGCTTCCGGACATGATGCCGCTCGCTCTCCGCCGCTATTCACTCTCTAAACGTGTTGCCTCGATCCCATCCTCGTCGCCAGTGTTTTGTAGCGGCAATGACGAGGCACACACGGATAGTGATTCAGTCTTTTTGTTTATTTACAGGAACACCGACTGACTCGGCGGCGCGGCAGCCCTTCTTTTAAAGGGCTCCCGCGCCTAAGTCAACCAATGATGGGGCGAGGATCTCCCGCCGGAATGTAGACCAATGAACAGTAAGTATTTCAAATATAACCAATCCAGAACAGAAAGAAAGAAAGAAAGAAAGAAAGAAAGAAAGAAAGAAAGAAAGAAAGAAAGAAAGAAAGAAAGAAAGAAAGAAAGAAAGAAAGAAAGAAAGAAAGAAAGAAAGAAAGAAAGAAAGAAAGAAAGAAAGAAAGAAAGAAAGAAAGAAAGAAAGGAGCGAGGGAGGGAGGGAGGGAAAGAATGAAATATCTAGTCCAACTATCTGCTCCAACAGGGTTAGAAGGGAGTGTGTGTGTGTGTGTGTGTGTGTGTGTGTGTGTGTGTGTGTGTGTGTGCATGGCTGTCAAAACTCCAAAAACAGGTCAAGTAGCTCTGGGGAGGTTAGTCATAAATTAGAACACTTACTAAGCAACTGGCCATTAAGCAAGGACCACTTATATTTGGTTTGCCAGTCACATGGCCACATGGCCACGCCCACCCAGTCACATGATCACCAAACCATGCCCATCCGGTCACGTGGCCACCAAGCCATGCCCTCTCAGTCACGTGACCACCAAACTACGCCCACAAATTAGGCCACTCCCACAGAACCAGTTGTTAAGAAATTTGAATCCCACTCCTGGGTGGGGGCACTGAGGATACGTTTGTAGCACCAAGGGGGCAGTGGACTGAAAAAGTTTGGGAACCACTCAGCTACTCCATCTTTTTTTTTCTCAACCCCAAACTATTAAGTCTACAAAATGGGCATTATTCCATACAAACACCTCTTCCCAGTTGTACAAAACAATCTTCAATTTCCCACAATAGTAGCTGGTGTTGCTGAAAATGTTATATCCTGTCTCAAAACAACAAATCAAAGTTATGAAATAACAGACTATAAAGAAATATATCACCCTTCTAAAATCTAGCTTGTCTTCACAAACATTATCTATTATCTATATCTATCTATATATCCATCCATCCATCAATAATCTATCATATATCTATCTATCTATCTATCTATCTATCTATCTATCTATCTATCTATCTATCTATCTACCTACCTACCTACCTACCTATCTATCTATCTATCTATCTATCTAAAGCTCATCCATTATCTATGTTTTGTATTTTCCTCATTGGAGTTCTGTTTTTCTGAATATTACTCTGGATCCAGATATCAAACTAGACTGGACTATTTTCCCTTCAGTCACAATAGCCATAACTTATTTCCTCTTAATTGTCTATATCTTGAATATTGCAAACATTTTTTTCATGAACTGAAGTTATCAGAATGATTCTCTGACATGCATTTCTATGTCTTCATTAGTGGCTGCAAAATAAATACAAGGTAGAATATTTATTTATATTAATTATCAGCAAATTTTACTTAATTACGTATCAGTAGAATAATAGCAATGTTTGCATTACCTCTTGCCTAGCTGTGATTGCAGCTACATATAATTTGAGAGGGAGAGGGAGGGAGAGAAAGAGAGAGAGAGAAGTATATCGGGCTGATAAAAGAGAAGTAAATCTTGGCTGCTCTTCTAAAAGTAAAACAGCCTCCAAAGGACTGAATTCCACAACCTGGAAGCCTTAGATTCTTCTTAAATCTCTTCCTGCCATCTAGTGGATAAAGCAATTCAGAAATAGATAAACAGAGATTTTCTCCGAGTTTTAAGAAGAGGCTGCAATGAGTGGGAAAAAAGGAATTTTTAGAGTCATGTGCACTTCTGAAGCTACTCACTCTCGTCCTACAGATTTTATTTAGTTAGTTGTATTTAGTATCTTGCCACAATCCAAATCAATTATCTTAATAGTTTTTTTTAATGTCTACTTTTGTAGCGAGTAGAATTCAGAAAACATGCCTGCACATCCAGACAAATATATAATGTATTCATTACAACAGAACGCCATCCATCCATCCTTTTCTGCAGATATTTTTTCCTTTTATTTGAATCATACAAAAGTAGCCCTATAAAATAGATTGTGCTGTGAGTGAACGATACAAAGCCATCCAGTGAGAATAGAGTAGGGTAGGGTAGGGCAGGGCAGGGCAGGGCAGAACAGAACAGAACAGAACAGAACAGAACAGAATAAATATTCTTTATTAGCCAAGTCTCTGTTGCATAAGCTCTGAGTTTGTTTGTTTGTTGAATGTACAGCCTTCTTAATTACATGACTTGTGGTGGCTAACAATGCTTAAAAACATAATAAAAGCAATATAACAACACTATAAATAACATAAATGGCAACTTAGGGGAAAACAACTCACATCAATTAATATATCCATAAAATAGGCTCTTAAGGATCCCAAGGTGGACAATAACCCAGGTCTTCAAGGCCCTATGGAAGATCAGCAGGTTCTGGGCAATTCTGATCTCCAAAAGACTCAGAGAGTAGATGACATGACCAAGAAAAGCTCTCTTCCTGGATTCAGCCAGATGATACTCCTTGATTGACAGGACTCAGAGCATGCATCTCCTGACAGATATAACAGGACAAGAGATACAAGCAGGGAGAGACCATTCCTTGAGTACATTTCCATGCTTGAGGATGAAGCTTGATCCTCCAATCTTACTCTCAGGACCTTCTTTTGATTCCCCAACTTTTTTCTAATAACATGTTCCCAAGACAATGCTCACCATTTAGGGGGAAGTATATTTGTCCATGCTTAAGGGCTCCATAACTCACTTAATGATTGCAATAAAAATGGTTGTAAAATTGGTCACATGATGACTCACTTATAATGACTGAATCATTAGTGACCAAAATTCTAGTGGCCAACTGTAGTTGAGGACTGTACATTTTAGTTTAGAGTATGATGGAAATCCATGTGATTTGTTCATTCTTAGGATATCATAAAAGTAAAACTGTCAAGTCATGTCTACCTCTAGGGGGCAGTGCTCATCTTCAAGGAAGCTAGTGTTGTCTGGACACTTCCATGGTCACGTGACTAGCATGGCTATACGCCAAAGGTGCATGGAACACTGTTACCTTCCCACCAAAGTGGTTTCTATTTATCTACTGGCATTGGTGCTGAAGTGGTTAGAATGCAGTACTGCAAGCTACTTCTGCTGACTGCCAGCTGCCTGCAATTTGGCAGTTCGAATCTCACCAAGCTCGAGGTTGACTCAGCCTTTCATCCTTTCAAGGTGGCTAAAGTGAGCAGCCAGATTGTTGGGGGCAATAGGCTGACTCTGTAAACCGCTTAGAGAGGATTGTAAAGCACTGTGAAGCGATACGTAAGTCTAAGTGCTGTTGCTATTGCTATTTTCATGCTTTTGAACTGCTAGGTTGGCAGAAGTGGGGAAAGTAATGGGAGCTCACCAGAGGTGCTATTCAACCGGTTCTCACCTACTCGGGCAAACCGGTAGCGATTATTTGGCGTGGGTCACCGAACCGGTGGCAACCCCTGGCTGGCCAAACCCCCAACCCGGTCACCCGGTTGCTCACTTGTGATCACTCTCCTAGCTTTCCATTCTCCACATCCTCTTTCTCCCTGGGGGAAAGGAAGAAAGGCTTGGATGCTGCAAGTATCGCTTTCCCCGTGTGAGCTAAAATGTCTGGAGTGAGAAGGAATGCGGTCTGACAGAGGGGGTGGGGGAATCCACTCCAGCCTTGGAGACATTTAAAGGAGCTGCTTCCAAAATGCTTGTCTGTTAAGTGCTCTCTCCCTCCCTCTGTGTGTGTGTGTGTGAGAGAGAGAGAGAGAGAGAGAGAGGGAGGAAAGGAAGGAAGGAAGGAGGGAGGGAGGAAGGAAGGAAGGAAAGAAAGAAAGAAAGAATGAAAGAAGGGATAGAAAGAAAAAATAGGAAGAGAGAGAGAGATAAAACTCTGTGCTATTATTTTTAATTGTTCCATTATTTATCATGTGTTAATATTTTACACTGTCCCTACATATAGAGTGATTTTTCTGCCTTTCTTTTGCCCAGGGCTACCACATATTTTTCAGGGTTTATATGTATTCAGTGTCAATAGTCCAGAGCATAAAATACACATGTGTTTAACAAGAGTTGAAAAGGGACCCTGGAGGTCTTCTAGTCCAACCCCCAGCTCAGGCAAGAAAACTGAGGATGCCAAACTTATAGTAGAAATCCTGGGAAAGGTGTCAGAATAATACTTAGAAGGGACCTTGGGGTGAACCCTATATCATTTCTGAGAAATGACTGTCCAGTCTTTTCTTAAAAACTTCCAGTGATTGAGCACCCAGAACTTCTGGAGACATTCAGTTACACTGGTTAATTGTTCTCACTGTCAGGAAGTTTCTCCTTAGTTTTAGATTGCTTCTCTCTGTTCAGTTTCCATCCATTGCTTCTTGTTTGCATTCTGCTTCTTTGGAAAATACATTGTCCCCCTTTCTTTGTGGCAGCCCCTTAAAAACCTGTTGCCTATCACACTCTTGGGTAAAGCATGTCCTCCTTTCAGTGGTCCATGAAAGTACATCTATAGTACGCAGATAATAAAGTCAAAAAAGGTGAACAACATTTTTACAGAACTATAGATAAGTTGAGGCTGGGTGACAAGGAATGGCTGGGAGGGGAGGGGCCAGGTGAGGCACCCCTTGATGTGAGTGACATTGAGTTGGCCACACCCACCCAGTCACATGACCACCAAGCACGCCCACCCAGTCACATGACCATTAAGACACACCCATCCAGTCACATGACTACCAAGCCACGCCCACCAAATAAGCCACGCCCACAGAACCGGTAGTAAAAAAAATTGAATTCCACCACTGGAGTTACCCCGTTGCATGGTACTTGGATCTGTAACTGCCAGCCTTCTGACTGACAAGCCCAGCATCTTAACCATTTAGGTGTCAGTCAATTTGTTGGGAATTACCAGGAAGTGTTGTGGTGGCATGGCAGAGAGAGGGAAGGAAAAAAAGAGAGCAGCAGATATTGCAGAAGGGAAAACTTTATAGTACTTTTTTCTGGTGATACCAATAGCAAAAACACAAATTGCACTTGATTAGTTAACTTAAAAAAATCAGAGATTTGTAAATGGATTTTATTGCCTCTCAGATTGATGGAACTCACAAAATTGTTCATTGCTACAATTCTGCAACAGAAATTAAATCAGAATAAATTTGGGCTAGCAAAATGTATTCCTCATGCAAGAGAAGTGCACAGCAAATGATTAGAAAAATGCTCTTGAATGTTTTAGAAAAGACTTGTTAATTATTCTGTAACCCAAAATTGTCTACCTATTTCATAGAATGGAAAAAAGGGAAGGAATATTTCTTTATGGTGGAATTATCAGAAGAAAAATAATTGAAAACTACAGCACTAGGTGGCAGCAGAGATAACATTTTCATCAACCCAGACTTTAATGAATTTTTAAATTGCAGGTGCTTTTAAGACAAATCTGTCAGCTATACCAGGGGTCACCAACTTTTTGGACCTCAGGGACCACCAAACTCATAATTTTAAATCCCGTGGACCACTAATATGAATTTTGACTGACGGTGGCTGCAGGAAAAAAAGTCTGCAGGAAAATTGCTCACCCCATTTTCCTACCGATCGATCATTCTTTATTTGGGATTACAGGATACTGTCTCCAGCTCCGTTCTCAGGGATAAGACAGAGAGAGACTTTTGGCTTCATGCAAGGAAAGCAGCAGAAGTCTTTCTTTCTCTCTCCCAAACTCCACCAGAAATGAGTCTTTGCCAGCGCAGCCTCTTGAAGCAGGATGCCTTGCAGAGTCCCAAAGACAAATTTCATGTGGGCAGTACAGCCTTGTGTTCCCACACAGCCTAGATTAATTGCTTGGAGGGGTGCTTTGGGGGTGACATTTCTCTGCGGACCACCAAAATTTTCTCACAGACCACCAGTGGTCCCCAGCCCACTAGTTGGCGATCGCTGAGTTATATGGTTTGCAAAGTTACAAAGTTGAGCCACTTGATACCAGTAGCTGAACCTAGTAGTAACATTTTTCTAAAATTGTCCAGTGTGGAGTGTGTGTGTGTGTATACATATGTACACACACACACACATCTATGTACTAGATGTGTGTACACACACACATACATCTATGTACTATGTCTGGTCCTAGTTCAATGTTTCTTAACTTTGCTGACTGGGGAATCCTGGGAGTTGAAGTCCACATATCTTAATTACTAAAGTTGAAAAAAAAAACTACCCTAGACTATGTAGGGATACTGTAGGAGATAAGTAGGCTGAGCTGGAAGATGGAGTTAAATGTATCATCAGTTTGAAATCATTGCATTCCCACAAAACACTTAAGTTCAGCCCTCTGTGAATTCCATTGACCTTTCTCTAATGCCAATTTAGCTTTGACTATTAGTTTATCAGATTCTTATCTTGTGTATAAGTAGTAACAATAAACTCTTTGATGTTTTGATCTCAGTGTGTTATTGGTTATTTAGACCTAATAGAAACCTAGTGAGCAGCAATGACCTTGCATCATTTTTATATTATCAATCTTTTTTTAAAAAAACAGGTTACTTAATACAATAATTATATTATTTTAACTCTATACTGTTCCAATGCTTGTTCCTGGCATCCATATTTATTTTTAAAATGGTCATATAGTATCAAAGTTCAGGTGCTTCTAACAGTTCTAGAATCTAGAGAATTTACCATTGAGAATCTGGAATATTTTTTTCTGCCTTTTTTTTTTCAAAATGTAAGCCTGGGATCCATCTATTACAAGCCACAGTATTATCCAATGTGTCATGACATCATTGCATGAGCAGTGCAAACAGTTTGGCAAAAATTGTGTCATTTTTGTGATGATGTCATCATAAATAAGGTGTCACTTGCCCCCCCTCTGTTTCCCCAGCCCCAAACCCTGCTTGGTATCTAGTCAAGAGCTTCCTAAAAATCTCAGATTCTAATATTGGTCTCTGGGTGTCTGAAAGAAGAAAGTCAAACTGATCCTTAATCCAATTTTAGCCAGAAGAGTTTATATCTGTCAAAGTGCTGATCAAGGACGTTTGGATAAAAGACAGGATATAAATCTAATAAATAAAGTAAGTAAATGCTTTCCCTGCTTCTTCTAATCTACAGTATACCACCTGCACCCCCACTGGATTTTAAAAGGTCCTTTGCAATAGGTGAGAAAAGCTCATTTCTATTCTAAAAAAGGAGAGAAGCAAAACCTGAAAAATCAGAGAAAGCTTATATATATTGTCCTGAAAATATACATATATTTTCCTGAAACTGCTCCACTCCATAAATTGCATCAACCTTCACTTCTCCTTCCCCCGGTATTTTTCTTGCATCAAATTTCAAACTCCTTTGTAAAGATATTCTACAGCCACTGCTCATAGGAAAACAACAATCTGCATTAATTTGCTGGCCCAGCACAATTCACTCTCAGAAGGAAATGTCATTTTCCTGTTTTCTACCAGAGGCCAAGGGAACAAGAGGTTGCTCCTCGGGGACTTTGTGTCCACGAGACACAAACCACATAGTTCAACTTCGTGCAAGATTAAGGAATCAAGAGCACCCAGATTTGCTGACCGCAAATCCTATATTTTTTTCATTGATGGCTATTGAAGGAGAAAATATTTAATAAATTATTTTATGAATAATTAATTAATTTAGAAAGTTTGGCCTAACAAAATGGCTGCACGGTGGTATCAGCAGAGGTGATATTCAGTAGGTTCTGACCAGTTCTGGAGAACCAGTAGTGGAAATTTTGAGTAATTCGGAATACCACCTCCGCCCCATCTATTCTCTGTCTCCCAAGTCCCAGCTGATCGGCTGGGTCTTCTTTGGTTGCCCTGCACAGGAGAATGGAGCTGGAAAGCAGGTTAGTGGGATGGGGTGGGAATGGAGATTTTACAGCATCCTTCCCCTACCACACCCATCAAGCCATGCTTACAGAACTGGTAGTAAAAAGATTTGAATCCCACCACCAGGTATCGGTGCCTTTTTTGGAGGTAGGGCATGTCTTGGGATCAGTGTTAATTCCTAATAACTGCCTGGACCGGTCCTTCAAGTCTTTTGGCCAGATTTCAGAAGTGGTTTGCCATTGTTTCCTTTCTAGGACTGAGAGAGAATGACTGGCTCTAGGTTACCTATGGGCTTCATCCCTAAAGCAGCAGCCTCCCAAGTTCTCCCAAGTTCAAGGCAAGTGCCTTAAACCAGGGGTCTTCAAACTTGACAGCTTTAAGACGTGTGGACTTCAACTCCCAGAATCCCTCCTCCAGTCCTGTTAGCTCAGGCATTCTGGGAGTTGAAGTCCTCACATCTTAAACCTGCCAAGTTTGAAGACCCTTGCCTTA
Organism: Bungarus multicinctus; assembly: GCA_023653725.1. NCBI lineage: Eukaryota > Metazoa > Chordata > Lepidosauria > Squamata > Elapidae > Bungarus > Bungarus multicinctus. Next base: position 17,118,389 of record CM042850.1, on the reverse strand, counting down.
AAACACTAAAATCATACTGGCTCCTCGATCATATGACATACAAACAGCTTACTAAGAGGTTGAAACTGCAAACGCAAGGCTTATGTTCTGGAGAAGTTGATCCCTTCTAGGCTCATGACTGCTACTCAAGGCTTGCTGAGCACACAAATCAAAGGCTAAACATACTGGGTTGTTTTGGTCATGGATTTGAATGGGAGTCATTCTGCCTTTTCTGTAAAAAAAGAAAACTAGGTAGTCCTCAATGTATGACTACAACCGAGCCCAACATTTATGTTGCTAAAAGTGAGACAGTTAAGCAAGTTTTGCCCCATTTTACAACCTTTCTTGCCACATTGACACTGCAACAGTCATAAACATGAATCAGTTGCCAAGCCTCTGAATTTTGATGCACAGGGATGCTGCAATGGTTGTAAATGTGAAAAATGCTCATAAGTTTTTTTCAGTGATGTTATAAACTTTAAACGGTCACTAAATGAACCTGTATCAGCTCAATAAACATGGCTCAAACAGATTGTGTTGGTCTCCGTTGTCCATTGAGTCTGGAGTAGTTTTCCCCCTTCACTCTACTGGCTGGGATGCAGCAAAGTTGTAGCTCATAGTATGGGGAATTTGTTGTGGTTAGCCAGCAGCAGGTGTGGATGGCTGAGAAGAGTGAGGACTCAGATGAGGGGCCAGGACCATTAGGGAATGGACTGCTGCCTTCAGAGATTGTGCGGGCTGGCAGCAGCGATGAGGAGGTTCCTGAGGAGCCTGTGCCAAATGCACGTGCACGCAGGGCTGCGTGCAGGAAAGAACAGCTGCAGCAGCACAGGTGATTTGGGAGTAAGGCTGCAAGGTAATGGCCCCTCCTTCAAGAAGATAAAAGCCAGCTGTGAACGAACATACTTTGCAGAAGGCAAAGACGTTTTGAACTCAGCCTCGTGGACATTACAGTTGGTATTTGAAGACTCTTGTAAACTATTTCTTATCTGTTGTTTTTTTGGCAGCCTTGCAAAAACTTGGCAAGGCTCTTTCTTGTCGGAGCTAATTAGTTGGAAGCAGCCTTTTATATCTGTGAAGAAACAGGATTCTTAGCTGAAACATAAAAAGGTTATACCGCTGCCTTTGTCTTGTGTTTGCTCTTTTGGAACCAGGTTTGGGTCAGAACACAATTGCTTATCCCTTGCCTACCACATGGTGGGAATCCAACTCACGTGGTTAATTTGAGGTTCTGTGTGTCCTAGGAACCTAGAAGACACGATTCAGCACATCGTGGGTCAGAACCACACTGTTCAATCACTGTAAGCATGTAGGGTTTTTAAGAAGTGAAAAAGTAAAAAAAGAGAAAGCAGAGAAGTCCCAAAGGTGTTTTTTTTCAGGAGGCAACTGGACTTTCGTGTTTTTTCTTTGAAAACATTTCGCTTCTCATCCAAGAAGCTTCTTCAGCTCTGAGGTGGAGAATGGAAGGATCCCCCATCCAATCAGAGCTGAAGAAGCTTCTTGGATGAGAAGCGAAACGACTTCCAGTTTAATATTTTTATTGAGTTATAAAATACTAGCTCTGTACCCGTGCTTCGCTATGAAACTATATAGCCAGGCTTAGTTTTTGGGGAGGAAAATAAGGAGAAAAAATTGTACCTTTGCCTACCAGCATCCATCGGTATTCATCTGGCTAGCATCCTGTCAGTGTGTGAGAGAGTTAAGGGCTGTTTGGAAACTGAAACAGTATTTGCTGTGTGAGCAAGGAGACAGCAAGGAGCCTGGGTGTGACTTAGCTCAACTGTTCTGTACTAAATCTGCTTGGTGCTGTGAAGCTAAAACTGAAACTGAAGCTCCTGTACTTGTGTTTTATATTTGGAACAGATTTCTTTTCAGGTAGGGAGGGGGAGTAGAACTCCTTAGCATCAGAACATGTTAGTAATAATATACGAAATACTAACGCTCTGATGGTCATTTCAAAAAATCCTTTCTTAGTGAGCACTTAGAAGCCAAGAGGTGCCAAATTTCAAGTTTGTAGGCTTTACAATTCTGGAGATTTTGTGATGACGCGTGAGTGGTATTTCGCTTTTATATAGAGAGATTATAAAATACAAAGTAATAGAAAAGCAGTGGGGAGGAAAATGAGGAGGAAGAAAAAAAGAAAGAAAAAGAAACATTGACTTCTCTCTGTTGCAGTAAAATAAGGCATTAACATCAAATCACAACTTTTTGCTTTTTCATAAAGATATGAATCTAGAAGGGAAACAACTTCAAAGAAACAACAAGAAAGACCAGGTTCCTCTTGAAAAAGCACCTTTGGGACAACCATGACCTGGATGATTTGAGAACCTCCACAGACTTTCAAGGGAAGAGAAGAATCTCCGCTTAAGAACGGGATCCTTGCTTGATTTGAACCCTTTTGCTGAAACGGCATAGGGTTCTCCTGCTTGACCAGGGGGCTGGACTAGAAGACCTCCAAGGTCCCTTCCACCTCTTCGCTATTCTATTTATTTATTTTTTCAAGCGATTATTTGATAATAGGTGTAAGTATAAACACGGTTGTGAATACATGAAATGGATACAAATAAGAAGAGGGGGAAAAAAGAAACAATATTTTTATTTAATTTGATTTGTCAATCGCTTACAAGATAATAGGTATAACTATATAAATAGTTATGAATACATGAAATGGGTACATATAAGAAAAATAAAAGAAACAATAGGACAGGGACGGTAGCCACGTTGGTGCGCTTATGCACGCCCCCTACAGACCTCTTAGGAAAGGGGTGAGGTCAATAGTAGACAGTCTTAAGATTAAAGTTTTTGAGGTTTGGGGGAGAAACCACAGAGTCAGGTAAAGTATTCCAGACATTGACCACTCTGTTGCTGAAGTCGTATTTCCTGCAATCAAGTTTGGTGCGGTTAACCTTGAGTTTGTATCTATTGTTTGCTCTTGTGTTGTTATGGTTGAAGCTGAAGTATTCATTGACAGGTAGGACATTGCAATGTATTTTATATACTATACTTAGATCGGACCGTAGTTCTAGATTTTCTAGGTCTAGAATTTCGAGTCTGGTGACATAAGGTATTTTACAACGAGTAGAGGAATGGAGAACTCTTCTTGTGTTCAATATTGTTTATTTACAATATTTATTTACAGTATTTATAAAATTTATATATTTATTTACAATATTTACAATATTGTCCTATTGTTCAATAGGACAGGGACGGTAGGCATGTTGGTGCGCTGGCGGTTCTGTCCCACCGAGCACTCGCAGGGGTCGGGAAACGAAAAGGGAATTCGGGGCTTGTGGTTTGGGACAAGTTAAAACTTACCCAGAGGCCTCTGCCAGACGCGCCCCGCCACCCAAAGGATCGAGGGTGCCGGAGCAGACTTGTTTTGCACGTGGAGGCTTGCCCAGCCTTCGGGGAATCGCTGGTGGATTTGGGCACCGCTGGCGCGCCCACTTCAGGATGCCAAGGATCCAGCGCGACGGGGAGGGGAGGGGGAGAGGGTCTCCCCTGCAAAAACGGGGGAGGGAAGCAAAGAAACCTCGCCAGCCCCGCCAGAGGGGAGTCGGGGGAGGGAGGGACAGACGGCTTCCTAACCCCGCAGAGCCCACAGTTCCCACAATCACTTTGCCCAAAACGGGACCTGCCGTGCCGTCCCGCCTCCTCTGCTTACACCACGTGGGAAGCTCGCCCCGGGGTCCTAAGCGGAGCAGCCGCGCCTTGGAGGGGAAGTGGCGCGCGCGTTGGGGAGCAAAAACCGTGCCTAGGTCTTCGCTGGCGCTGAACAGCTGGCTCCGGATTCCAGCTGTTGGGAGGAACTTTTTTTTTCTTTTCCTTCTAATCCCCGCCGAGGCCACCATGAACCCGAGGTTGCTGCCGTGGCTGGTGCTCCTTGCCCCCTTCTTCCTTTCGGGTAGGTGATCCCGAGAAATAATACCCCCTCCCCATCCCTAGGAAGTAAGCGACAAAAAAACCTCCACTTTCTCTCTTCGACTTTCTCCTTCTTCCACGTTTCTCCGACTCATGGCTCTCCGCGGACGGCGCTTCCCATCGTTTCTTCCACCCATCCACCCACCCTTCCGCTGCCAGGTTTTGGGGAAACAGAGGGCGGTGTGGAATCCGAGGCGACCCTCCCAGCGGCGGATCGTCGGATTCAAAGGGGTTCTTGGAGTTGTTGCTGTTTTCGGAGGCAGGGAGAGCCGTGTGACTGGAGAGCCCTTCGCTCCTCCGCGGACATAGCCAAAAACTAGTTTCCATTCGGAGTCCAAACATGTCTGCGCTTGGAAAAGAGGCCAGCAGTTCTCCTCTTTCTGGGCACAGGCCGGTGGAAGGAAGGTGTTGGGATCCGGTCTGGGGTGATTCGAAATCGAGTCCAGCCTGAACCATGGCAGCTTGGTAGGCGACTTGAGGCCATCTACTCGCTCTCATCCTGTCGCTCTATCGGGGTTTTGTTGTGAGGTTAACAAGCTCCCACCCCCCCGTGTATATTGCTTTGAATTCCTGGTTTAAAATGAGATCTAACTAAAATAAATAGCAGAAGCATGGATAGGCAAGGCAGGTTACGGACAGATGGTTTCTTTTTATTTAAAGGGAAGGTAGAACCCATCAGATTGTCTGTCCTTCGTTTAAAACTATTTTTCCCCCAATTTTCTATTTACTGCTTTTTAAAATAATAACAGAAGAAGAAAAAAAACACAATGCAAAAGTTTATCCTTAGTGTTTTTCAAACTTGGCATTTTGAAAATATGGGAACTTCAACTCCCACAATTCCCCAGCCAGCAGGCTGAAGTTGCTGGGAGTTTGAAATCTCCACATCTTCAAGTTGCCAAGCATGAAAAAACACTAGGTCAAAACGTCCTGAAGTTTGCAAAAGTTATAAGGTGTTGTTTATTTTTTTTTGAGGGGGGGGGCCTCAACTCCTCCTTGGGAGTTGAAGTCCACAAGTCTTAAAGTTGCCAAGTTTGAAGACTTGTGGATTGCATCAATATTGACCTAGGAATGCTAGTGGCTTGTTTTTTTAAAAAAACTGGAAGACAGGTGGGAATGGGGGATGTAACAGGAGGGAGGGAGATACGGTTGATTGATTGGAGCAGGAAAAAAATGTACCTACCACACTGTAAATTTTTCTTTCAAGCTCCATTTATCAAAAGAGACTGTTCTGTTTTTTTCTCTAGAGGCTCATTTTTGTACCGATAACCTAATTTTGTTCTGGAACTCCCATTGTCTCTTGTAAATGCTCATAGTTCAGCAACGCTGTACTTTTCATTATTATTTTTTCCAATGCTAGGGTATTTGCATTGTTCATTTGGTAACAGGGTTTATACCTCATAATTATTGCAACATAATATGAAAGGCGTTAGAACACACAGCAATATTTTGCCTTTTCTAAGACGGCAGTGGAGGGCACTGTTTCCCAAAATCCAAAGCAAGCCATGAACAGAGCTTGCCATATTGAGTCAAAGCACAGATAAGGAAGCAAGTCTCATCAATTGCTAGACAAGTTGCTTCTTCCAAGTAAGGTGATAAATCTTAAGCCTGGCTGCTAATCCAATCAGCCGTGCTCAAATTTGAACAAACTTTTTTGCACCGTGGAAAGCATATCCTGCAAGCATGCCGGAAGCTGTACGTATCTGTGACAGTATGAAGTAAACATGGCTGCATATATACAAACAAATATGTTATATCCTGTTCTCTCTGATACTTAGTGTATTTTCTCCAAATGGATATTAGGCAATAAAAGGAGGGAGGATTGGGGAAGAGCGGGAGGGTGGGAGGGAGGGAGGAAAGGAAAAGAAAGCATGGAAGGAAGGAAGGAAGGAAGGAAGGAAGGAAGGAAGGAAGGAAGGAAGGAAGGAAGGAAGGAAGGAAGGAAGGAAAAACATGGAAGAAAGGAAAGCAAGGAAGGAGGGGAAAGGAAAGCATGGAAGAAGGGAAGGAAGGAAGGAAGGAAGGAAGGAAGGAAGGAAGGAAGGAAGGAAGGAAGGAAGGAAGGAAGGATTGATTCTGATGCTCCTTGTCAGCTTCTTTGGTGATTCTTTTCAGCTTCTGGGCAGTTGCTGAATTTCTCCCATGGATGGATGGATGGATGGATGGAAGGAAGGAAGGAAGGAAGGAAGGAAGGAAGGAAGGAAGGAAGGAAGGAAGGAAGGAAGGAAGGAAAGTCTTAGAGGGCAGCAAAGGATCAGAAGCATGAGCCAAGCCTTATCAACAGCATGGCCAAACTCAGAGGTCTCCAAACTTGGCAACTTTAAGATTTGGATACTTCAACTCCCAGAATTCCTCAGCCTGCCATGCTGATGAATGCTGGCTGGTGAATTCTGGGAGTTGAAGTCCACAAGTCTTAAAATTGTCAAGTTTGAGTCCCCTGGTCAAGCTGACATTCATGATAAGTTAACAGTTTGGGAAAAAGAGGCGGGAAGTCACAATTCTTGTTATATGTGTTGAGTGGACACATTGGCAAACATCCTTGTGATTAATTTGATGAGTTTGCCACAAATGTTTGAAAGGGAACCATTGTCATTTGGAAGGCCTGAGTCAGAGAGGTGGGAGAATGGTTTAGGGTTTTTACTGCTCTTGTGTACAGGTCCCAAGCCACTCTTTACAAGACCACAAATGGGCTGCAAATCAAAGAACTTTGGCTGAAGACTCCCAAGTGAAAAAGAAAGTCATTCCAACACAATTTCTGAAGTTGCAGCATATAAATTTAATAAATAAATAAACTAAATGTCCATGGGCTGAATCCAGTCCCAGAATAACTTGACCAATACTTTAAAAGATTGTTATTAACACATCCTTAAAAGAGTATGGGGGCGTGATGACTCAATGGCTAAGATGCTGAGCTTGTCAATCAGAAAGTTCGGCAGTTCAGCGGTTCGAATCCCTAGTGCCACATAACGGGATGAGCTCCCGTTACTTGTCCCAGCTTCTGTCAACCTAGCAGTTTAAAAGCATGTAAAAATGCAAGTAGAAAAATAGGGACCACTTTGATGGGAAGGGAACAGCGTTCCATGCGCCGACTAAATGACCACGGAGACTGTCTTCGGATAGCGCAGGCTCTTCGGCTTTGTAACGGAGATGAGCACTGCCCCCTAGAGTTGGGAATGACTCGCACGTACGTGCAAGGGGAACCTTTACCTTACCTTAACAGAGCATTCATCACACGCAAGGCAATGCAGAAAGTCACATAGGCAGATTTCTTCCAAGAGCACTCTCGTTTTGAAGATGAAAGAAAATACAATTTGAAAAAGTGAGGTTGGGCAACGAGGTGCCTAGTTTCTCAGAAGTAAGTCCTATTGAGCTCAAGCTGGCTTAGGAGATGGTTTTGTATAATGCATCATACCCACATTGATCACTCTAGTGCAGTGTTTCTCCACCTTAGCAACTTTAAGATGACTGGACTTCAACTCCCAGAATTCTAGGCGGGCTTGGGGAATTCTGGGAGTTGAAGTCCAGACATCTTAAAGTTGCCAAGGTTGAGAGACATTGTTTTAGAGCAGGGGTGTCAAACTCAAGGCCCGCAAGCCGGATGGGGCCCGTGGGGTGCTTAGATCTGGCCCACGGGGCCGCTCTGGAAACAGTGAAGGACTGGCCTGCAGTACCTCTGCCAGTGAAAACGGGGGTCGGTGGGTGCACCCCTTTTCGCTGGCAGAGCCCTGCAGGAGGCCGTCCCAGCTGAAAACGGAGCCTGTTTTCGCTGGCAGAGTTCTCAGGCTGCCACAGGCACCCCCAACATGAGTGATGTTGAACTGGACACGCCCACCTGGACACGCCCCCCCCCAAGGTCAAACACAACTCTGTGAGGCCCTCAATAAAATCGAGTTTGACACCCCTGTTCTAGAGCATTATAAAGGATACGTTTGGGTAGCTTCCTCCCAACCCAAGAGTTCTTTTAATTAAAAAAAAAAGCCAAAATAAAGTTTTCCTACTTAGTAAATACAACTGACCTTGTGGATTTCATTTACCTTCAATGATAGTAGGTTCATGAGGGCCTTGGTGGTGCAGGCTGTTAATCATCTAGCACTTAGTGCAAGCTGCCTGCAATTAGTGCAGGCTCGAATCCCACCAGGCTCAAGGTTGACTCAGCCTTCCATCCTCTCGGGGTAGGTAAATTGAGAACCCAAAGATTGTTGGGGGAAATAAGCTGACTTTGTAAAAATGCCGCTTGGAAGGGGCCCAAAAGCCCTAGTAATAAGCAGGCATATACAATGGAATGAAGGCTATTGCTGAGCACTTAGCATGGTGCTCCATAGACTGTAAGCCGCCCTGAGTCTCCGGAGAAGGGCGGCATATAAATGTAATTTAAAAAAAAAAAAAGATCTCTGATTAACTAGGATAACTGCTATACACAGTATAACTAACAATGGGTTTTGTCAGATCTCTATAATATTAGCATATTGCCCAATTTATTCCATAATATTATGCATTTAATTAGTGATACAGGTAATCCTCGACTTACAATTGGTTGCTTAACGTTTTGGGGGCTCGGCTACTGGGCTGTATATATACCTGTTTGCAGAATCCTGTGGCCATGGAACCATGATTTTACATTGTTTTTTGCCATTTACCTCTGGGTTTTTTTGACAAAAGCACCCTCTACGCAAACAATGCGTTTGCTTAACTATCACTATGATCGCTTAATGATTACCATAAAAAGGTCATTAAAATCGGGTCAGTTACCTGCTTACAACATCCTAACTTAGGATGGCAATGAGCAGGCTCCACTGAAGTCATAAGTCAAGGACTAACTGTACTTGCTATCTGGCTGTTGGCCAGGTAGAATCATTCAAGGAAGAATAAAGCCCAAAAGGAAAGTAGCATGTAAGAAATGATAAATGAAGACAATAAGAGTGAAAAAAGATTTGTTTTGCTTTTTTTATGACCCTCAACCTGATGAGAAAATATACTATTTTTAATATTCTGGAAAAAGAGCAAGGTGAGTGACGGTATTCATGCCCCACTTTGTAAGGCAGGTGGGTATAACTCAAGGTCTGTGGGCTGGATCCAATGGGGCCACCCTGGAATCAGCAGAGGACTGATCCGCAGTGCCTCTGCCAGTGAAAATGGAGTTTGGGAGGTCCACACGTGACCCCAGGCCCCATTTTCGGCCTCGGCCTCTTTAAGTCTGCCAGTGAAAATGGAGCTCGGGGAGGGCATCATGGCAGGAGCCCGTCATGGCCAAAAACAGATCCCCCCTCAGCCTGCCAGGGCCATAACAGGTGCCCCCAACACGAGTGTTGTCGAGCTGGCCATACCCCCCTGGCCACACCCACCCACCCACCCAAAAGTCAAACATAACTCTGGTATGGCCCTCAATGAAATTAAGTTTGGCACCCCTGACATAAAGCTTCCTGTATTGGTAACAGTTCTTGAAGCCGGTAAGTTGCTTATGCCTTGGGACCAGCATCTTGAGTCGACTTATATAGGATGGCACAAAATAAACATGAACTAAGCCAGTATTTCTTTAAGAGAAAAGAAGCAATGTCTCTTTTTACTATCTGACAAGGAAGTTTCTCTCTTGCAATTTGATATTTAAATTATATTACTGCCATTGACACAAACTAGATGAATGTTGTATTGTTGTTCTGTCCATACAGACTATCTGATCGGCTAAGGCTAATGGAAATTAGCACACAGAATGGGCAGACTGTCTTTTGCTTTAGGAAAATACTAGCTCGATACCCGTGCTTCGCTACGAAACTATGTGGTCGGGCTTAGTTTTTGGGGAGGAAAGTAAGAGGGGAAAAATTGTACCTCTGCCTACCAGCATCCATCGGTATTCATCTGGCTAGCGTCCTGTCAATGTGTGAGAGAGTTGAGGGCTGTTTGGAAACTGAAGCAGTATTTGCTGTGTGAGCAAGAAGGAGACAGCAAGGAGCCTGGGCGTGGCTTAGCTCAACTGTTCTGTACTAAAGCTGTTTGCTGCTTTGAAACTGAAACTCCTCTACTTGTTTTTTGCATTTGGAACAGATTTCTTTTGAGGTAGAACTCCTTAGCATCAGAGCGTGTTAATAATAATATACAAAATACTAATGCTCTGATGGTATTTTCAAAAAATCCTTTCTTAGTGAGCATCTAGAAGCCAAGAGGAACATACATGCCAAATTTCAAGTTTGTAGGCTTTACAGTTCTGGAGATTTTGTGATGATGCATGAGTGGTATTTCGCTTTTATTTATATAGATTGTAGGATGCAAACACACAATCTTTTGTGGTCCGAGGACTGCATCTCTCCTTCGAGTGTTAAGCTGAAAATCACATGTCAAACATTGAGTGGAAACATCAGGCAGTTAAGATTGTTCTCTTCTGTCACCTTAAATATTGAAATGTGATAGTTGATGGAGATATTAGAGGGGTTTCTATGTAGAAGAATCCAGAAGCTGTGGGATTTTTTTAAAATTGCTTTTTGCTGTCTCACTTCCATCTCCCGTTGGGCAATGTGTTTGCACAATTAATATTTCCAATTGTGCAATCGGGCTTGCTAAAATTTACGATAGTCCAAAGTTATAACAACAATTTGCAGGCTTCATTTTGGACAGTAATTAAACTAAGAAGTAGTAAAGAGCAATCAAAAGTGAGAACAAGAATGACAGTGAGGAGAACAATTAACCAATGGAACAGTTTCCTTTGGAAGTTGTGGGAGCTTCATCATTGGAGGCTTTCAAGAAGGGATTGGGCTGCCATTTGTCAAAAATAGTGTAGGGTCAACTTGCTTGGGTTGGGGGTTGGACTAGATGACCTACAAGGTCCCTTTCAACTTTGTTAATCTGTATCTGTATAAGAGGACCTGTGAAGGGAATATTCAAAAACAATTAAGGCAGAAACATTTTTAAACTTTGGGAAAAGCAATGGTATCAGCATCAAGCTGGCTCCACCCTGACTTCATTGGAATATAAGAAAAAAAGGAAGATAAAACACAGACAGAGTTTCAAGATTCTGTTACTATAGTCTATCTCAATTTAACTGAGATATAGTCTTCCTGTGGAGTGGGTTTCTTGATCTGGTGTACCTCACAGATCTGAAGGAAATGGATTGTGGTTTGGGAGTAATTTCTAGTTCAAACAACAGCAGAAATCATGGTTTAAAAACTCAACAGAGACTGGACACAAGGTTGTATTTGGTCTAGTAAATTAAGGTTCATTGGGTTGATCGTTGTATTTGAACCACAAATCTCTTGGTAGATTTCCAACATTGCACTCATGATATGCAGACTTTTGTTGAAAATGATTTTAAACAACAGCTTAAGTTCTCACCATCACTAACAATTCTGCCTTGTAGCTTTTTAGAATGTGTATGTGTGAGAAAAGCCTATGCTTTTTTATCAGCCATGGGGAAAATGTAGAGATTCCTGTGACAAGAGAGGCTGGTCGGCTACCATAATTTAAAATAAACATGAATCACAACATTTGAACCACTGTGCTCTCAGTAGCTGAAGATTTCTGCAACTATAGCGTACTGCTGACTAGGGAATTCTGGGAGTCGAAGTCCAGACACCGTAAAGTGGCCAAGGTTGAGAAACACTGAATTAAATATAACAAATATGAAAAGGGCAATGTATAAAAAGGAGGCTGTTGGAAGAAATGTCCATCTGGTTCAGTTCCAAGCGGGGAGAAAGACACTCCATGGAAACATGGAGGCTGATTGGAAAGCTGGTTATTGATGAACAGGACCACTTGGGTTTGAGGTCCTGGGCAGTTGACCACATGGAGTGGAGAATGAGGGTTATTTATACCTTCTCTTGGGCCTTGCCTTTGTACTTCCTGTTCCTGTGAAAGAAATGTATTCTATTGGTTGTAGTCAGATTCCCATGTGGGGTCATGTTTGTCTGAATCAAGTTTGGTTGAAGCCTGGTGATTCAATGTCCCCAGGTGATTTTGTAATGCAGTGAGCCCTGCTTCTAGATAATCCTATAACCGTGATGGCGAACCTATGGCACGCGTGCCACAGGTGGCACGCAGAGCCATTTGTGCCGGCATGTGAGCTGCAGGCAAACTTACCTCACTGGGCATATGTGCGCCTCACAGCTGATTTTCAGCCTCCCAGAGACTTCAGGAAGGCTTCTGCAGGCTTTGAAGGCTGAAAACTAGCCCCGTTTCGTTACTTCCCGTTTTTCCGAAAATTCCGGAAGTGACAAAACGGGGCTAGTTTTCAGCCTGCAGAAGCCTTCCTCAAGCCTTTGGGAGGCCGAAAAAGGCCTCAAACTGGTGAAAATCAGCTGTGAGGCACAGTGCAGGTAAGGAGTGGGGGTGGAGATTGCGTGCGCATTGCGTAGGGGGCATGAGAGGGCACACATTGCCTTCTGAGTGCTGGCACACAAGTGCGAGCATGCAAAAGTGCATACAATTTTTGGCACAGGAGCTCAAAAAGCTTAGCCACCACTGTCCTATAATGTCCTGGAGGGTCATGTCTTAATCCCATCATCCTAGAGCTGAAGGTATTTTGTTTTGTAGATAGGCTGGTCCCTTCTTCCCAGTGGGCATCAAATAGCTACTGGGGGCAGGGAGATAAAGCTCTGCGTTTCTGTTTCCCTTAAGACTTCTATTTCTCTTTTAGGGGAAATATAATATTCTGCCTTTTTTAATCTTTCCTAAAACATTTCATTCTTCTAGGAGGGAAGGGTGCTAACTTTCTACAAGGGGATGCACTTTAAGGCAGCAAATACACCAGCTTCGCTAGCACAGATGGTCCTCAATTTATGACGAGTCGCTTAGCAACCATTTTAACTTGCATGTTACTTTCAGTTGTTGGCAAAACCACGCCATGGTGAGAAATGGATTCGCTTAACAACCGTGGCATTCATTTAATGATCACTGCAAGGCAGGTCATAAAATTGGGTTGATCACAACGTATGACCCATATTGGGCAAGTTCCATTACGGCCGTATGTTGAGGACCACCTGTAAGCAGTCAGAAAACTCTGCAACAGAATCTTTGTCATTTAGCTAAGTTGGATTTGGCTTGCTCTCTGCTCTTCTATAACGCTTTATCCATTGCTTCCAATGTTTATTGGTTTTTTTAAAAAATTAGGTTCTTAAATTCCTCATTCTACACAGACTAAGAAGGTTTTTTTTCCATCTTGCCTCATATACACATACATCTTAATTCTGAAACATTATTCCAGAAACATAGCAACCTATTAATGTCCCCCTGCTTTAGGCTACATAGAAATTAAACTTAATTTCTAACCACCCTTTTCCAGGCGTCTCTAGTAATATATATGGCATTCAAAAAATCTCCCTCCACCCTTTCTCTCTTTGGCTTCTCTTCCATTTTTACCTAGGAAACTCTTAACAGTTAAAGAAAAGAAGTGGGTGGTTTCTGACTTTATACATTCTATATAGTAAAGTGAGGATTTTTCCCTTTATACAAATTCTGACTTCAGACCGCTCCTGAGAAATTGACAGATGGTGTTAGAAGTTGGGCAGATAATTACATATCATTTTCCTAATAACATGACATAGACTCCCAAAAATAGTAATGGAAAGGAGTTTGTTGTAAAAAATGAAATCTACCATTGTTTGTAAGCTACTACAAGCTCCAGCTATTATGACACTAGATTCTAGCAGACAAATCCCATCATTCAAAGTTGCAGAAGACTTCTTCTTCTTGTGCCATATCTGTCATCAGATGTTGGCAATCATGTTTAGCAATCCTATTTTTATCAACAGCCACACGAAAAACTGCTGCTAAGTTTTGTCCCTTAGATTTTGAAGCCATGATGTTCTTCTACTGCCTGGACCTCATTTGCCTCCAATCTTCGCTGGAGGATTAAGTGAAGCATGCCGTATTTTTCCAGGTGTCGCATCACAAGTCTGAAATATTCTAACTTTCGCTTTTTAATGGTTTTGATTATTTCCCTGCCCAATTCCCTGTTGATGGAATAGTGTAGCTCAGAGTTGACATGAGGGGTCTTTAGTGTTCTCTGAGTTTGGATGTTTCCTTGCAGACGTTTCATTACCAAACTAGGTAACATCAGTTAGATGGCTTAAATGCTTACTTAAACTGAACTGAGATAAGCTGCCTGCTGTTATCCCCCATTTTAAAATTCTGCTGTGGATTTTGCACAGCCTGAAATAATTGTCATTTATGCTACTTGCTTCCCTCTAGAGGAGATATGAAAGAATGGCCCTTGATGGGTTTGAAAACTTTTGAATATATTCAACATATATTCAACAGGGTGCAAAATATTTTAGGTCAACTTGCCCTTTTTTTTTCATTTCAGAGAATTTTCTTCATCCTTCTCACATTTATTGATTATATTTTTTTTCACTGCAACCATTCCACTCTGTGCGGCATAAAACCATAAAACATTCACAATAGGTACAACATTATTGCATTGTGAATACAATAATAACATCAATAAAAATTTCAAAAAATTCAACCCAAAAATATGAAATGAACAACCTTATTATCTAAATATTATTATCAATATATAAACTAGTTAGATATTGTCTAACAAATTTAAAAAGTGGGTTATTTCTATTTTATTTTGTTACCGCTTGCTCAACAGGTATAGGTCAGTACTAATTCCCAGGAGAGAGTTATTCCTCATGGAGGCCATGACAGAAGAACATTTCCAGACCTCTGATTTCAGAGTAGGAAGTAATTGTTATCATTACATGTGTATCATATGGGTCAATTCTAGTTGAAGAAGTCAATCCTATTTTATAAATTAAAACCAATATTTTAATTTCTACCCCAAAACCTACTGGTAACTAATACAGGACATTCATAATCAGCCAGGTAACAAGATGAAAACGGTTCAAATAGTCCACTTATATGCAGAGGTGGGATCTGACAGGATTAACTACCAGTTCGATGATTTACGAGGTTCGGTGATTTACGATGTGCTTCCCTGCACCTGCCCTCGCGTTCCTGTAAATCGTCATCAGCACGCTGCATGCAGAAAAGCAGCCTTTGAAACAACACTTTTTTCCTGCTTTTTTAATTGCAACTGTGCCTCGCACGGCAGCTGAAGTTGAAAAAGCAGGAAATAAAGGTCAGGTAAGAGCCGGGACGGGCAGGTGTGTAAAAACATCAGCAGACATAGAACCAGTTCTATGTCTGCTTCTCTTCAGAGCTACCGGTTCTACAGAGGTGGACAAAACCGGTAGAAACCCACCCCTGCTTATATGGGGTACTCTCTAGTTATTGCTTACAAAAAGCAAAGATTGGAGACAGGACTATTGTTGTTTGATACTACTGAATCCAGGGAAATCTTCAGGAAGATGTCAACTGCAGCTGCAGTTGTATAGGAGTGTTGTATAATAATATATTGTTATCCTTTTTTGAACAAATCAGTGGTGCGTTTCAAAAACATTTACCACCAGTTCGGTGGGCGTGGCTTGGTGGGCACACTTTGTGCAGGTGCAGAGGCGTTCCGACTCACCTTGTGCAATCCTGCACTCTCCCTGTCGCTTCGGCAGCTGACACGCGGCAATCTATTGTGCCGCGCAAAGCAGCTGCGCTTCAAAAGCAGGGAATAAAGGTTAGTATGGGAGCCTGGGCAGGCAGGTGGGCCCAACAGCAGAGTGTAGAAGAGAACCGGTTTGGTGTCCACTGCTCGTTGGCAGTACCGGCTCGGTAGAACCGGGCTGAACCAGTAGAATACTACCACTGGAACAAATGTAGATTTTGGATAGCTAAAGTTATTACAAATGTAGGAACCTAGGTTTGTAAACATTGCAAATATTACATTGATATGTATCTGTTTTATTTCAGGGTCCATACAGGGATCTGACACCAATACCACTGCTGCCCATTTAAGCTCATCATCAAGAAGTCATTCTTCAACAACAGGTAAACTTCCTTCTACTTTCATCTCTTTGTCCTGCAAACCCAATTCAAAACATATTTAAATTCTTCTTTTTCCATTTTTTCTTTTTCCAAATCAAATATGTTATGAATAATCACTCTTGGAAAAGAGATGTTTAGAGTAGGGGTCTTCAAACTTGGCAACTTTAAGACTTGTGGACTTCAACTCCCAGAATTCCGTAGCCAGCATGTTGCCAAGTTTGGAAACCTTTGTGTTAGAGCCACCACCATTTCAGGGCAATTTCATTTTTTTCCTTCCTGTTTAGGACAGATCATGTAACAGAATGTTATGTTCTGTCTTGTCTTTTTTTTTCTTTCAATTGAAAGATTGAGATCAAAATCTGTGGTTTTTATCTTAGATGTATGGGCAAATCCCTCTCAGCCAAAGGGATTTATTGCACTGGCTTTCAAGAGCTAAGAGAACGGGAATCCTGTGACTGATTACTGTTCTTTCAGAGTAGAGAATAATTCCTGGAAAAGAATAACGGGAGTTGAGTACGAATTACTAGAACCGCATTTCTTGATCTCAGAAACTTTTAAGATGGGTAGACTTCAACTTTCAGAATTGCCCCAAGCAGTGGGGGAAGCTGGGAGTTGAAGTCCACACATCTTAAAGTCATCGAGGATTGAGAACCTCTGTTCTGGGTAGTGCTACAGCTTTAAGGGAAGAAGTTCCAAAGTCCTAATGCTACCAGTAATGCTATAATCATGCTTGACTATTGTATACTTGCTAGGAACTGTATGTGAGGCATAGAACTGGAGGTGCAAGTTGCGTGTTGTTACCTGCCTTGGGTGAAGGTTTGCTTACAAGCTATCGGAGAAAGAGACAAAAGCTTGGACCTGTGACTTAATAGAGGCACTTTCTGTTCTTTTCTGGCTTTTATTTCCTGGAGCAAAATGACGCCATTTGAGAGACATTGTTCTTGTTTTCTGCAGACATAATTAGACCCATCTGTCAACTAACAAGCACGTTCCTCCAAATAAGTATTTATAAGAGCCATGATGGCACACAAAAATTTTTAAGGGCAGCATAGCAAGCACAGATCTTCCCTGTAGATGCCATTCAAAGCTACAACAGAAGTGAAAAAAAGTGACTTATCACCGTTTTTCACACTTATGACCATTGCAGCATCTCCATGGTCATATCAAAATTTGGATGCTTGGCAACCGGGTCAAATTTATGACAGTTGCAGTGTCATGGGGTCATGGTTTTTTTTTTTTGTGGTCTTCTGACAGGCAAAGTCAATGGGGAGAGCCGGATTCACTTAACAACTGAGTTACTAACAACTGCAATGATGCATTTAGCAACTATGGCGAAAAATGTTATAAAATGGAGCAAACCTCATTTAACAATTCTGTTGTTTAGCAAATAAATTTTGGGCTCGGATGAAGGAAATAGGACTTTATTATAGCTGCCTACCTTTTGCCTACACCCATGATGGCGAACCTGTGGCACACAGAACCATTTGTGCCGGCACACAAGCTGCAGGCAAACTTACGTCACTCCACATGCGTGTGCCTCACAGTTGATTTTTGGCTGGTTTGAGGCCTTTTTCGGCCTCCCAGAGGCTTCAGGAAAGTTTCTGCAGGCTTTTCAGGATGAAAACTAGGCCCATTTCATCACTTCCTGTTTTTACAGAAATATTGGAAGTGACAAAATGGGCCGAGTTTTCAGCCTGAAAAGCTTGCAGAAGGCTTCCTGAAGTCTCAAACCGGCCAAAAATCAACTGTGAGGCACAGTGCAGATAAGGGGGAGCGGGAGTGGGTGGGTGGGGATTGCGTGCGGATGCGTAGGGGGCGTGGGGGGCATGCATTGTCTTTGGGGTGCTGACATGCGAGCGCGAGCATGCAAGCACGTGCACAATTTTGGGCACAGGAGCCCAAAAAGGTTAGCCACTGCTGGCCTACACCAATTCAGAATGAGAGAGAGAGAGAATGTTATGTGTACTTGGATTAATAGTTAAGGAATTAGGCTAAGAATAGAATAGAGAGAGACTTGATTTTAGTCCTGCATTAGGTATGAAAGCCACTTGGGCAGTGGTAGGATTCAAAAAACTTTACTACTAATTCTGTAGGCGTGGCTTGGTGGGCATGGTGTGATTTGGTGGGCATGGCAGGGGAAAGATACTGTAAAATCCCCATTCCCTCCTCACTCCAGGGGAAGGTTACTGCAAAAATCCCATTTCTACCCCACTAACCTGTCATTAACCATCAGATGTTTCTGTTTCCATTCTGCCTAAGAATTGCCCTTCAGTTTCTGTTTCTCCCATACTTCAGACTGAATCTGTGTGTTATGGGGAAGGGCAGGAGAGGAGAGGAGAATCTCCAATAGCTGCTCCAAATCACTTTCAGTCGCCCTAATCAAAAATAGGACCTTGTATTTATAGTAAAAGTGGTGAAAATGTTAACTTCAGCTAGTTCTATAATGTAGCAGGCAAAAGAATAAGGTGATTGTCTGATTTTTAAAAATCACATGCTATAAAAGGAAAAACAAGTGGCATCATGCCTTGTTTACCAACATTTCAAAAAGTATCTGCACATTTATTGTATCTGTTCCTGTATTTCATACATGCTTCTCAAGAGGATCATGTCATGAGGTAAGTATTTCACCAAGCAAATGTCCTGATCCTTTTGCCCATGATTAGTCTTTACATGATATTTGAGGCAGGGGACATTGGCTCTCAAATGACAAAAAAAACAGTCGAGTTTAGGATAGTTTCAGGAAGTTTCCGTTTAATCTTTGAAACCACAGCTGATTTCTTTGCAATGTGCTAAAGATAAAACTATTCTCCACAACTTCCGTTTTATAAAGGCTGCTGCAAAATCCCCAGAGTGGTTCTGCAAATGAGCGATATGTTTTGATGCCCCCCCTCTTTTCCCTGATGCAAATAACAATTCCGACCTAAGCATTGGTGCTTTTTTTTTCAAATTTCAAATTAAAATATAACTCATGAAAGAAAACTGTGGTTGGATACTTCATGCATAAAAGGTGTTGAGGAAAAGACACTCAGAACAGATTATTTGCATGAAGAAAATTTCTCATTTATTTCCTATAATTTCTGGCTACGGATCAGCTGTTTTGTGAATTGGCAACTGTCCCGCATCAGCCAGGCGGTAGATGCACATGCAAAATACTTGCAGAATTCTGAAGAGGGTCTACTCTTGAATTGCTGGGGGAAAGGGGAGAGAGATTTTATTTAATGATAATTTAAATTTACATTTCTTTGGGGAAGGAAAGCCATTACTTAAAAGAGTGATGGATTTGCCCTTCTTGGAGTTTTAGATCGTCTTTCTCAGAGTTCTCCAATCTTTCCAGGTTGGTGCCCCAGAGTGGAAGGGGGAGAAAAGAGGGGATGGTTTTGTGGGAGGGGCAGGTACATGTGCACGGTGTGGACACCCGTTGCTTGCGCAAGTGGGGTTGCGAGGGCTCACGTGAGTGGGGCCATGAGCACCCACCACAAAGCTCGCATGAGTGGGACTGTGAGCGCTCGAAATGACGCTTGTGCTAGTGGGGCTGCGACACTCGTGCGAGTGGGTCTACTAGTGCTCACACAAATGGGGTCACGAGCGCCCGCGATGCATGCGTGTACACATACACTGATCAGATACTCATGTGGTCCAGTGGCCAATAGGCCACAACCCAGTAGTGGGCCATGGCCCACAAGTTGGGTACCTCTTGGTCTACATCAGGGGTGTCAAACTCAAGGCCTGGGGACCGGATGCGGCTCACGGAGTGCTTAGATTTTGCCTGCAGGGCCGCCCTGGAAATAGAAAAGGACCGGCCCACATTGCCTCTGCCAGCAAAAACAGAGCTTGGCAGGATTGCGTGCAGCCCTCCTGAGCTCCGTTTTCTCTGGAGCAGGAGGCCATTGCAGCCAAAAACGGAGCTTGGGAGCCCATTTTCGCTAGCAGAGCACTCAGGCTACCACAGGCAGTCCCGACATGAGTGATGTTGAGCTGGCCACACCCTCCCCAGCCCACCCGAGGTCAAACAATCCTGATGAGACCTTCAATGAAATCGAGTTTGACACCCCTGGGTCTACATTATCTCCAACCTTGTGATTATAATTAAACATTGGAGAGATGAAAAGCTGAGCGTGGGTTGGGATACTCATTTCCAATGTGTTGACTTTCTACAGAGAGGCCTTCTGCTTCCTTTTGAAAACACTCCTCAGGATTTGCAAGCCAAAATGATGCAGACGTTTTTATCCCTTCTGTTCTATAGCAGCTATAAACCCAAACATGAACTGCAATGTCTTGGTAACTGGATATAAATATTTGCATTCCTTTTTTTTTTTTCATTGGGTTTCTGGATGGCTCACAGACTCTCCTGCAGAAGATGTTACAAATATTCCACAGCTTATCCTGGGCCTGCCTGTCGTTAAGGAATAAGAGCTATTTATTTTAAATTGGGATATAATAACACATGCTGCCTTTCCTGTCCAAGAAGGCTCATTCTCTCCTACCCCGTTTTATTGACACTTAGTGTCAATAAATAGTCATAGGGTACAATAAGCAATCAAATCATACTAGGATATAAAAATCAATAAATCAATCCACGTAGAAATCAATCGGATAGGAAAAATATCAATCAATAAATCAGTTCATAAATGAAATACATGACACAAGTTCCCATTCAGGATGTAGTAGTAGCTCATATTTCCTTTCTGTTCTCCAAAATACCCTATATGGTTGAGGAATGGTGCATTTTTTGGTGTGTCGCGCCCTGGTGAACGCTATCAGTCCCCTCAATGGTGAAAATGTAACTGCAGTAAAAATTGAATAGGAAGGAACTTGTGTATTTCTCATCTCCATAGCATGCTTGGTTTGCCAAGATGAAAACAAACAATGGAATGTAGTTTCACAAGTTCTGGAAGAAAGGGTATTTTCTCATGACTAGGCTACGAACTGGCCTGATGATTTGTATCAGAAAGAATTTGGCTATTGATTGCTAGGGAAGTAAAAGTATAGAATAAACCAGCCACATCAAGGAATGAGTAGCATCTCATTTTCGTAGAAAAGTAATTTGTTGTTGTGTAAGGTAAGGTGTATTTAAGTTACATTATCCTTATTAGTGCTGTTGCTATTTAATTAAAGTTGTATTTTATGGAGTTTTTCCCCCTTCTGTTCAGACATGTCCAATTAAGAAACTGCCTGGACAAGTCCATGTGGTTTTGTTGACAAGGTTTTTCAGAAGTGGTTTTGCCATTGCCTCTTTCCTAGGCTGAGAGAAAATTATCAAGGTCATCCAGCTGGTGTTGTGCCCAGGGTGGGACTAGAACTCCCAGTCCCCTGGTTTTTAGCCTGGTGTCTCAATCCACTGCACAAATTACCTCTCATTTTCTGGTTTAGAGAAGTTCAAAACCTATTATTCTAATCATAATGAAAGAACATTCTGTATTTCTTTGGGATCTTAAAGATCTGGCCATTTGAACGGTGGCCATTACTTCTCCTGAATACTGCATACCATTCCCTCAGTGGTGGGATTCAAAAAAAATTACTACTGGTTCTGTGGGCGTGGTTTGGTGGTCGTGGCATGGCTTGGTGGTTGTGGCAGGGGATGGATACTGCAAAATCTCCATTCCCTCCCCACTCCTGGGAGAAGGTTACTGTAAAATCTCCATTCCCTCTCCACCCCACTAAACTGCTTTCCAGCTCCGTTCTCCTGTGCAGGGCAACCAAAGAAGACCCAGCCGATCAACTGGGACAACAGCAGGCAGAGAATAGATGGGGGCAGGGCCACTCAGAGGTGGTATTTGCCGGTTCTCCGAACTACTCATAATTTCTGCTACTGGTTCTCTGGAACTGGTCAGAACCTGCTGAATACCACCTCTGCATTTCCTGTTCCAGCATTTTTACTTCTGGAAAACTCTAGGACAGGGATGTCAAACTCAATTTCATTGAGGGCCGCATCAGGGTTGTGTTTGACCTTGGGGGGGGAGTGGCCAATGTTGACGTGGCCAGCTTAACATCACCTGTGGTGGCCAAGTGCTAAGGCAGAACGTCTCTCAGACCCTCAACTCACTCTCATTATAACCTTCCTTCTTCCTTCTTTTTCCTTCCCTCTTCATTCTCCTTTCTTCTTCTTTCCCCTCTTTCCTTATTTTTCCTTCCTTGCTCTCTTCCCATCTTTCCTCCTTTTTCTTTGTTTTTCCTCTTTCCCTGTCTCCTTTCCTGTCCCTCCTTGATGCTCAAATGCAAAAGGGGAAACATTTCTCCTTTTTTGCTTGGTTTTTAGTTTGTTTTGCTAACCCTCTGCCAGCGAAAATGGAGTCCAAGGAGCCTATATGCGATGTGCCTGGGCCCTGTTTTTGGCCGCAACAGCCTTCTGCAGCCCTCTGCCAGCGAAAATGGAGTTTGGGAGGGTGCGAGCTCCATTTTTGCTGGCAGAGGCACCACAGGCCAGTTCTTTGCTGTTTCCAGGGTGGCCCCGCAGATCAAATCTAAGCACCTCATGGGCCGGATCCAACCACAGACCTTGAGTTTGACACCCTTATTCTAAGAACATCTCCAAAATGGCTGGACTGGAAGTTTCTTATAACAGAGGTCGCCAACATTTTGGACCTCAGGGACCACCAAACTCATAATTTTAGATCCCAGGGACCACTAATTCGTTCCATGAACATGGCCTAATTTATGGGTGTGGCTTGGTGGTCATGTGACTGGCTGGGCATGGCTTGTATGTAAATATTATAAATATTTATATAAATATTGAATTTTTTATAAAGAAAGCAACTTTTACCCAAAATCAGGCAAAGCAGGCAGGCAGTTGCTCACAAAATCACAGATTCATTCAGAAATCTATCTATCTGCCATTGGCTAGCTCAGACTACCACATAAAATTTGCTTGTAAGCAAACTCATAAAATTTGCTTGCAAGCAAACTCATAAAATTTGCTAGCTAGCAAACTCACAAAATTAACTCACAACACACCATGTATGTAAATATTGAATTTTTTATTTTAAAAAAGCAACTTTTATCCAAAATCAGGCAAAGCAGGCAGATTGAGTTGCTCACAGAATCATTCAGTGATCTATCTATCTACCATCGCCTAGCTCAGTCTGTCAAATTTGCTTGCCGTGAGTCTGCACTAAATTTGGTTGTAAACAAACCTTCAATCCTAAGGGAGGTTTGGCTGTGCTTAGCTAGAAAGCAAGAAATCCAACCATTTCCTGCTTCCTAGCTAATTTAAATCTCCCAGCACAGCAGAACAGATGATGGTCGGAAAAAGGAAAAATAGCAACTTAGCAGACAAGTTTGCAGGGTAAGGAGTGAGTGGGCGGGGAGGGTTCCCGCGGGCCATGTGGGCTGAGCAGCCTTGCATTTCTGTGCTGCCTGGATTAATTGCTTTGGGGGGGGTGCTCCGGGGGTGAGATTTCTCTGCGGCCCACCAAAATTTTCTCGCAGCCCACCAGTTGGCGACTGCTGTCTTACAACGTTTCTGTTCCAAAAATGATAAGAATCACACATCTTTGTTACAATACCTTTTGATATATTAATAAATCTATCGTGTAATACAAGCATTATTCTACAAAGCTTACATGTCTTTCTAAACCAGCTAAGACTACAATCATTACCAGTACCACCCCAAAATCTGTGAAACCCACGGCTCATCCTGAAGTGACTTCTAAGATCCCAGCAGTCACCAACAAGACCATCCCTGCTGTACAATCTACCATTGCCTCCAAAACAGATAAACCTATACAACCTGTCAGTACAAAGCATTCACCAACTGAATCTGGGACACACAAGACCGCTGCAGTTCCTGTAACTAAGCCATTGTCTGCTTTGGTCACAGGTACGTACCCACATTTCACTTCCTACTTGATTGTTGTCTAGATAGCATCTGCAGCTCACTTCATTCAATTCATCATTATTGTCTTTGCTTTTAATGAAACTTTGTCCGAATTTATAGAAGTGAGGCACATCTCTTCTTGGATTTCTCTGAAAAATCAGAATATTATGGGTAATTTATTACGTTCATGAGCATTTGCTTTATTTCTCATGTACGGGTTTAATATTGACTCAAGAGAAACTATGTTGTGAACAGACAAAATGCTGTAACTTTTCCAACCAGATGTATTTCAGAACTATTGGGATGACAAGTCCCAGAATTCTAAGCCAGCATCCAATAGAGGACAGTCCAGCTACTTCCCAGGAATAAAACTGTTCTTTAACAATTACAGTTCCAAAATATAGCAAGGATATAGAAGGTTATCTAACTAAGAAAGTTTGTCACCTAAACTTCAGAAAGGAACAAACCTAGCTGGTCCCTCCCAAAAGCAGATTCTACAAAGGACACCATTAATAAAAAGGAAGCCCCTTCCTAATAGCTCTTGACTGCAAGTTGGACTACATGTTCATACAACAGGGTTAAGCAATATGGTGTTTTTCATATGTCTTGGAGTATGACAGCCATTAACTCTTGCCTTTGACTATGCTGTCATGGCTTAATGCAGTGTTGGGATGCTGCTGGTTTGGATCGGTTCACTGAACCGGTAGCCCCACCCTATCCTGTCCTTTATTTCCTGATTTGTAGCTCATCTCAATTGCGCGTCTCAGTTGATTCCCACTCCCGCTCTTCTACTTACTGTTGCTGACTTGGAAGGTAAGCAGCTGAGCTCTTAAAATGCTCCATTTTCAGCACAAGGACCTTAGGCACACACGTGCTCATCGGACCCGTTGTTAACCGACAGCATCCCACCACTGGCTTAATGGCAGTTGAAGTCCAAAACCACTGGAAGATGCAAAATTCAGGCATGTGGGGTGGGAAAGCTGACAATATATGTCCAGAAGGGAACAACATAGATGGAGTGAAGCCCGGAGATAAAATTTCTTTGCGGGAACATGTAAGGTGGACCCATGTAGAACGGAGAGCATAAAATTAAGAGGTAGCATGATATCTTCCAAATAACTAAAACCAGTCAGCTCCAATTACAAGGAAAGGATTTTTGCTTCAAATTAGGAAGAATTTCCCAATGATTCCATTGACATATGACGTGATAGGAATTATCCTCCACAACATGTTAACATTAATTTAATATCTTCCGACTGGTGTGCAGGACAGGATGAACAAGAGAGCAACATAGGCAAGACCAAGCAAGCATTTCTGTTTTCCTGCTTTTGTTTGGAGCTGGCTGATTCTTACTGAATATTCTAGAGCATTCACACAGTTGTTATTCCCATTTTAGAATCATTGGAAATGTTGACTCCCAAGTCTTCAGCAGTGGTGCGAAGGTGTTCTAGGGGTATTGAAAAGAGGTTCTCAATTGTCCACTCCTGCTCTAAAAGTCAGCCAAGAGAAATCCAACTTGGTCTGAGCTATGGTAAAGAATAGACTCTTGAGATAGGTTCCTACAACCCAGCAGAATTCATTTTATTCGCTTGTTAAAGCAGCAGTCTCCAAACTTAGTAACTTTAAGACTTGTGGACTTCAACTCCCAGAATTCAAATCCACAAGTCTTAAAATTGCCAAGTTTGGAGAGCCCTGTGTTAAAGGATAAGTCACCACTTCTAAAGTAGAATAAAGATTCTTTTGAGCTCATCTGGTTCTTCCATAGATACAGTTTTCTTGATAACATTTCAGAAGCATTTGTCAGTAGTTTCTTCCAGGAAGTTGTTGGAGGGTTTTTTTTGTCTTTTCTTTTTAAGCTTCCTACTCTCTTCTACAGAATGTATTTCCTGGTAAACTCCTGACCAAGTAAGTAGTAACCATAGCCAACCTACTTAGTTTCTCAAGATCAGCCAACGTGAACTACATGTCCTTAAAAAGAAATATAGTAAAACATGATGAGAATGAAAAAAAAACAAGAACTGGCAAGCAAGAGCTATCCAATATACACATTTAGAAAAAAATGAAAAATTAATACTTCAGCCAAAATGTATGAACGTTTTTGTCATCTTCTTTTTTTAAAAAAAAAATCATTACAGAAGTTTCAGCAATTCAAGGCAAGCCATCGGGGTTCAGCGCCGGCAGCTTCATTGGTGGCATTGTGTTGACTCTTGGACTTCTCGCCTTTGGCTATATTGGATGCAGATTCTACCACACAAAAAGAGGTGTTCAGTATCGAACCATGTACGTTGGATTGAATACGTTTGATCTTTCTCTGAGTCTAATACTCTACAAGGTTTGAGGAAGAATGTAATTTGCTTGAGCACTAGAGAGTATGACACAATACAGAGTTGGCAGGGCTGACATCCATGTTTTTCTAATACAATAATGAAACCAATGGTAGGATGATGGAAGCTATAAGTTCAGACATGTTAACCCAGAGGACTCCAAACTTGGCAACTTTAAGACTTGTGGACTTCAACTCCCAGAATTCTCCAGCCAGCTATTCTGGGAGTTGAAGTCCACAAGTCTTAAAAGTTGCCAAGTTTGGGGACCCCTGTGTTAGCCCAACAAGATAGAGCAGATCAAGAAACCAGAACCCTTCTCAAATACAGGCTGTCAACATCATTCAACCATAAAACTCATTGATTGAATTGCTTGAAATCGGCAGATAAATAATCCTGAAGACTGAGCCAAATATTAAATTAAATTGATCAATGGTCTCACGTGATAGGAGGAGGTTCTCTATTCCTTTTTGCAGGTAAGGTGGGCACCAAAACATTAATGTATATTCTGCCGTTCTCATCCAGGTATAAAATGTTCCAACATTTTAATGCAAACTCAGGCACAATATTACACCATGCTGCTAACTGTATGGAATCTTGATTTCCCTCTAATAATAATTAAAATAGGATAGGATAGGATAGGATAACAGAGTTGGGACCTTGGGGGGGTCTTCTAATCCAACCCCCTGCTTAGGCAGGAAACCCCATACCATTTCAGACAAATGGTTAACCAATCTCTTCTTAAAAACCGCCAGTGTTGGAGCATTCAAAATTTCTGGAATCAAGTCGTTCTATCAATTAATTGTTCCAGCAGTCAGGAAATTTCTCCTTACGTTTAAGGTTGCTTCTCTCCTTGATTAGTTTCCATTCATTGCTTCTTGCCCTGCCCTCAGGTTCTTTGGAGAATAGCTTGACTCTCTCTTCTTTGTGGCAACTCCTGAGATATTGGAACACTGTATATCATGTCACTCCCTGATCCTTATTTTCATCAAACTAGACATACCCAATTCCAGCAACCATTCTTTATATGTTTAAGCCTCCAGTCCCCTAATCATCTTTGTTGCTGTTCTCTGCACTCTTTCTAGAGTCTCAACATCTTTTTTACATTGTGGCAATCAAATAGACTCGGTGAATCCTAAGATTGGGCTCATCACCCTAATGAAATAGCAATATTTAAGAACGGGGTGTTAGTAATTTGTCTGGTTGCTTTCATCTTAGCTCTTTTAAGTTTTTATTCCTCTGTAAGGCGAGACTAGCATCTCTTGCCCAAGAGGAAACGCATAGTACTAAACCCTTTGTAACCCTTGCTAACAATGAGAGTTCTTTTGTTTACTCGGTGATTACTTCCTTTCATTGGCTCAACATGGGTAGAGGCCAGGAGTTCTGCAACATCCTGTCTTTTGAACTATTTCAGCCCCTGGTTGGACCTTTTTCTATTACAGCAGAAAGCAAACTCTCCAGCCCTCAGCTGTTGTTCACAAAAGTATGGGGCCATATACTGGAGCACGTAGCTGATCCTAAGATAGAACAACTTTTTCTTCAGCCATTTGAAGGAAGTTGCACTCTTTCATTTTATGCTTTTCTTGCCACCCAATTCTAATTCCAGAATTTTGCTCACCAAGCTTCTTTGGTTTATTTTTAAGCATCCAGTAAAAAAAAAGGAGGTATTTTCTTTCTTTCCAGTAAGATCAGACACTATTTTTGCTTTGTGGTGGTTGTGGTTCCCAGATAGTGCTGGCTCTTGGTGGTTATCCAGACAAAAATCTGTCCAAGCAAAATCTTTATTGTAAAGTTCCATTAACAAAATCTCGTAAGACTGAAAGTAACTTTCACCTCTTTTCCTTTTACTCTCCAGAAAGCTAGGGTGTCTGTCTCTCTTCTAAATGCTTATCACTTCACTTTACTTTATTGATTAGCCCTGGGGTCATATCAAACTGCAGAGTTCCAGACCCAAATTATTAGTAAAATCTAATTAAAACAATTTAAAATGGAATTGAAATAAAATACGATATAAAATGGAATTGGAATAAAATACAATTTAAAATGAAATTGGAATAAAATACAATTTGAAATTGGAATAAAATACAATAATATAATATATAGATAAATAAAATATGATCAAATTATATGTTGAGATCTCCCCTACAATCTACCCCAATCAGTCTCACATATGCTGATCTCAGCCGAACCATTTTGCTTAAGTACTGTGCTGTTTTAAATGTTATTTACAGATTCTGGCTGCATATAAGGTAAGTTGTTTTGATATGGGGATCCCAATGGGTCATTCATTTGGTATATAGACCAAGGAACCTGTCTCTCACCCTTTTCTACAGTCAACCATCAAATAGGATGTGAGCCAGGCCTTCTACCTCTGCCGCTCTGCAAATGCAGAAGCGTCCATTTGTAGGGTACAGTGGAACCTCGGGTCACGAATGCTTCTGTTCATCACCAAATTGGGTGACGACTAAAAATTTCGGAAAATTGTTGCTTCTAGTCACAAACAGATCCTTGGGTGCCGATCAAATACAGCTACGGCGATTTCCCCTAATGCGCCATTTTTTTTTTTTGTCTGCACATACGCAGTCAGTCTTGTTTCCTTGAACAGGATTATGGTCGTGACCCGACGTTCCACTGTATAGAATGGAATCTCCCATATCTGACCATTGTGTTCGAATCTCGCTTGCCTAAATATCTCCCTAAGATGTTTTGACAGTTGTAACTTCAAATAGCTATCTAGTTGAAAAGTATGTTTGTATTTGCTCAGCCATTTGTTTTGCTTATCTCACACATACACACACACACACACACATACACACACACACACACACACACACACGGACTTCTCTTCTATAGGTTGAGATAACCTTTACATAGCGGTTGTCCACTCTGTGGCTCTTCTTCCTGTTTCCCAAGGCCATTCCCACACATGACATAGTTGAAGGTGGGAGAAATGTACTGCCAAATGCAGGACAACTTTACAGTTCAATTATTTTTAACTTCAGGAGATTCTCTTTTCAGTTACAGTAAGCTGTATCGGTAAAGAAACCACAAGGTGCTTCTTCCTTGCCCAGATACCCATCTCCACCTTCCTTGTTTTTACTATTGAAATAATTCCCCCCACCTCAACTTCTATTTGTATATTTAATTGCATCCCATTGGAATTAATGGACAAAGGATACATGCATAATAGCAATAGCACTTTCAGCCCACTCTAAGCTGTTTACAGAGTCAGCCTGTTGCCCCCAACAATCTGGGTCCTCATTTTACTGACCTCAGAAGGATGAAAGGATGAGCCAACCTTGAGCCTGGTGAGATTTGAACTGCCAAATTGCAGGCAGCCGGCAGGCAACAGAAGTAGCCTGCAGTACTGCACTCTAACCACTGTTCCACCGTGGCTCATATTAGAGAGCATATATTACAGGCACTCCTCATTTACTGAGCACAATTAGGATTGGCATCTTGGTTGTTGAGTGAGGCAGTCACTAAGTAAAATCATGACTGCTTAGGAACTTCCTTCAGCTTTTCTTTGCTTGAAAGGACTATGAAACTCATAAATGCGAGGATCGATTGCAGAGTTATTTTTTCATCAGTTTGCTCTAGTTCAGGTGTGTCAAACTCACATCATCATGTCATCCCATGACGTATCAGGACTCTTTCCCCCTTCACTAAATGAGGGGTGGGCATAGCCAGCATGTGATACATCCAGCCCACCAGCCGTGAGTTTCACACCCCTGCTCTAGTGATTAAAACCCCAGGCTAGAAAGCAGGAGATTGAAGTCCAGTCCTAACCATGGAAATCATGATTTTGGGCTAGCCATGATTTTGGGCTAGTTATTCTCACCCAGCCCAGCCTCCTCACAGGTGGTTGCTTTGGGGAAAACAGGAGGAGGAAGGTGTGTTGGATATGTTTGCTGCCTCGAGTAAAAATAATAAAGGTGGGACATAAATAAACAAATATAACTGTGAAGCGGTTAAGCAATGTAGTTGCTAAATGAGACCTGTCTGTGTTCTTTCACATCACCAAGTTCATTCCTCGTTGTAGTTCATTGACATTTTTGTGCTCAAATTTAGTAACAAGCACCGTCAAATACAATGGCTTGCATAGTCTAATATTTAGTCCCATTGATCATGTGTTGGGGGACACCAAAGAATGAAATCCTCACCAACAGATTTGTTATGAGGAATTATAGTGGCTCTGTTCTCATGCTGTGATCTACGTCTTCTCCAGTCACTGGGTCATGCAGTCTAAGTGGGTTGTATGAAGATTCAACAGTGCTCTTGTTAATTTATATACAACCATAATAAGCTTAAACACTAGAGGTGCAGCTCTTGCCTCACAATCAGGAGGTTGCAAGTTCAATCCTAGGTAGAGGCAGATATTTCTCTCTCTGGGCATACTGAGAATATATCTGCTGAATATATCTCCGTATTGGTGACAGGAAGGACATCCGGCCATTAAAACACTGTTAGCTGTGTTCAGTTGCCCAGACTCCATCATGCAAAGGATTATGGGGTTATTAAATGATGATGATGATAATAACCTTAAACTGTGTTGATAGTAGAACCCAGCTTGTTTGTGAAGGTCTAAAGTTGTTTTTTTTTGCCAGCGCAAAAGATGGTCCAGAAAATTTAGCATGTTTGTTAATCTCATTTAACAATTCTGTGGCTCCCAGTGAAGTGCATAACATAGTTCCTTTTCTTTTCTTTGTCCTCCAGTGATGAACATGATGCCATTATTTAAAGTCTGTGCCAAAAAGACAGAAGACAAACATCCACGCCTGTTACTCCTGCTTTTAGGAACACTTTCTCTCTGGGAAAATATTATCTGATCTGATATTGACCATTTTGTCTCTTTCGACATACAATGATCTGCAAATCTGGAGAACTCCATAAGGGCTTTGCATATTCAGAGTATCTTCAATGAAGCATTTCAAGGAATTGAAATTATACCTGGTTTTAATCACTCCCTTTTGAAAACCTTTAAAGTAAGCATTGTTGTTTCTTAGCTCTTTTCTACAGAAGATTGGAGATGATAAGTTCACAACTGAATATGACTTCAAGTGTTGGATCCTGAACGTTTTTGTTTTACTCTCCAGTTTTTTTCATTCAGGAAAACAAATCAGACATTGTTGGACAAAGTTTTTTTTTTTTACTTTGTGGTTCCAAAAAAAGAAATACAACAGATAGGAGTGCAAAAATGAATTTGATGCTTTTGAGGTGGAGGGATTTGTTATGTTTTTTAAAAACATGATAAACATTTGAAAACATGATAATGAATAGGACTGTCCTGAAGAAGATTCAAATAAAATTGGTGTCTTCAGATTTTTTCTTGGAAAGGAAAGCAATTTCTTCCACTTTGAAGGCATTCTGAAATCATTCATTTGAGGTTCATTTAGTGCAAGGCTGTCAAATGTGACGTGCTGGCCCATGCCCAGTTTAGCGAAGGGGGAGAAAGTCCCAGTACGTCACGTGATGCCACCATGACGATGCGAGTTTGACACCCCTTGATCTAGTGCAGTGGTGGCTAACCTTTTTTGGGCTCCTGTGCCAAAAATTGTATGCGCACTTGCGTGCGAGCGCTCACGTGCCAGCATCCAGAAGGCAATGTGCGCCCTCGCCACACCGCATGTGCACGCAATCCACCACACCGCCCCCTTAGCTGCACTGTGACTTCCAGCTGATTTTTGGCCCATTTGCGGCCTTTTTCGGCCTCCCAGTGAGGAAAGCTTCTGCAGCCTTTGCAGGCCAAAAAATGGGCCCGTTTTGTCGCTTCTGGTATTTCCAGAAATACAGGAAATGATGAAACAGGCCTATTTTTCGGCCTGCAAAGGCTTTCCTCAAGCCTCTGGGAGGCCCAAAAAGGCCTCAAAAAGGCCGAAAATCAGCTGGGGGTGCATGCATGCACAGTGAGGTAAGTTTGCTTGCGGCTCGCATGCCGGCATAAATAGCTCTGCGTGCCACCTGTGGCATGTGTTCCATAGGTTCGCCATTATGGATCTAGTGAGATCTGTTCTGTTTGAAGTCCCCATACCAAAAATTCACCAGGTCGTATGAGTTAGCTCTCAGACAAGAGGCTGTGTGACTTACCTGCTAAATGCAGATAATTGTGTAATTATTCATTGTCTTGTGTTTGCACTTTCATAGAGAAACTGATTAAGGAATAAACATCCAGAACATTTATGCCGACCGTTATTTAATAACTTAGCAATTGTGTGTGCTATGTAGCAAACATCAGTGATAAATAATTATTCCATGCTGTCCAACATCCAGAGTGTACTTCTGAAATGAAACAAATTTGACATTGATCAGGCCTCAGGCACTTAAAAGCATAAATGTGCTATGCACAATTCCCCATCTGGTTGATTTGGTTCTCAAAGAAGCTCTCAGTGGCTTCTCTCAAGGAACGCAACATTCAGAGGACAAATATCAACGCTACTGTCCAACTGTCTTGGAAATGAGACATGTTTTCTTTCTTCAGAAGGCATAAAAGCTGCCTCTGTGGCTACCAATGGAAAATATTAACATGAGCTGTTGCATGGAAAAGATTTGAATAAGAATTTCTGTAAAGGAGGAAAGGCCTAACTCTTTCCCATGTTGTGAACCTCCAGTGCAACATTTTGCCTTAGATCTTTCATTAATAATAGTAGATAATTGCTGATTATAGAGTTGCTAACGGAAGTAAAGTAGTAGAATTACTAATGGAAAGTAAAGAGATAACTCGCCTCACCACAGAACTACACTTCCATCAGTCAGTCAAGTCTTAAGGCAGCCTCTATCATGATTGTTTAAATGGAATTTGAAAAAGTTGTAATCTTTATTTGATCTTTGCTGAGATTCAAACACTGTTACAAGAAAGAAAAAACTTACTGTATTGTGTTGCATTGTATTATATAATTAACTCTCACTGGGGCGGGGAGTATCTGTCTTGATGGACTATGGAAGGGGTCTTCAAACTTGACAGCTTTAAGTCTTGTGGACTTCAACTCCCAGAATTCCTCCTCCAGTCATGTTAGCTCAGGAATTCTGGGAGTTGAAGTCCATAAGTCTTACACTTATCAAGTTTGAAGACCCTTGGACTATGGTCTTAATTCTACCTCTTCTTAGCAAATTATCTTTGCTTCCACACTTCCTCTCAAAGCCCCATAATAATCAGATTTCTCTGGCCCGCTGCACATGTGACTTGAATAGGAGAGGCACACAACAACTGTTTTTGTAGTTTTCTTCACTGATGTTTAACTTTACAAGTGCATTGGGGTGCATATTTCACAGCTGCAGAAGTTTGATGAGATAAATGTGCCTTTTCCTCTCTTTTTGATTCTCTCTGTTTGTATACACTAGAGTAATTAATGACCGTGATACTTGCTTTGCTCCCTGTAAGATGACTACTAATTGCATGTCCCCCTTAGGACTTTAGCGATATACCGAAGATGCAGCAGAGAATGGAGCTGTGGTTGAATGGGGTCCTAATACCCAACAACTCTCAACTTGCAATTTTTAACTTTGGTACTGGTTATCTCCAAAGGCCAAAGCATTCATTGCTTATTCTGTAATACAATTTTAAAATGCAGATGATCCTTGACATATGACTACTACCGAGATTGGAACTTTTATCACTAACCGATGCAGTTGTCTGTCATCTTATGTCCATTCTCAATTTTATTCTTTCCTTTGGTAAGGAAAATAAATAAATCTGGTATCCCTTCTTGATTTGACAGCCGGGAAGGCAATCACATGATCCCAGGACATTGCAACTATCATAAACAGATGCTGGCTGCTAAGTGCCCAATTCACAATCACATGCAATGGTTGTAAGTCTTAATGACTGGTTTTAAGTCACTTTTTTCAGCATGGTTGTAACTTCAAACATACACTAAGTGAATGGTCATATGTTGTGGACTTCCTATACTTTTTTTTTAAAGCAGAATCAAGTCCAAAGCAGTATGCTTGTGTCCCCCTGTCTCAATAGTAAGCAAACAAACTACTGTAATACAATCTCCTTAGGGAATTTTGGAGATGAACTCGTTTTTACCCCATCTTGAAGTCCAGTAATTTTTTTTAACTTGGCTTTGTATGAATCTGCTACACCAAAGGGTCCATGTAGGAACGTTACCACTTTCAAAAGACATTTTGCCACTTCAGATAGAAGGCTAATTATTGTGATAGAAATAAATAGGCCGTTCTATTCACATGACACATCAGGCTAAATGGTCATTGACTACCATGAATCAATGGATGATGCTAGTGCGAGTGATGGTTTGTTGTGTGGATGAATTAAGTTAATTCTGTATGTTCTATATATTATGAATATAAGTTCATTGTTGGCCACCTGTAAGAAAAGGAAAAATAAAGTCTAAAAATGTCAGTTTTGGGGGCCTGTAAATGGGATACAGGGGCAACTGCAGGCAGCCTGTATTTGAAGTGAATAGTTCACCTATTCCCTTGTCTTTCTTGTTATACAGGTAGTCCTCGATTTACAACAGTTTGTTTAGTGACTGTTCTAAATTACAAGGCCACTGAAAAAAGTGACTCATGACCGTTTTTCAGTCATGTCCTTTGCAGCCTCCCCATGGTCATGTGATCAGAATTCAAACGCTTGGCAACTGACTCGTATTTATGACTCTTACAGTGTCCCGAAGTCCTGTGATCCCCTTTTGCGACCTTCTGACAAGCAAAGTCAATGGGGAAACCAGACTCACTTAACAACCAGATTACTAAGTTATTGTCGGGCTCCGGACATGCTGCAACACGCGCCGGAGCTCGACAACAAGAGGCACTGCTATTCACTTCATCGCCGCCCCTATGGAGAGACTAGGATGATGTCATCAGGAGGCGACAGGGAGATGACAGCAGGCTGAGAATGGGTGGCAGCTATTGAATCCGGGACTGAAGGAGAGACAAGCAGTGGCTGATGTTAGGAGCAGAATGGCCATGGTAGTGGGTAATCTGGACACAATCACAGGATAGTAAGGAAGGATAGTAGGCACACGGGTGAAGGGAGCTGCAGATAGGCGGATGTTAGTATAATGACCGGATGTTAAGGCAGCTTAGATGAGTGGGAGGGGTGGAACTAGGTTATTTAAAGCGCTGAGAGGCAGTGGCTCTCAGCGCTGGCTTTATTTGGAAATATCCTTACTCGCTGTTGCATTGTTTTGGTTGCATAAAGGAATAAAGCAAAGATTACTCCAAACTCTTGAGTCCTGGCTGCTTTTTCCAGGTGGGAGACCAAGAGACCAGAGCCAGCTGAGAGTTATCAACTGCAGTGATTCACAAGTGAGGCAAGAAAGGTTGCAAAATGGGACAAAACTCAAGAAATGTCTCAATAATGTAAGTTTTGGGATCAACTGCGGTCGTAAGTCGAGGATCACCTGTACTCCATTCTGAATAAAGATCCTAAGAAAAAACAACTTTATTCGGGGATGGATTATGGGCATGGTGACAACTTGTGAGAGATTTCTATGCTGAACAGGCTGGGACAGTTCTTATGTAAGACTGAGGGAACCGTTTCCAAGTTGACAATATTTGCAATGCAAAAAAATGACGGTGAGATGTTAGGAGAACATTCTCTGCTGTGCACATTTTAAATCCATATGGGTTGAAGCTACAATGGAGGGACAGAATTTTCTCGGTTTTGACGGGAGGGGCAGTTAATTAAAGTAAGCAACACATCAAATACGTACATTGCGTCATGTTATTTGAATACTGCAGCAAGGGTGACCGCCTTCGCTGGAAAAAAATACTTGTCTCCTCTCCAACTGAAACTATAAGACAGGAAAACACTCGGCTGCATATGAAATCATTCTACCTCATTTCATAAGTATACAAAACCTTTTGGTCCTGGAAGTTGTAAGCTACCTGTTGGGATTCATGTATGTTTACCGCATCTTGGAAGGCCGTGTACGAACCCACTGGGATTTTTGGCATTCAGAGAACAGGGACTAAGTGTATGGCCCATCATTAGTTATATTTCATCTAAATTAAACTTGAGTTTCACTTTGAGTTTTACCTATTTCTGTCCTAGCCACAAGACTGAACTCAGAGGGAGGTTAAATATAAGCAATAATTTTTTTTTGCCACATTTGCTTTTCTAGTCTTTTGATAGTCTGGGGAAAATATTCTACAGCACAGTCACAGATTCCACGTCAAACAGGAAGTACAATAATGTCAACTGAAAGGGCTTTGTCCCCCAATACTGGGTTTTTTTTTCCTCCAACCCACATCCCACTATGCGCCACTGCCCATGCTGCTAGTTCAAAATACCTTGACCTTCCTTTGTCAAACTTTCCTTTTAAGTCCTTGAAACATGATTGTTAAGATTTATATCCTATCTTCCCTCTTAAGAACTCACGTTGTCTTACATGGGAATCTCAGTTCATTCTATCTATTACTAACAAGAAAATTCAATAGGTGACTGGCCCAAAGGAAGGGCCATTTGCTCTAATCCTTTGCCAATATTTTTCAAAAGTATGAATATAGAATACCTTTATAGAATACCTTTATTGTCATTGCATTCCATGAATACAATGAAATTTGAAAGCTACTCCAGCACAGTGCCCCAAACACCACATCACAATCACACTACAGTTTTAAAAATTAAAATAATTATAATAATAGGACTAAATCACAAATGCACTGTTTGATTTAAGACAATTATTGCCATGGAAAAGAAACTCTCAGTCTATTAGTCCTCATTTTAAGACACTTATAACGTCTCCCTGATGATAACAGTTCAAAATATGAATGACCAGGATGAGAATGGTCTGTGGAGATTTTTAGTGCTCTAGAGAGGAGTCTGGTCTTTGCAATCTCTTCCAAAAAAGAAAGAGAGCAACCGATGATTTTTTGTGCTGTGTTTATAACTCTCTGGAGCATCTTTTTATCCACTGCAGAGCATCCAGCATACCACACCGTTACACCTACTACTACTACTTATCAGTGTAGTACTTATTTATATTATTTATTACCGTTACATATGCCAAAATGCTCTTGATGGTAGACCGGTAAAAAGTAACCAGCAACTTCTCACTAAAACCACTCTTTGGGTTCAACTAGATCAGCGGTTGCCAACCGGTGGGCCGCGGCCCACTGGTGGGCCATGAGAAAATTTTGGTGGGCTACAGAGAAATCTCACCCCCAGAGCACCCGCCAAAGTAATTAATACAGACTGCGCAAACACAAGGCTGCGCTGCCACATGGCCCGCGGGAACCCTCCCCACCCACTCACTCCTTACCCGGCAAACTTGCCTGCTAAATTGCTATTTTTCCTTTTTCCGACCATCATCTGTTCTGCTGTGCCGGGAGGTTTAGATTAGCTAGAAAGCAGGAAATGGTTGGATTTCTTGCTTTCTAGCTAATCTTTAGACTTCGGTTTTCCTTTTAAGCACAGTTGAACCTCCCTTAGGACTGAAAGTTCCATTATTCAGTGCAGACTCACTGCAAGCAAATTTGAGAGACTGAGCTAGCCGATGGCAGATAGATAGATAATTGAGCAACTCAATCTGCTTGCCTTCTTTGCCTGATTTTGGGTAAAAGTTGCTCTTTTTTATAAAAAAATTCAATATTTATATACTTGGTGTGTTGTGAGTTAATTTTGTGAGTTTGCTTGCTAGCAAATTTTATGAGTTTGCTTGCAAGCAAATTTTATGTGGCAGACTGAGCTAGCCAATGGCAGATAGATCTCTGAATGAATCTGTGATTCTGTGAGTAACTCAATCTGCCTGCCTACTTTGCCTGATTTTGGGTAAAAGTTGCTCTTTTTTAAAATAAAAAATTCAATATTTATATAAATATTAATATTTACATACAAGCCATGCCCAGCCAGCCACACCCACAAATTAGGCCACTCCCAGAGAACCGGTTAGTGGTCCCTGGGATTTAAAATTATGAATTTTAAATCTGGCTGCCACAGATGCCAACACAAGTGATGTTGAGCTGGCCACGCCCACTCTGGCCACACCCACCCTGGCCCACTTGAGATCAAACACAACCCTGATGCGGCCCCTCAATGGAATCGAATTTGACCCCCCTGATCTAGTGGAATATACATATGTATTCAGGGAACCCAGAAGCAAATAGTTGAGAAATTCTGCCTTTATTTTTGGTACCTGTTACGTTTTTGGCATATTCACTGAAGAGGATTTTTTGAAAAATGATCATTTGGGGCGTACGTGAAACCTTTGGAATGTTCTTGGCTTCTTCACCAATCTCAGCTCATCCTGAGCGTTGATTTTCTAAATAAAAATCCCATGGCAGTTTGATTAAGGAAAAATTGGTTATAAACTAATACGTTTATAATTTCCCCCATTAGGTTATAAGGGTTTGCAAAGCATTCAGAAAGGAATTTCGTGCAGAACAGTGACATAAATTAATTTTTATTTAAATGTATTACTTGCCCACCTTTAATGGACTCCTACTTGAAATACTAAAGAAGTCTTCATCCACATGGACATGCACAGTAGGTTCACTGCGATGGAGATGCAACATTATGCTATATTGTATTATTTTTAATATGAAGGACCAGGACTCCCAATATTAATTCTTTATAGTGCAAATAAAGGGAAAATATATGCAACAAGAAGCATAATACAAACTGCCCAAACTAAATATCTGAAGCTGCACTATTAAATATATGAACCAAGAAATAGGTAAATAGGGAGGCAGGGATTCTTGAAATTCAGCTGCTCTAAAGAACAATCTCTTCTTCAGGCATGGATGGTTAAAAAGGCTGACAAGAAACAATTTTTAGGAGTATTTCCAAATTTGCTGATTACATTTGTGCACAGGTAGTCCTTGACTTATAACAGTTAATGTAGTGATCGATTGACGTTACAATGGCACTGAAAAAAATGATTTATGACCATTTTTCACACTTACGACCATTGCATGTGACCCGTGGTCATGTGATCAAAATTCAGATACTTGACAACTGCCTCATATTTATGACTGTTGCAGTGTCCTGGGATCATGTGATCACCGTTTGCAATCTTTGTCAAGCAAAGTCAATTGAGAAGCCAGATTCATTTAACAAACATGTTACTCACTTAACAACTATAGTGGTTCACTTAACAACTGTGACAAGAAAGGTCATAAAATGGGGCAGAATTCACTTAACAAATGTCTCACTTAGCAACTGAAATGTTGGGCTCAATTGTAGTCATAAGTCGAGGACTACCTGTAATCTACTGAACATAATAAAAATTTGCAAATCAAGTTTAAAAAATGTTCTGCATAATACTTGGCAACATTGCTTAATTTCACACTATTTCAAGATGCTTAAGAATTATAACAATAATTACCTCCGTACTCAATTATTCTACAATGAATAGAGATACAACAGACTCAGAATGTTTGTTTCAACCACAATGAAGTTTTATTTATTGTAAATAAAATATATTTTCAACTAGTCAACAAGTTACACCAAGCAATCTTTCCAGACTTTTCAAATCATAAATAGCAATAGCGCTTAAGATTTATATACCGCTTTACAGCTCTCTCTAAGCGGTTTAGAGTCAGCATATTGCCCCCAACAATTTGGGTCCTCATTTTACCCATCTCGGAAGGATGGAAGGCTGAGTCAACCTTGAGCCTGGTGAGAATTGAACTGCCAAATTGCAGGCAGCCAGCAGAAGTAGCCTGCAGTATTGCACTCTAACTACTGCACTACCGTGGCTCAACAGCTTCTTTTACTTAACAGTAGCAAATATTAACACATGAAGCATCATTCACTTTATGTCACTCCAAACCATTATGAAATTATGTCCTAAAAAATGTCAGCTTATCCAGATCCCCAAATATAGTCACTTGAGAGATCATTGACCTCAAAGGCCATCAATTTTGTGACCTTCATTAGAATATTGAGCTGCAGCTTAAGATTGTATTTTGCAGGTACTTGAAGCATCAAAATGTTGTGAATTAGCTTAGTGTTGTTCAGGAAGTATGAAAATGTTTCCTTTGAAAAAGAAATAGCATGGTTGGTTGTCTTCACGAAAGAAATGTCCGCACTGTACCCTTGATGGTTCCTCTGCATATAGGGCATTTCCTAAGGGAAGGGGCACATTCCTTGCAAACAACCAAATGGCCACAGGGGATGAAGACAATGGACACTTCCTTGTCCATGCAGACTTTGCAAGTTCTCTCCTCTTGCAACCGTCTCAGTTGTTCTTCCATAGGTAAACCTGCA
Source organism: Bungarus multicinctus (assembly GCA_023653725.1). Lineage (NCBI taxonomy): Eukaryota > Metazoa > Chordata > Lepidosauria > Squamata > Elapidae > Bungarus > Bungarus multicinctus. The sequence goes on along the minus strand of CM042850.1, from coordinate 17,078,320 downwards.
ATTAAAGACTCTTTATTATCTATACAAAAATAACATTTTGAGCTATGCTTTTTATTTTAATAACGCAGAAAGGCACATTCCTCACTTCCCTGCCATTTGCAACCCTTCCTAAATCCAATCAGATGTATGAATGAAGGCAAATATACATGTCCCAGGATAATGTTGCAAGACCCAATCTGGGTCATTCACCGGGATCAGAGGTTTTGTCTTCTGAGCATTTGGACTCGTGAAGAAAGGAAGAATATTCTATTTCAGGCCCAAAGATTTCCCAGTCCGTGTGCATCCATTTTATCAAACTAAATTTTGAAATACTCAAAATATTAACCCAGCTCAATTTTATAAACATTTTAACTCCTATTATGAGCTATTTCATCATAACCTGTTTTTTTTTAAAAAAAATTGCAATCCTTATATTCCAAATGCCACTCATGTCTATTTAGTAAATTGTTTACCTGAAACATCTTCTGTTGGAATGTATGTCATATTCTTCTCCACTAAAGAAAGTAAGTTAAATATTGTTAGATCAAGTAACAAATTACCTCAGATTCATTAGAATGTAGATAAACTCTAATCCCCCCCACTTAACAATTATTAGCATAACAGCGAATTACTTTTGGGAAGTCTAATCAACAGAATTCCTTCTGCATTATCTGTTTAAAGAGGAATAAAATGTTTGCAACTCTTACCTATAAAAATTCATAAATCATTACAGTTGACCAAAGTTACCACTGCTCAAGAAAATAACAATTCAAAGCATTTCTCTAAGAAACTCACCAAACAAATCCTTGTATAATGCAGGATCACACTCCTGCAAACAATTTCTGAATATATCTGCTGCAGAATTTCCTTTCACCAAGATGGTATCAATCAGTTCTCTAGCTTGCAAAGATGTCTGTGTTTTTTGTTTAATAACTTGATATTCCTGGTCACTTATTATTTTGGAACTTAATAAACTTTCCAGGATAGGGAGCGTACATGTCAAATGCTGAAACAATGCCATTCGATTCTTTCTGATTAAGGCCAGATCTAAAATATAATAAATTAAAATATGACACAGATAAAACCTTTTCATTAGCAGCTTTAGCAGAAAAATTGAAATAAAGGTTCTGAACTTATCCAGAGGAAGGACACAATGGGTGTATCATGAATATAATGCAGTATTTATTTATTTTACCTCATAAAACCATACAGTTTCCAGATTTACAAAATCCAACAGATCTACCACCTTTGTTGAAAGGAACTTTTTAACACCGTTTTTAAATTTAAATTCCAATTTACTTTAAAAATATGAATCCTACAATGGCACATAAATTACCATAATAGCATAGCATTTAGTATGCTGGTGAAACTGACAGAATTGACATGAATCAATATATTATATAAATATATCCAGCTACTGGATGGCACTAATTATTTTAAAAAAATTAATACAAATTAATTACCGCATGATTTGTCAGCTGCAGAGTTTCACCACCGTCTCATATTAGCTAATAATTCTATTTTGGCTCCAATGCACGTAAACAATACAGCCATTCTTGTAACATCCTAAATTGGCATGGGAAGTTATTTTGCCCTTTGTTATATGAGAAACTGCCTTGTATTCAATCATCACAAAACTAAAACAACTGTGTTGTCAAGAGGTTCTACTATACGCATACGTGTTAGACAACTGACAGCATCTATATTAATCAGGCTAAGCCCTTTAAAAGCTCTATGGGTTTTTTTCCCTCTGCCCTAACATCTTGTAAAAAGAACAGACAGAATATAGGTAGAAAGTTTCACAAATGCTACTTTGTTTGATGAGTCACAATGGTAACAAACATGTCCAGGCAGCTATTAAGACTTACAGGACAAAGTTTTGAGCTACCATAGTTATGGCATGAAGGTTTGTAAATATAGTAACAGGTTTCCTTTGAAAATAATGCAAACCATATTCTTCAGAAGACTTGTTATGTATGCTCCACAATGCAAAGTTTGGAATCTGATCTGATCTCCATTGAGGCTCATCTAAATATTTAGAATAGAATAACACTATTGGAAAGGACTTTAGAGGTCTTTTAGTCCTGCTTAGGCAGGAACCCCTACTCCACTTCAGACAAATGGTTATCCAATGTTTTATTTAAAACTTCCAGTGTTGGGAGCATTTATAACTTCTGGAGGCAAGTTGTTTCACTGATTAATTGTTCTCACTGTCAGGAAATTTCTCTTTAGTTCTAAGTTTCTTTTCTCCTTGATTAGTTTCCACCCATTGCTTCTTGTCCTACCCTCAGGTGCTTTGGAGAATAGCTTGACTCCTTCTTCTCTGTGACAGCCCGAGATATTGGAACTGCTATCATGTCACCCCTAGTCCTTCTTTTCATCAGACTAGACATATCCAGTTCCTGCAACCATTCGTCATATATTTTAACCTCCAGTCCCTTAATCATCTTTGTTGCTCTTCTCTGCATTCTTTCTAGATCTAAAAAATGGGCTTAATCTATTTTGAGGGTCTTCTATCTACTCTGGCTCTCCAATATTTGTGGCTAATGTGAATAACTTTGAATGAAAATGCTGTGGTCTCTTCTAGTTATCAGAGTTCATTAGATTTTGAAAATGCTCCATCCAAGATGAATAAAGGGGTATTAGTCTCAAGCAGCAGAATTCATCAAACTGAAGCAATGAAACTTCTATATACCTGATGTCATTTTTTCTGATGGATCCTCCTTCTCCTCTTCTTTCTTCTCATCTTCTGCACTAATAAGGTCAGACACAAGATCGTTTACTGTTTTGTAATTCTCCCCTGTTGTTAAGATTTTACTCTGAACTGTTTGTTTGACCAGTCTTCTGCTGAATCCCATCTCCAAAACAGCTTCAACCATGGGTGTTTTCATTATGACAGCATCTTCTGAAGTATTTTCACCGGGTTCAAAACGAATAACTATTCAGAGAAAACATTCTAGCATTATTTCTTGAAATATAAGCATCTTACTGGATTCAAAATAATTAAACATCAGACAAATGAAAAAGAATAACTTCTGTACTGGATCTCACATCTAAGATACTGCAAAACTAAGATCTGTTTCCTAAAAAAGAGGCATATGTTCCAGCTACATTCTTCAAATATAGAATGTGAGTATATGAAGATGCCATATCCTGAGTCAATTTAGTTTGCTATTCCCTATTCTCTCACAAATTTATGTCAGCGTCATTAGTCTTACTGCTTGGAAAAGTCATAATTCAGGCTTTATATATACTGCTGAATTATACCACTTGCTTTTAGGTTTAAACTTAGCCTCCTCAACAGATAGATTATTCTAGGAAAGTATAGATATGGTAATTTAGAAAAAAATTATAATAATATTCACCACCAGAGGGCTTTGATGATATTAAAAGCTCTGGATCTCTATGGAGATTTTAAGCAAGCAACTAAAACAGATTCATTTTCACTTATGTTTTATAGTGCAACTTGATTTTATTGCAAAATTGTATGTTTCTGGTTTAAGTTTAAATTTGAATGATTTCAAATTTGAACTTCTGACTTAAAAACCACAACGAAGTATCTTACTAAGTTAGTAAGAATAACAAAATTGAACTGCTACAGACTATCAAGGATAAATGTGTTAACATCCGAGTGCTACATTCCCATGCCAATTTTATAAATGCTATCAAAATTCTGATGAGCCAGTTTGGCATTATTGTTACAAGGAGTGGACTAGAAAATCAGGAGATATGACATTATAGTCCTGCCTTGGCCACAAAACTAGCTGTATAACCCTGGGTCAGTCATTCTCTCTTAGCTTTAGGAAGGAGGCAATGGAAAACTGTCTGAAAACCTCTAGGGACCTCATACAAATAATTACCAAGAGTCAACTCTAACCCAAAGGCACAAAATAAATCAAAATACTTACTTGGTACTTCTATATTTTCATCTACAGGTATATCTGCAGTGGATAACAACTGCAACAGAGACACACACAAAAAACCAGATTTTTAGAGGGAAATGTTTGCTTTTTGAAAGGATCCATTGTTCACAAAGAGTTTGTTAACAGTAATACTTTTAGCCAATCTTTCTCAATACAATTCCACGGACAGATTGATGCTGCAACATTTGAGAACTGTCCACAGGTGGTAGTCCCAAATTATCTGGGTGCCACTAAGTGAAGGAACTGGTGAATCTTCACCCTAAATATCTGCACGTACTTTGATTAAAATGCCATGCTAGACTGCACTTGATCCTAGCTCATTATAAACAACGCTGCCCTGTTTGTGTAATAATGTGCAAAATTAATCAGGTACAGATAGTTATGATCATAACTGAACTCTAAATTATGATCATGTCATACTAGTCATTAAGCAGGTTACCATGCGACTGCACCTGATTTTAAGATCTTTTCAACTGCAGTTGTTATGTGAATCACAGAGGACTTTAAGTGAATCCATCATTGGCATTTTTTGCTGAAGCCAGAAATAAACACCTGTTTCCAGCAAAAAAAACCCCACAAACCCATAAATCAGTCATGTGACCACAGGATGCTGCAAACAGCTGTAAATGCAGAGCAGTTGCCAACGTACAGTCATGTGACTGGGGAGGGGCGGGGATTCCACCAGAATTTTGAATCTGGGTTGTAATAAAGCTGGGAAGATCCATCGCAACTTCAAACAGTTGCTAAGCAACCAATCACAAGTCAAACACTATTTGTACTGCCTGTCCACAACAGCCAACACAGCTCATGCCTGTTATTTATCCAATTTTATATAACTTTTTTACAGGCTATGATTTGGCAGCATATTTATAGCCTTTATCACTCAATCTTTTAATTCTATCATCTTTTAATTCTATCGTCAATGTTTTAACTCTATCAAAACAACCCAGGAGCAGATGGTTTTCACATTATAATGCTTTATTTCACAGCTTCTGTGGTCTGGTCAAAGCCTGAAACAAATGCATTGCACTGTTATTTTACAAAACCACAGTGTGATGTCCTTACCAGAGACAATATTAGTAAAGGGGCTGTAAGTCTAAACCTTCACTTCTACCTCAAAGTACTGTCTGAACAGATAAAGTTCAAATACAATTTTGAAAATGGGTTAATTCTCTCAACAAATGTGCATATTACGTTGCAAAAGAAAAAGAACATCATGCTATTACTGAAAATCCAACACTACTTGCATACCTGTTGAAGAAGATGAGGATACCTTGCTTGAACTTGGTGGACAAACTCTTGACCCTTCCTATAAATCAGGTATTCACAACTAGAAGAAAAGTATACCAAGCTTAAGTTTTAATATGCAGGATATCTGCTCTTCTAAGAATATTTATTAGACACTGTGATCTGTTCAGTGGGCCAAAAATCTATTTATTAAAACCTACCCAGGACAATACACTGAAGCATTAAATATAGTCAAGCTGTCAAAAATGGAATTTAGATGTGAAAAATATTATTATCCAATCAACACTGAGAGAACCAAAACTAATTAATCTCCTCTATGAGGGAGATGGGCAGTTAAGTATATAGTCTTTATTTTATATTCAGTTTATATCCTGTTTATTACATCTCAAAATAATCCCAAAATTATTAGTGCCAAACATCTTCACTACAAATGGAATCTTTATTAGATGCAATTGTATTAGAAATCAAGAACTGAAATTTTGTATAAGTCCTATCTTAAGAGCTATTTGGCCCACAGCCTTAGAATGGTGAGCCAAAATTTTATTCATTCCTAAAGTTTTTTGTCCATGGGCCAAAAGTAGTTCTTTATTCCATTATCTGGATTATTATTTTTTTAAAAAAATATCTAACATCAGTTATTCAGAATGCAACCCAATCACTACAATACATGATTAGAACTTAGGTAAAACAGCTTTGTTAAATACTTCAGTATCTAGTGTTCTTTAAAAATACAAGTATTGTTTAACTTAACCCAACAGAACTTTTGAAAATAACTTTTGAAATTGCTAGAGTAAGAATGCTTTCATTTTTGAATCAATATTCAATATCTTGCTTTTCACAGCAGCTAAGAATATGATCCAGGAAAGCAGGCAAAATTTTTCCCACAGCATGTTTTCATTATGGCTGTGCAAAAAATTGTGTACGAACAACCTCTTCTCAAATGAGTAAAGCAACCATACATTTTTCTCCAGCAATATATGGCAGCTCTATCTAGGTGACTGGTTGAATAATATGCAGTCACATCTCAATGGATAAAGGCACAACTGTTTTAAAGATACTCAGTATCTCCAGAAAAATACAATTCTTTTCAAGCCATTTTCAGATAATTCTGACCAGCTTTAAAGTTTAATTCTACGCAAGTTATGATAGCTAATAATTCCATGTGTTCTCCCAAAATTTTAGATTCCTCCCTTGAATAGCAATGTTCCCTCACAAATCACTTTTCAAGCTAAGGGAGTAATAAAAGCATACATGGTGAAGGTGCTTCATATTAATACAGAAGCTTTCCATGTACCTTCATGGTAATGTTAAAATAGATCTCACTGAGGAAACCTTTTCAGAGAAACAGTTCTACTTTCAATAGGACAAAAGTATTACAATAACCTCTTTTTTATTACATTAAAAAAAAATGAAGGATACCTTGGAAACCATTTAGCATGCTCCACCCATGGATCATCCCCGGTCTCCCAACACCTGAGTCCACCATCGCAACAGAAGCATTTGACATCATCATTGCGACCTTAACAACAAATATTTCATGAAGTAATCAGACAGAAAGACAAACGGTAAATTTAAACTGTTGAAAAATCAGATTAAATCCAAAACATGAAAGAACAAGTGCTTACCCACGTAATAGAAGCCAGCATCTGCCAGTAGCTGTGGGTGAACCGGAACTGTAACTGGCCAATTTTTGAAGGTTCTGAAACGGCCTGCGTAGTTTTGCATGCCCAAATTAAAGCCAGCTGAACTTGAACTGTTCTGAATTTGTTCCACAAAAGGACAGTTTGGGAAATGCCTTTGATGTTCTGATATAGCATTGTCCTTTGGTTCCCAATTACTCAACTGACCACCACAGGCAAAACAAGCCACCTTGTCTGAAGGTCCTACATAATAAAACCCGGCTTTGGCTAAAGAAGATGGGGACAAAAATGTCAAGGGCCATGTCTTGAAAGTGAGTAATCTGCTTTCTTCCGTGCTCATCGTAGGGTTGAAAGCCTTTGGTCTCAAATGCGGCAGATCTTCCACTGCTGCAGATGTAACTAGATTATGAGGAAAACTGGAAAAGCTTCCACTGTAATACCCAACTTGACCCAAACTTAAGGCTTGCATTGAAGAACGTGAAAAGGGAAGTCCAGAGGTAGCTGGAGGTGAAAAGGCAGAACGAAATGAGGATCCAAGGCTAGTCACTGAAGTCAGACTCTGAACAAAACTGCAACTGGGGTAGAGTTGTTTATGCTTCTCCAGGGCACTGTCACCTTTTTTCCAGTTATCCAACATTAAGCCACAATTGTAACATTTCACTTTGTCTTTCAGACCAGTGTAATAGAAACCAGCTCGAGCAAGACTCCTTTCAGATATTGGCACATTCGGTGGAAAAGTGGAATATGTAGACATCCTGTAGAGTTCACACGATAAGTCATATTTCAGTTCTGTCACCTCTGCATCATTCTTCAGTTTCGGCAGAAATGAGCCAATAACATTCATGATGAAGATAAAACAGGAGAGGAGTAAAGGACGAGTCTGAAGTTTGGGAGATAATTTTGTGCAATTCTTATCAACTTCCAGGCCATCATAAAATAAAAACCTGAAAGTTAACATTACATGAAATGCTTATCTTTTTTATTACTTCACTTTAGTAGTTCCTTTTCGATAGGGTAATTTGTTCCCAGTTTCACAATCCAGACTTGTTTAAAATGATAGTTCCTTTTTCTTCTATAATTACATAAGTCTTACTAAATTGAGGGAGGAGCATATTTAAAATAAAGGAAGTTTGAAGAAAGAATTAAGGCTTTAATTATAAGTCTGTATAAATGGGGCATCTCAATTCTTTCCAAATAAAATAATGGAGGAATATTTTTTAAACTTTTATTTGTGAAAGAGCAAGGTCAAAATAATGGTTCTAAGAGAGAGTATCTGTATGGTACTACAGAAAAGCCAACTTAAATCAAATGCATATCTTTGAATACCTCTTTCAATAAGGAACCTTTTTTTTCTTATCAATATACCGTTTCACTCAGGAATATGTCACAAAAAATTCCTCAAAGTTTTATTCTGACACATATCAGTGAAATTTGAATTTGGTCACCAAAAGCTCTTAACAGGCTTGGATTGTTGTCTTTTTTACATTCTCATTTAATATTGTAGTGAATTTTCAGTCAGGCTGCATTATTATTAAAGGATTACTGAATTTAATAAGTTTATGGAGATGTCGAACCCAAAGCAGCAGTTTAAATTCATTAACCAAAATATCATTGCAAATGTTTGATAAGTGGATGCAGCTGTCCTGCATATTGGCAAAAACCGATTTAAATATGTATGCACAAAATTATCTCCCAAACTTCAGACTCTAGTCCCTTCAAGGGGCTTAAGCAGCCATAATGCAAGGAGAAATTTTTACAAAAAGACTGAAAAATATGTTTTTTCGGGTTACTGAAACCTGCATGAAAAGAAAAATACATAAGCTCCTTTAAACAATTAACTTTGTATGTAAAGTGTTATAAATAATGCATATATTAGAAATAAAGTTTAAGCTTTATTCCATGGTTTTAACATTTTTAGATTGAAAATTTAAAACTTGTGGTTCATCAGTCACAAAAGACTAGAAGTGCACAAAATCCTATTGTATCTACATTAAATCATCAATTTACAGGTGAGTTACTCAAACTTTGCAAATTTAAATCTTCAAACTTCAACTTCTAAAACTCAGGTTGATTACTTAGCTCTGAACACTCTTTAGTGTATTATACCGGTACTTATACTTACAATTTCCTCTAGATAACTTTAAATCAACTGTGCATTTCAGGTATCACTAGAAGGCAACAGCTGTCTTCTGTTTTTGTCCATGTTACAAAAATAACCCTGGATTTTCAGCCTCCTTAAAGTTGCTATAGTAAACTAAAAAAGATCTGCCTCAGGGCCAGATCATCTAGTGCAGGGATGGGCAACTATGCCAACTTCAAGACCTGTGGGACTTCAACTCCCACAATTACTGAGTCCATGGTTGTCATAGTTGCCCAGTCCTGCTTTCCAAACATTTACTGGTACACCTTTGTGGCAGTCAGAGTGGCTAATACCAATTGATGGAACTGCAGTCAAAAACACTTAGATCTATAATCAGGTGGGCTATTCTTGACTCCTCAAAAAGAAATTGCAAAATCTGTTTAGACTAACCCAATTTTTGATCCCTGTAATGGCAAGAACCACTTTAATTTGGCATACACAACACACACATGTGTGTGTGTGTTTAATCCCTTTTGTCTAATTATAAAAGCAATAATGAATATGTATATCTTATTTAGAGAAGAGGTGGAAAGGAATGGTTTCATAGAATGAAGCCAAACCAAAAAGGTAAATATACTTTAGGATACAAATGTAAATGAGGTTCAGGCAAGTTAATAATTTATTAAACTTTTATGCCAACTGTCAACAAATAATTATAATAAAGAGATCCAGAATAGGTGTAACCCAACACAGAAACCAACAATTCGGGGTGAACTGGCAGTGCAAAACATTTAGAAGTATAGACTTACAAATGGAAAACCTATTAAGAAACCTTTGTGGTGTTACTTATTTCCTACATTAAAGACTGGAACTGAAAAATGAAGAATGGATCTACCTTCTATCAAGCTCTTACCTCTTTAGTAGCCAGTGAGTAATCATAATTAAGATTGTATACAACTGTAATGGTCTAATACAAGGGTCTTCAAACTTGGCAAGTTTAAGACTTGTGAACTTCAACTCCCAGAATTCCTGAGCTAACTTTACTGGAGGAGGAATTCTGGGAGTTGAAGTCCACAAGTCTTAAAGCTGTCAAGTTTGAAGAGCCCTAGTCTAATATAAACTTAACAAGATACTCAATGGAAAGCAGAGGGTGAAGAGTAGCTATTATTAGATTTGTATTATAACAAATTCATCAGATGAATATCAAAAGCACAGAGGATAACTATTATGAGGAAACTTGTTGTAATTAGGGATCTTTGTGCTTTCTGAGCTTGGTTGGTTTCTTGCAGACTTTTCATTATCCAACTAGGTAACAGTAATGATGTTACCCAGTTTGGGTAATGAAACATCTGGAAGAAAACAACCAAACTCAGAGAGAACAAAGGACCCCTTCATTTCAACCCCGAGCTACCAATACTCTAGTGCGCTCCCATAGGGCGGGCCTCCTCGGGGTGGTGCCGGCTGGACGTCTGGAGACCCCGAGGGTCCAGGCCTTCTCTTTGGGAGCACCTTCCTTCTGGAACGAATTACCCCCGGAGATGAGTACCATCCCTGACCTATTGACCTTTCGGCGTGCATTAAAAACCCACCTATCCCATCAAGCCAATCTGGCCTAGAGTTATGTGTATATATCCAGCCGATTTTTTGTTAAAATTACAGTAGTCTTAAATACATTATCAAAAGCAGTAATATTTCTGCATCTTTAATCAATTTTATTTAATTCCTATATCCATCTAAATCCAGTAACTCTGGGCACTGAGAATTACCCACTGGTTATTCTTTCATTATCAGAAATTTCATCTTCTAAAGGATCAGGATATCCTACCTCTGAAGATTACATTTGAACCTCACTTTTCTATCTCTATAGAAAAATATATGCTATATCCTTGTCCTAATAATTCCAGCCAACTTCATAAAAAACATTTTGAAACTGTATTCAGGGAAACCCGGAAAGCTTCTAAGAAGCTTATCAGTAAGGACAGACTTGTTTCTAGAATGATACACAGACTTCAACATCCTTAGACAACTTTCCTAACAAGAACCTCTCCAAATGTATCAGAGTGTACCCCTAATAATTTATTCCCAGGCGCCTGGGAACTGTGGAAGACCCAACCTGATGCAACTAGAAATCTTTAGATTGGTTTTGATCAATTCACTACAATTATCTTCAGATCCAGTATTCATTATGAGGACCCAAATTGTTGGGGGGCAATAGGCTAACTCTGTAAACAGCTTAGAAGGTTGTAAAGCACTGAAAAGTGGTATATAAATCTAAGTGCTTATCTTAAAACATATAATCCTCCAGATGTTGCAGGAGTGCAGCTTTTAGGATCATTACTGCTGAATATACTGATGAAACCTGCCATTCTCCCCTACCCAGGCTTCACTTTTGGCCATTGCACAGATGCACCCCTCTTATTTGGAGGCTGGGGAACGACAGAACATGTTTATCAATTTTCTTCAGGATGTAGCCTTGAGATTTCTTGGTGGTCTTCTTTCCCAATGCTCAAATGCTCCAACCTCGCTTAGCATAGGGGATCAGCAAGGCCCCACCTCAAAAGTAGAGGGAGCCCCAAGTCTCAGAGGCGGAGTTCATAAGTTGTGCTTATTAAGCAGCTACACTTACACAACTCTTACCCAGTTAAAGCTCAAGGCTTTATATGCAACCAGAAAATGGCTAATCAGCAAGTTGGTGTATATATATATATATATATATATATATATAGATCTTTGGTTCTTCGGGTTTTCTCCCTACGCGGGAGGAAACCCGAAGAACCAAAGATCCACATACAAATACCCACGAAAACCTCCGAAAACATATATATATATATATATATATATATATACACACACACAATATATGTGTGTATGTATATATGTGTGTGTATATGCTATATATATATATATATATGTATGTATGTATGTATGTATGTATGTATGTATACACATGCTGGAAGTTATAACCCACCCCTCTCCTAGAAAAATGAAATATTTTAGGATACACTAAAAAGGCAGACTATTTCCCCTAAAAGAGAAGTAGAAATTCAGAGAGGCAGAAACTCAGCCTCCCACCCCACCTTTGTTATTAAGGACTGGGGCAATCTATTTACATAACAATGATCTACCTCCTTCAGGCAGGCCCATAATAGGAATCCCAAATCCCTTTCATTACATCATAATCCACAAGGCTCAACCAAGCCTGGGACTCAGGACAACCTACATAGTTGCCCCTGCATGGCCCCATGGGAGTCTGACAACCAATCAGAACACAACCTCAAATTCAAATCCCAACAGAGGGACTTCTCAGCATCTCTTTGCTTTGCTCAAGACCTCCAAGCCATGTGATCCTGTCCACCATTAAACCATCTTTCCAAACAGCCTTCATGTTTCCAGTGTCTTTTTCCCCACTTGGAACTGGACCCAGAAGGATATTTCTTCCAACACATTATAGATATACACCGTGTGTGTGTGTACGCTATATACATATATATGTATACACATGCTGGAAGTTATAACCCACCCCTCTCCTAGAAAAATGAAATATTTTAGGATACACTAAAAAGGCAGACTATTTCCCCTAAAAGAGAAGTAGAAATTCAGAGAGGCAGAAACTCAGCCTCCCACCCCAATATCTCACCCCGCCCCCTCCCTCGCAGTTTCCAGATGTCTCATGTGTGTTTGTGTGTGTGTGTGTATTACATATATACACACATATATACACACATATATACACTAAAGATATACACATAGAGCATCCCAATCTCATTCCCCTGCCCCCTCCCTCTCGAGACGTTATATATATATACATATACACAATAGATGTACGCTAAAGATATACACACACAAAGAACACCCCAATATCTCAGGGCCCCGCCCCCTCCCTCTGAGACGTTTCCACAGAGACGCCGCCCCAGCAAACCCCGCCCACGCCGCCCCACGCGTGCGCAGCCCCCACTTACCGCCGGAGCCGTCGGTTAGTCTTCAAGCGAAGGGCGAGCGCAAACTTTTTATATATAGCATCGCGAAGTGGGCTGGGGTGGGGTGGGGGGGAGGGGGAAGAGGTGTATCAGGAAGGACGTCAAACCATCAAGCCGTTGAGCCGAAGCTCCGCCCCCGGTTTGGGGGAGGGCCAAGAAAAACGGAACCTCGATAACACTGCTCCGCCCTGCATCCCATTGGAAGGGAAAGAACAGAGGGAGGAGCCTTTTAAAGTCTCCGTGAGGGCTTGACGGTGCATAACAAAGGGAGTGTAGCTTCCTCTGGGTGCGCATGCGCCGGCTGGGTTGGGAGGGAGGGATGGCTTCCTTTGTGGCGGTGTGGTTTGTTTTTCAATTAATTGGGTTTCCGCAGGTTCGTTTCCCAGTTCGGGAAAAGGAGCCTGATCTGAATTGCAAATGAATCCAGAATTTTCCTAATCGGATGACCTCCGAGCATACCTCTTTGCGGACGATTTTTTTTTTTATATTGACTTTTTGGAAAGAGTCCCGTGGGTCGTGGGAACTTCGAAAAAGAGTAATTTCTGAACCGAGATCGGGGAAAAAAACCAGGAATCTCCTAAGTAGGCTGGGGGCGGGGGTAAGAACCGTGACGTTTCCGAGTCCTGGAGGAACTGCGCCTTCCATTCTCTCATCATCATCATCAATTCTGCTAAGAGACCCACCGTCGAGGACCACCGATTTCAGGCTGCAGGACTGTGGGGCAGGCAGTGTGCCCATGGACAGATAAGCCATGGATGGCATCGAGACTTGGAGGTGGTGGGGATGGGTAAATAACCAGCTGTTTGGAAATAGGCAGGAGGGGATTTGTCCGATTGCCCACGTTTTGCATGTGACTTAGACGTTGGAGGAAGGACCAGGAATGGGGGGTAGAAGGGCGAGAAAATGGAAGGGAAAAATCTAAAGGCATAAACGGATTTTACTAGGTTGCAATGCCCTCGGGCTCAGTTCTTGCAAGGTAAGGGGTGGGCCAGTGTTTGAATGCTTCCTACTGGAGTGACTTCACAGCTTGACCTCTTGATTTGGACCTAAGAGAGCAGCAGCAGCAATAGCAGTTAAGCAATAGCAATTAAGACTTATATATCCCCTTACAGTGCTTTTACAGCCCCCTCTAAGGTGTTTACAGTGTCAGCCTATTGCCCCCAACAATCTGGGTCCTCATTTTTCCCACCTCGGAAGGGTGGAAAGCTGAGTCAATCTTGAGCCTGGTGAGATTCGAACTGCCAAATTTCTGGCAGCCAGCAGTCAGCAGAAATAGCCTGCAGTTCTGCACTCACTGTGCCTCAATGTGTCCAGTGGCTGTAAGGAGATATCAGCTTCCTTCTCAGAATGATGGATCATTCTGGAGCAATTATTTCTGAGCTGTTTTCTACCACTGCCTTAGTTTCCTCTTGATCTGGGCTCTATATACTCTACCAGCTTCAGTTTGAAGTCCTACATGATGGCATTTACACATTGGTCCTCTTTTTTTTAACCTTGCTCTGCCTATGCAGAAAATGCTTAGATTCAGAAGTTAAGATCCAAACACTCTGTATTGCTGAATTCCTTATTGTGCTGGCTTGAGTTACTGTATATAAGTCATTCAAGCCAAAGTTTTAAGGTACTACTATGAATTTTGCTACATTTTGGGCACTGTATTAAGAGGGGGTGGTCCTTCTTAACTTCTATTTTTCCAAGGGTTAAACATGGTTGGTGTCAGCAGTGTGTGTGTGTATCCCATCTATACTTACATACATGCCTTAAATAATTGAAACTTGATCTGTCTGTGGGCCACCAGTAGGGCTAAAATGTTTATTTATTTATTTATTTGTCAATTGCTTACAACATAATAGGTATAAGTAAAACATGAGGTGGATGGTTAGGAAAGTAGTAATTGTATCCTGATGATTTTTCTCAGTGCTCAAAAGCACATAGATGTATAACTCGCAGTATTACATTCATCATTTCAGTTGGAGTCAAGCTGAAAGATTAGTGTATGGCTGCTTAATGAGTTGATAGGATTATTTTGAAATAAGTAAACACGAATCTTCTAGGGAATTCCAGGTCAAAGCAAGCTTTCATTTCGGACAAAATGCCCCTGGGTAAATTAAAAGGGAAAACTTTTTGACTACTTTATGGTTATCACAAGATGGGAAAACTACTATTGGTCATGCAGAAAATCAACACTGGTGTTTATTTCTATATAAACACCACTCATTTTAAATCTGGTTTTGTAGAGTTAAGACTTTGAAACAAAAAGATCCATTCGATTTAGGTACACAGAGTTCAAGAACATTAGGGGCTTTCTGTCCAGGGGAATCCCAGCAGAAATGTTTCCATTTTGCATAAGCACATTTTAAAAGGGGAATTCCAGTCCTTGAATTGTTTCCTTATGTGTCATATGGCACAGCCAATAAGCTGCATGACAGACTTGCTAACAGGAATCTTTTGAGAATGAAGGCTACCAACGTTCTTAATCTATGACCACTAGCTTATTTTTAATAAAGCTTTGATCTCTTGCCGTGGTCTTCAACAAGGCATAGTCTTCCTCATCAGGTATCTGGTTGCATGTGTTTCTATAAATGACAATAAAAAGTACATTCATGATTCTCTCACTTCCTGGAATGTTATGAAAATGAATGAATAAGTATTTTAGTCACAATGGGTTTTTCATAGTGTTTCAGACTGTTTTAGATGGAAATTGATTACATATATATTCTATTACAGTATCCCTTTCTTGTGTAGTTCAATGGAACTTTTTATGCAACCTCACCTATTAAAGAATAAAATCACATTGCTGGCTATTTCTTTTTCTGGCTTCGTTTAATAAACCTTTGCTGCAGTGCAGTTTTATTTCTAGATATTTACACTATATAAAATCTCTGCAAGTTATAAATAACATAGCATTTGAAAAAGTGTGCCAAAGTTGAGCTCAGTAGTCAGTCTCTTTGGTTTTCATATGAAGGTCAAGCATGTGTAGTAAGGAGAGAATACATGGCTGATTTGTAGAGAGATCTTGATCTTACATGGCAGAATAAATGTTGGAGTATTGTTACAACCTGGTGTATTTTTTGGGAGGGAAGGTTGTGTTTAGCTTCACCCTGCTTTGTAAAACAGCTATAGTTTATATAATTAAAAGGTTAGTATACAGTAATTAAGAAAATGTCAGAAGGAAACCTATTTTGTGAAACAACTCGGTAAAATGCAGAAGGTTCTATTACAATAACTAGCATCCACAAAGCAGCTTTTCTTTAAGAAACATACTGTACGCCATCCAGAATCACTTGATTGGGAGATGGGTGACTATGAAAATATGACTTATAAATAAATAAAATATTTGTTAAAAAGTCATTTAATTTTCTAATTCTATTCAGTTGTCATCACAGTAAATCATGATTTTTGTAACTGGTATTTTCAGTGACCAAAACTTACTGCATGTGCACACATGCTCAGCCATAAATCATCTTATTGCAGCGGCTGGAGGGGTTGGGAGTGGGGGGCACTGTTTTGCAGTGGTTCTCCTTCCTTTCTGGCCGTTTGCAATTTGTGTTGGCGGGGGGGGCAGAGATCGGCCCCGAGGCCCCTGGTTTGCGGGGTACCTCAGGGGTCGGTGCTCTCACCCCTTCTGTTCAACATCTATATGAAGCCGCTGGGTGAGATCATCCGTGGCTTTGGGGTAGAGTTCCATCAGTACGCTGATGATACTCAGTTGTACATTTCTACCCTGAGCCGTCGAAGTGATGGCCCAATGCCTGGAGGCCGTGCGGTGTTGGATGGGGCAGAACAGGCTTCAGCTCAACCCATCTAAGACTGAGTGGCTGTGCTTCCCGGGCCCCCGATACAGCCAGCTGGTTCCATTGCTGGCTGGGGGGGGGGGGGGGAACTCTTGCCCCCACAGAGAGGGCTCGCAATCTGGGTGTCCTGGATGTACGGCTGTCATTGGAGGACCATGTGGCTGCCGTCGCCAGGGGGGCTTTTGGTCAGGTCCGTAGGATCTACCAGTTGCGGCCCTTTCTGGATCGGGATGCGCTTCGCACAGTCACTTCCGCCCTCGTGATCGCCCGCCTAGACTATGCCAATGCTCTCTACATGGGGCTTCCCTTGAAGTGCACCCGGAGGCTCCAGCTGGTGCAGAATGCGGCCGCGCGGGTGGTGGTGGGGGCTCCTCGGGGCTCTCATGTTACACCGCTCTTGTGTAAGCTGCATTGGCTCCCGGTGGTCCTCCGGGTGCACTTCAAGGTCCTGGTTACAATCTTTAAAGCACTCCATGGCTTGGGACCAGGATATTTGCGGGACCGCCTCCTGCCATTATTGGCCTCCTGTCGGCCAATAGAGTCCCATAGAGTCGGCCTCCTCGGGGTGCCGCCAGCTGAATGGCTGGCGACCCCAAGGGTGCGGGCCTTTTCGTTGGGGGCGCCCTCCTTCTGGAACGAATTACCCCCAGAGATGACCATCCCTGATCTCCTGACCTTCTGGCGCGCGTTGAAAACCTATCTATTTCATCAAGCCGGTCTGGCCTAGGGGGTTTTAGGATTTTAATTTGGTTTTTTATCTAGTTTGGCTTTTAAACTTCTTATAAACTTCAGCCTTTCATATTTGGCCTTTTAACTGTTCTTAATTTTGTGTTGTTCTCTGCATTTTAATTTGTCTGTGCACCGCCCTGAGTCCTGTCAGAGAAATAGGGCGGTATATAAGTACAATAGATAGATAGATAGATAGGTAGGTAGGTAGGTAGGTAGGTAGATGATAGATAGATAGATAGATAGATAGATAGATAGATAGATAGATAGATTCCTTCCGAGGTCAGTAAAATGAGGAGCCAGATTGTTGGGGGCTATATGCTGACACTAAACTTCTTAAAGAGGGCTGTAAAGCAGTGTAGACAGGTGGGCTGCTGGGGGTTCGCGGAGGTTTGGGAATGCCCCTAGCTAAGATTATGCAGTTCGGAGAGCCCCAAAATCCCACTCGCCCCTCCCAGGAGTCCCCGCGTAGCCCGTTTTGGATGCAGGTAAGTGCAGGGCTTGCGTGGAGGCTTGGGGAAGCAAAAAATGGGCCTCCTGGAAGTTCGGGAAGGCCAGAAATGGGCCCCTTTCCAGCCTCCGGAGCCCAGGGAGGGCAACCCCACCCCCTGCTGTGGTGCAGGATGACTAGGCCATGCCCACCATGGCCACGCCCATCAGCAACCAGGTAGAGAACCCTTTGCTAAAATTTTTGAAGCCCACCCCGGGTACATAAGTCTTCTTGCTTTTGTTTACCAAAATAAAACCACATGTGATGGTTCATCATTGGTTCAATTTAACCTATCTGCCCTGAGTGTGACCTTTCAAAGATGACAGTAATAGTCCTACATTTTTCCCCCTTTTTGGAGGCTTTTGGAATGATTTGGGAAATGTTGGGGAATTCCTGGAGTTGGAAAAACACACATTTTAAAATTGCAGAGGTTGGGAAACACTTGATTTAAGAAACAAAAG
Source organism: Bungarus multicinctus (assembly GCA_023653725.1). NCBI lineage: Eukaryota > Metazoa > Chordata > Lepidosauria > Squamata > Elapidae > Bungarus > Bungarus multicinctus. Next base: position 17,060,005 of record CM042850.1, on the reverse strand, counting down.
TTACTCTTTAACCTTTCCCAAAGCCCAAAACAGGAACAGAAGTCTGAAGCGATGGCTTTGGTGATGTTACCGCAACGCCGGCCTTTATCTGATAAGCTCCACAATTTGAGGATATGCCCAGATGCCAAGAAAGGTGACCCAGCTCTGAATTGGATAAATTACTGCTTTTTTCTATTTAACTTCCCCATACTTTGACATTTCCCTTGTAGCCTTCCTTCAATATTCCCTTTAAGTATACTGGCTCCTCTGTTGAAAAAGTACTTTGTGTTTTGGAAACTTAAGGATTTAGCAATGTAAGCAACCATGCGCTTAACATTCCCCTTGGAATGCCTTTGGGCCTCTGCTATGAGCTTTGCATATGCAAACTAGTGTGGCATTTTGATGAGAAAGGAATTTTGTTTTCTTCCTGCAAGAGGAAAAGAGCCTGCCTGTTTGACCGTCCTTGTTTTAGGAGAGAAGCAGATTCTCGATTCAGTTGGTTTCTCTGAATGCTAGACCACTTTAAGGGGAGAAAGGGGCCTTATGCATTAAGAAGGTTCATAACTTTCTTATCAAGTATTTAAGCTTTGATTTGAGAAAAACCTTTTCTGTTTTCTCATGTTCCCTTTTGGGTTTTTGTAACTGAGGATGTTTTTCCCCACCATTCTTAACTCGATTGCCTTCATTTCTCTCTGATGAAAGCTCTGTGGAACAGTGTTTCTTTACTTTGGCAGCTTAAAAATATGTGGACTTCAGCTCCCAGCAAACATGCTGGCTGGGGAATTCTGAGGGTTGAAATGCACACGCCTATCTTAAAGCTACCACAGTGGAGAAACACTCACCACTCAATGCTTTTGTACAGGGAAAAAGCCCATCATCCATCGAGAACAAGTCCCATAGGGATGTCTGTCAGTAACACCTAAGCAGTGAAGTACTGTCCTGTAAGTTGCGTTTATATTGTTGTAAATGGAAACCTTCTTTTCCAAATACGGAGAATGTTTCAACCTCTAGAGCAGGGGTCCCAACGGTCAGTGGTGGTGGTGGTGTAGTTCGCCGGCAGCCTGTGGAGACAGCAGTAGAATCGGACAGTGGGGAAGAACAGGGACCAGTCCAGGAGTCCGGGGAGGATTTGGACGAGGATCCTGCATCCGATGCAGAGATGGAGCCAGGACTATCTGGGAGTGGAGTGCTGACTCTGGAGCCTCCAGAATCTGGCAGCAGCAAGGCAGAGGAACAAGGGGAGCCTGTTACCTGTGCACAGAGCTGCTAGAAGGCAAGAGCAGCTGAAACAAAAGGGCTCAGGAGTAAGGCTGGGAGGTGATTGCCTCTCCCATAAGTTATAAAGGAAGTGCAAAGGTAGAGAAATCTTTGCAGGAAGCAAAGTAGTTTGTTCTGTTCGGATTCAACCTTGAAGCTCTGCGTGGACTTTGTACTTTGTTTGGCTTTTTACAGTTAATTTGGCACTTTAGTTGTTCGCAGCAATTCAAAGGAGATAAAGGTGGGTGCTTATCTCGAGAGACTATGTGGGACTCATTACAGGCTGGGAATGAACATAATTCCCAGTGTTGAAATAAAACGACAGTTGTTTGGGCTAAGCGTATGCTTAATTAGAGTCTCAGGAAGCCTTGGTCAGAATACGTGGCCCAACACCAGGCTGCAGCATTCCAGAAACCAGGCTGTGCAAACAAGCAAACCACCACCCACAGTTAGCACATAAAACCACGCCCCCTGTAGTCCCGGAAAAAACTCTCCATGGAACTGGTCCCTGGTGACCAAAAGATTGGGGGCTGCTGCTGTAGAGCAAGGATGGGCAATTAATTTTTCCAAGATGGCACATTGGAAACTAGGACTGTTGTGGAAGGCCAAACCAATAAAACTATGAAAGTACATAGGCGCGTGTGTGCGCGCGTGCACACACACACACATACATATATATATGTTAAGAGACAGCTCTAGCTCTATTTGCAACATGCTGGTTGGTGAAATTGTTTAGACTTGAGTGCTACCCAGCTCCAGATCGATGGCTTACATTGTAAAAAAAATGAAATGCAAATACAATAAGATAAGTAAATACAATTAAAGAACTCAACAAGATAGAAAATCCAGATAACTAACACCAATGCATACATTTGCACCACACATCAAACACAGCCAGCAAGTATGACTCTGTTTGATGTATGTTTCATCCATCCTGCCCCAAGATCTGGGAAGGCATCCAGGTTTAAAGCGTTCTGGAACACTACCCAGGTAAAAGCCATCTGCATCTCAAAGGAACCTCAATCCAAATGGCAGGTGCATTCTGAGTTTGTACAACCTGCTAAGCCACTCTCTCTCTCTCTCCCCCTCCATCTCTCTCTCTCTCTCTCTCTCTCTCTCTAAGAGAGAGATAGAGAGACTAACCAAAGCTAAGCAACTTTAGTCAGTTATATTAATGTAGCCACTTAGGTCTTTCTTTGATTTGCCTAAGTGTGTTATGTAAAGTTAGTCATTATGTGCTCCTAATATTATGTACAAATGCAACTCTGCACATTTTATGTGTCTTGATTAGATGGGAGTTTCATTCAGAGAGACTTTGTCCGAAGGGCTGAGTCTTGGGCCTTTGGATAGGGATCCATTAGTGACCTCAGCAGCTGGCAGTTGACAGGTACAAAGTACTTGCTAGCCATTACTTATTAAATCCAGGATGATGGGATTTCTCCTCCATCTAAATTGTCTCTAATCTTCACAGGGAGACGTCAGAGGGAAATAGGCATGGTGCTAAATTCCACCAGGCCTAGAGAAATCTTAGGAGGAGAAAAGTCAATCCCTTAATGCAAATATGGTTTCAAAAGAGCTAACAACCAATCGCACTCTCTTTGTTCCTGGTTTTAAATCAAGAATGTACAGGTGGCACATTATAGTTAGGTGAGAACGGCAGTAGGAGGGCTCATGATGTGAAGGAGATAGAGCAGTGATGCAAAGTTGGTTGAGGACACACCACACCCATGGACAACATTGGGCGTTTCTAGTTTCTCATCTTGGGCAAATAGCTTTGGTCTTTTCAATTGTTTGTTTCTTTTTAACTACTTCAGGATATTTGGGGGTTCTGCCTCACCTACAGTGTGTCTTTCAGCAAATTTTGTGTTGATGAAACCTGTTAGGAACATTGGCCTTGGACAAATCACTCTCAGCCCAACTCACCTCTCAGGGGTGTTATTGTGGGTAAAACAAGAGGAGGAAGGTGTGTCGGATGTGTTATGGAACAGCCCTCAGAAGTTGTGGGAGCGTCATCACTTAAGACTTTCAAGAAGAGATTGAACTGCCATTTGTCAGAAATGGTGTAGGGTCTCCTGCTTGGGCGGGGGGTTGGACTAGATGACCTACAAGGTCCCTTCCAACTCTGATTAGCTGTTATGTTAATTGTTTTGAGTTATTAGTAAAAATAATATAAAAAGTGGGATGAATGAATGAATAACCACAATGCTGTCAGAGGATACATGGCCTTGTGCTCTGAAGTAGGAATCCATGTTTTTTTCATGGATTTGACTATCCTGGTCTGCTGATCTCTTGACTAATCCTGACACTTACCAGACTCACTGACATTAGGATTTATACACACACCAAAGAAGCTGGAAAGTACATTATTATTTTGGATAACAAATCCACAAAAATAACAGGGTTGTGTTCACTCCTTCCTTTGTTCTTTTTTCCCCTTTCACATCCTTGAGGACTAGAAATGATCTTTGGTCATTTCCTTTCCCCAGTGGGGAACTGGTGCAAACCCTCCCCCCCCCCCATCTCTGAATCAACATAAAACGACACAGGAGTAAAATTTGCCATTCCCATAGCCTATCCTTATCCTGCCTCTCTCGTGCTATTCTGAGTCACTGCTGTGTGATGTTTGGATTTGTGAATCTAACATTTGTGATAGACAACACACTATAGGTCTTTTGTGGACTTGCAGTCACATGTTTTGGGGGCAGGGGATATCCACTAATCAGGCCAGAAGGAATGGGGGGAGGTTTGGCTGGTTTCTCAATGCTGCTTTGTCTGCCTCTCCCCCTCAACATTTTGTGTTGTGCCCCTTGCATTTAAAATAATGTGAAATAAATATTTGGGAAGACGCCCTGATAGAAACTTCTCTGGAGAAGAGTAGAGGTGTCTATGGTGTGCATGTGTGTCAAACAATTAAAAACAACAGCTGTGGTGAGGTAATCAAACTCCACATGTTTTCACATATGTCACAGCTTTAATCCCATGATTGTGGCTGTCATCTTTTCTGTTTTGGAAACCTCACACACGCACCCCCTGCAGATGATACATCTGGAGAAGAGAAAGGCAGGTCCTGTCAGAATTGTGCCACTAGGAAGGATTTTGTGATGGAATCTCCACCCAGGCTGGAGAGAGGTTTTAAGTTGGGGCTAAGCTTAGAGTCCGTTCTACTCCAGAAAATGGCACAGGCCTGGCCTACCCCAGGAGCTCTTTATCTGACTATTCCCAAGGGAATATAGTCGATCTGGTGAGATTCTTGCAAAATAGGTGATTTAACATTAAAGCTTCTGCTTGAGACTACCCACAATTGATTTTGGTTGCCTGAACCTGACGAACTTATAGAGAAGAACAATGGACACTTAATAGCTGTTGGGTGACCCCTTTCTTCCTGAGATAGGGAAGGAGTTACTAATACAAATATAGGAAAAGTGGCAAATAAGCACAAACACAGAGAGAGCCTCCCCCACCACCAAATTACATAACATGTTGAGGTCTCCTTCATGTTGTTAGAAACATGGAGAGAAGTTGGGGTCACAATAAGTCCCAGAAGATCATTGGTTGCCTCTCCCCTCTTTGGAAGAGCTTTATAGCTCCCGCTGTCTTAAGAAAGTTCAAAACATTCTCAAAGCACCATCTCATCCTGGACACCCTTTTTTTGAACTATTACCATCTGGCAGACGGTGCAGAATAATAAAAACAAGGACAAATAGGCTGAAAAACAGCTTCTGTCCCAGGGCAGTAGCACTGTTGAACTCTGCTGTATAGTGCAGTGTTGGTGCGGTGTCGGGGGTTTTCGGTTCAATGTGTGGAGGGTTAAGGATGCATGTTTGTGTTTATTTTCATGGTCATGATGTGCACTGAAGATGGTGTTTGATTTTGTTGTACAAGGTGCAATGACAATAAAGTAAACTAAACTAACATTAGTGAGTCTCATAAAAATCAGGGTTAGTCACTTCAGAGCCCGTCAAACCAGGATGGTCAAATCCATGGGAAAAATAACATGGATTCCTATTTCAGAGTGTGACTATATGTCCTCTTCCCGCATCGCGGTTATTTGTTTGTTTGTATCCCACTTTTTAAAAAACAACGCAAGGTGGCTAACATATCCGACACATTTTCCTCCTCCTATTTTATCAAAAACAGATTAACAGAGTTGGAAGGGACCTTGTAGGTCATTTATTCCAACCCCCCACCCAAGCGGGAGACCCTACACCATTTCTGACAAATGGCAGTCCAATCTCTTCTTGAAAGTCTCAAGTGATGGCGCTCCCACAACTTCTGAGGGCAAGCCATTCCATTGATTGATTGTTCTCACTGTCAGAAAGTTTCTCTATATTTCTAGGTTAAATCTCTCCTTGTTCAGTTTCCATCCATTATTCCTTGTCTGGCCTTCGGGTGCTTTAGAAAATAGCCTCACCCCTTCCTCTCTGTGGCAGCCCCTCAAATACTGGAAAACTGCTATCATGTCTCCCCTGGTCCTTCTCTTCACTAGACTAACCAGGCCCAGTTCCTGTAACCGTTCTTCATATGTTTTAGTCTCCTGTCTCCTAATCATCCTGGTTGCTCTTCCCTGCACTTTTTCTAGAGTCTGAATAACAACCCTGTGAAGTGGATTGGGTTGAGAGGGAGCGAGGTCAACGTTGCCAACACTGTTGATAAGTTTCATCCATACAATTGCCCAAAGTCACACTGTAGGTGAGGAAGAACCCTAAAATAAGATAGTTAAAAAAGAAAAAAAAACAATGAGATGGACTGAGGAGACCATGGGCCTCAAATGAAACTAAGGAAATTAATTGCTGATGGGAAGGAAAAAAAGACTGATTGGGGGAAAAAATGAGCAATGGACTCCTCCCCATGGCAGGAGAAAACAGCCATGAAGACAGATTTCCATCACTGTGTTCTTTTCTGCTTTCACTAAATGGGCTTAACCCTGCCCAAAGAAGAGAAGATGGAAAATGACATCTACAGAATTTCCTAAAGATTTTTCAAGACTTCGTTTCAAGTGTGAGCAGGTGACAGAAACAGGTGCGACTGCGATAAGGAGGGCAAATTTCATATTGCAACCAAGAACTTAAGGGAAGGGGGTTTTCCCCACAACTCATATAAAAACAGGGTTTCAACCACCTTGACACTCCCAACTCCCCGTGGATGTTCCAGAAACGTTTATGTTATAGCAGTTTTGCATCAGCAGATTAATCATTTGGGTGAACTTCCTCAATCTGGTATCTGTGGGACCTGCTGGATTAAATGGCCCATAATCCTCACCCAGAGTCAGTGTGTGTGTGTGTGTGTGTGTGTGTGTGTGTGTGTGTGTGTGTGAATTTTAAAATTATCTGAAATTCCTGCATTGAATAAAAACCTGGACAGGAAGATTACCTGATGTTTCCTTTCTTCACTGCAGCCAGAGTTTCTCACCCTTAGAAACTTAATCTCTTTGGACTTCAACTCCCAGAATTCCCCAGCCAGCAGGCTGGCTGGGGACTTCTGGGAGTTGAAGTCCAAACAGTTTATAGTTGCTGAGGTTGAGAAACACTGGCTGAAGACATTTCCTGTTCCTGTCACTGCCTACCAGAATTGACAGAGCTGAGCTGCCCATTCATTTTGCAATGATTAGGAGGAAGCACAATGAATTTCTCCGAGTTCTTCCTATGGTCATGGAAGAGAAGTTCTTGAATTTCCAAATCAATTCAACAGTTTGGGAGAGTTTCCTGTTTTTGAGACTTATTTGGAATTGTTTTGCATAGAAGACAACCGTTCGAGAAGAGCCCTGTGGATGCTTTCTTTGAAATTCCTGAATTCCTTTCCTGAATTGGTTCCCAAAACTACAATTCCCAGCAACCCTGGGCAAAGTTCATTGCATAGTCACCAGTAAGATGCAGAAATAAATAGAACAGGTAGTCTTCGACTTACAACAGTTCATTTAGTGACCACAGTTCAACGGCACTGAAAAAAGTGACTTAGGACCACTTTTCATACATATGACTACTGCAGCATCCTTATGGTCACATGACCAAGATTTGAATGCTTGGCAACTGGTTTGTATTTATGACAGTCTATAGTGTACTCACTACACATCATGTGAACACCTTTTGCGACCTTCTGACAAGTAAAGTCAGTGGGGAAGCCAGTTTTGCTTAACAACTGGGTTATTAACAACTGCAATGATTCACTTAACAGCTGTGGCAAGAAAAGTCATAAAATGGGGCGAAACTCACTTAACAAATGTCTCACTTAGCAACATAAACTTGGGCCTCAATTATGATCGTAAGTTTAGGACTACCTGTATTACAGCATGCTGTAATGCAGGGGTGTCAAACTCAAAGCCTGTGGGTTGCTTAGATTTGGCCTGTGGGGCCAGCCCAGAAATATCAAAGGACCGGCCTGCGGTGCCTCTGCCAGCCAAAATGAATGCCCCCCCCCCCCCTCATGGCCGGTTTTCATCGTCCATAGCCTCCTTCCACACTCTGCTGGCTAAAAACGAGCTGCGGGGGGGGGGGACTCGTGTGGCCCCCACACAGCCAATTTTTGGTCTCCACGGCTTCCTGCAGCACTTTAATCTCTACATTATGGAATTGAAACTATTTGTGCCAGAAAAGTAAATTTCCCTTTGTCTGGAATTGCTGTTTTTAATGCAAAGGGAAAACAATGCATCTTGAGCCTCTGTCAAATGCCCTCCCCTGGCCACTCTCCATCTCACCCCCCTGACCCTCCAAGGTCAAACATAACCCTGATGTGACCCTCAATGAAATCGAGTTTGACACCCCTGCTGTAATGGAATGAAATATGTAGGAAAGATTTTGAGAGAATAGACAAAGAGATTGTCATGCCCTGTCAGAATCTGATTTTGAGGGGGAGGCCGAACAGTTGACAGGGAGTGGGAATGTGGCTCCGTTGGCTGTGGAAGAAACTGGGGAAGGGCGAAGTCCGGCTGGGCAGAGCAGGGAAGAGGTAGAGCAAGGGAGAGGAAATTCAGAGGAAGACCGAGGCCCACCCCCCTCTTCATCCTAGGGCATGCAGGGAGGAACGGAGAAGAGAGCAATATGAGTTGTGTGGCTTACGGGGAAGGAAAGGACCCTGATTCCCTTCATTAGCTGCAGCTTGGAACACAGTGTTTAAAAAGGGAAACTGCGCACAGCAAGCTGTTGGGAGCAAATCGTGAATTTATCTGGTCTTGTTGTGGCTTATCTGTGTTCCTGGCGTCTTCCCAACTATGTGAGTTTTACTGTGCTTTCAAGTCTGAAATTCCTTCTCCTGCCCTGTCAAGTTAATTACTACAGCTTGGTTGTTTGGATTTTTAATTACAGTTTGTATGTACCTTGTTTTGGACTGAATTTTCTCCAGTTAAAAGCTGTTCCTGGGAGAGATTTCTCCATCCAAAGGTAACCTGGACATTGGGGACAAAGTTGGAGATAATAAAGGGGCTCTTCTTGTTTATTTGACTATGTTGCCTATGTGCCACGCCCCGGGTCATCACAGAGATGCTGCCAAGTGAACAGTAAGTCATGGCTTGCAACTGGATAATTGATGGGATAGGAGGTTCAGAGAAGATCCTCCCAACTTTTTCAACCTGTAATGGAGACAAGGAAACAATTTGAACTTTCAGAATTGCAAGATTCTGTCAAATGTAGGTTTATAATAAACTAAAATTAGCTCATCTGCATGTGATTCTTATCTGGTTTATCCCATGAGGCTGACATATGATGGTTGGTTAGCAACTAGAATGCTGAAAACAAAAGATTGCTGATTTAGATGATTAATGGTTTTGTTAGGGTACTTTCACAATTATTGCAATGATAAGCTGGCATTTGTTCCTTATTTGCTGCATGTAGTCTCAGTTTCAACTGTGGAGGAAATTGCATTTTCTGCTTGGTATTTGAGCAATAGATTCTTTTCTTTGCAATGGAGAGTTTGGTTGTGTCTATGTTTGTGGACAACAGAGGCTGTAAACCAGCTGGATATTTTTAACATATCCAACAATATATTTGTACATATCAGTAGTAGTGCATGTATAACATTGTGTGAGGGCGCAGTGGTTAAAATGCAACATTGCAGGCTAAGTCGACTGACTGCCAACTGACTGCAATTTGGCAGTTCAAATCTCACCAGGATCAAGATGGACTCAGCCTTCCATCCTTCCAAAGTCGGTAAAATGAAGACTCAGATTTTTGGAGGCAATATACTGACTCTGTAAATTGCTTAGAAAGGGCCATAAAGCATTGTGAGGCAGTATATAAGTCTAAGTGCTATTGCTATTTAGAAGATCTATTGATACACTAAAATTTACCTCTGAATAGACAGAAATCATCATGAAAAAGATTGCACAGTTGATCAAGTAATCTCTTTCAAGCAAAGTTCAACTACAGGTAGTCCTTGACTCATCACCACACATTCAGTGACTTCAAAGTTTTAACAGCACTGAAAAAGGTGAGCTATGACCATTTTTGATATATACTTGTTGCAGCATCCCGATGGCCACATGATTAAAATGTTTGGCAGGTGGCTCATATTTATGATGGTTTCAATGTCCCAGAGGGATGTGATCACCTTTTGCAACCTTATGACATGTAAACTTAATGGAAAAGCCAGATTCAATTAACTACCATATTATTAACTTGAACAACTGCAATGATTCATTTAACAACTCTGGAAAGAAATGTAGCAAAATGGGACAAAACTCACTTAACAACTGTCTTGCTTAGCAACAGAAATTTTGGGCACCACTATAGTCGTTACATCAAGGACTGCCTGTACTAAGACTCACCCACCTAGATTGACAGTTCTGTCTTCTCTTTTGGTAACATTAAACTGCAGACTTGGAAAGCACCACAAGGATGATCCAGGGTTATCTAGTTTAACTTTCTGCAGGCAAACCAATAAAACCACCCATGAAAGATCACGTTCCAGCCTCTTCTTAAAAACCTTAAAGATGGAGAGAATCCACAGCCTCCATAATTGGACTCGTTCCCTTTTACATTAACGTTCTTGAAGGATTCCAGATGTATATTTGGAAGTTGAGTTATGTGCATTGTCAGTGAACACCTGTAACAATGGAGGCTGCCCTTAAAGAGTATCTGAAAGCTTCAGCTGGTGTTAGAGAAGGCAGCATGGACTTACGTGTTTCTTGCAAGTTGCATTGGTTGCCAGTCTGCTTCTGACTTCCATTCAAGGTGCTTCTTTTTGACTTTTAAAGTCCTATGTGACATAGGGCCAGGTGATTTTAGGGACCAGCTCTTCTCAATTATATCTATCCATCCCATTAGATCTGGCAAGAGAGGCATGTTACAGGTCCCATCTGCTAAGGAGTTTCATCTGCTAAGGAGTTTCAGCCAAAAAAGCTAATGCAATCCTAAATTGCATTAACAGAGGGATACAATCGAGATCAAGTGAGGTACTACTACTACTCTATAAAGCCTTAGTAAGATCACACCTAGAGTACTGCATCCAGTTTTGGTCAACACACTATAAAAAAGATGTTGAGACTCTAGAAAAAGTGCAGAGAAGAGCAACCAGGATAATTAGGGGACTGGAGGCTAAAATATATGAAGAACAGTTACAGGAACTGGGCTTGGCTAGTCTTCTGAAGAGAAGGACCAGGGGAGACATGATAGCAGTCTTCCAGTATTTGAGGGGCTGCCACAGAGAGGAAGGAGTCAAGCTATTTTCTAAACCTATAGGCCAGACAAGGAATAATGAATGGAAACTGAACAAGGAGAGATTTAACCTGGAAATAAGGAGAAACTTTCTGACTGAGAACAATCAACCCATGGAACAGCTTGCCTTCGGAAGTTGTGGGAGCGCCATCACTTGAGACTTTCAAGAAGAGATTGGACTCCCATCTGTCAGAAATGGTGTAGGGTCACCCGCTTGGGCAGGGGATTGGACTAGATGGCCTACAAGGTCCCTTCCAACTCTGATTATCTGTTATCTGATATCTGATAGGACCAAGGAAGAGACCCTTATCTGCCAGAGTGCCTACCCTTGGATATTCCCCTTCCTCTCCCCCAAGTTGAGATTAACCCTGACCCTATTGGTCTTCTGGAAATCTCTTAGCTTTTTCAGCTGGCTTGGAAATCCTATGGAAATAGGAATCTTGCAAGGTGGTGGTATTATATGTGAGATTTTGGTGCATTCTCCCATGATCTTATATATATTTTATGTTAATCATTTTTATTAGTTAAGATACGTTTTCATTGTTTGTTTTATTGCATTTTGCCCAGAGTTACATCAGTCAGATGGGTGCTTATATAAATTGGATTGATAAATAAATAAATATACATGGAAGCAGCTAGATTACATTATAAAAATGAAGGATGAGACTTAAAGCTCCCCCACAAATCAGTTCTCAATTGTTCAACCCTATTTGACTATTTATTTATGTCTATATTTTTTACAGCAGGCAAAAGTCTTATTCTAGGACTTTTAATATAGCCATAATTTAAATGTTATCTCCACTAAGCTTTCTCAATATGTATTTTTATTTCTGCTCTTTTACTTTTTAGCTGCTTAAAAATGATTACTGGTTTCACATTCAGATTTTTTAGCTGCGGTGTTTAGTTTCAGTGATTATATGGTGATTTTAAAAAAGGACTCCAAAACATTTGTTTAAAATGGAAACTTTTTTTTCTGAATCAAAAAATATGTTTCTTATTTTCTGTCCTTTGTATTTATTCATGGATGGTTTAAAGACTGAAATAGATTAGCATTGGGTTTGATTGCTTGTGTGAATTAGCACAATAAATTTGGCATAACTTTTTATTAAATAAGTAAATAAAATCTCCTAGGAAAGGCAAGTATTTTAAAGAGGAGAAGAAGCATGCGAGGATTTTAAGTTAACATCAGCATATAAAGTTAAAAGTCACAATGTTCTTTGCCCTTGTCAGTAAGTGATAAACTATTTCTCAATTATTAGTTGCACAATAAGTTCACAAAGTACAGCAATGCAAAGTTCACAAGAAATAACTTATTGGAATGGGGTGATTCAATGACAAAAAATGAGGACCATTTTCAAGCCATTGAATTTATTTTTATTTATTTATTTTTGACAATCACTTACAAGATAGTAGATATAAATATAAACATGAGTAAGAATACAGGAAGTAGGTACGAATAAATGGGGACAATAGGACAGGGATGGTAGGCACGATGATGCACTTATGCACGCCCCTTACAGACCTCTTAGGAGGTCAATAGTGGATAGTTTGAGTTTAAAGGAGTGGGGGTTAGAGGGTGTAACAACGGAGTCAGGTAGTGTATTCCAGGCATTGACCTGTTGCTGAAGTCGTATTTTCTGCAATCGAGTTTGAAGCGGTTTACATTGAGTTTGTATCTGTTGTGTACTCTTGTATTGTTGTGGTTGAAGCTGAAGTAGTCATTGACTGGTAGGACATTGTAGCAGATAATTTTGTGTGCTACGTTTAAGTCTAACTGTAGGCGGTGTAGTTCAAGGTTGTCCAAGCCCAAAATCTCAAGCCTGGTGATATGGAATACTCTGTTGCGAGCAGAGGAGTGCAGTGCTTTCCATTCAACCTTCTCCCCATCACTCCCGCAGTAAAAGCATATTGTTCTGATCCAGCTCTCCAAACATGACAAACCCCGCGAAGTTAACTCAAAGATTCGTTTATTAGGAGTGCCAATAACCCACAGGCTAACAAGTCTGTCCAGCAGGGGAGATGAATAGTTGCTTGCCACACCTATTCATCTTCACCCCCTGCCTTTTATCCCCAGAGCTAAGGTGGGGCTTTGCTAGCAGTGGTGGCTCTTCCTTTCCAAGGACCGGCCCACGGATTTCCACTGCTCTCCTCTCCTCTGCCTTCTGTGTATCCTGTATCAGGCACTGGACCCAGCTGTTCCTCTTCTTCCTCATCAGCCACCTCCAGACCTGGGGGCTGTTGACTCTCCATCTGACGGCTGATGGATGGCTCAGGTTCTGCCTCTGTCTCTCTCTGTGTGTCAGATCTATTCCTTCTTCCCCCTGAGAGCTCTCAGGTTGCTTTGATGCTGGCCCTGATTCCTATGCTTCCTCCTCCTCTGATACAGCTGCTGGAGGGTCAGATAGCTGTCAGGCCACAACATATATGGGTGAAAGGTGAACTTGACTTGAGCTTGATTCATGGTCAGAATACAGACATGCAGCAGGTTTGGTCAGCCTGTGGTGCAATTATTTTAAAAGTGGGAAGAAAAACTCCATAGCCAGTGTTATCAGGCCTTCTGAGATGTTGTGTATCTCAGCAATATTCTCCTTCAACTGAGTTGCCTTTTTTAAAAATAAAAACAAGTCAAATTCCAGACATTTTAGCTTTTTCTCACAAAGGGGGTGTCCACTGGTCATTTTGATGGGCTTTGTTTGTAGTTCTTCCAGCTCTGCTATATCCTTTTTCTAAAACTGTGCTGACCCAATGTACATATACCATAAATTTGCATTATAGCCATCTAACGTCCGACCTATCAATGACTACTTCAGCTTCAATCACAATAACACAATAACACATGGGCAAACAATAGATACAAACTCAAAGTAAACCACTCCAAACTCGACTGCAGCAAATACGACCTCAACAACAGAGTGGTCAACGTCTAGAACTCACTACTTGACTCTGTCGTTACATCCTCAAACACCCAAAACTTTAACCTTAAACTGTCTATCATGGATCTCACTCCATTCCTAAGAGGTCCTTTGTAGGCGTTGTGCATTCTGGATATTCTTGTCTTGGATGGCAAACCTCAGACAAAGAACATTCCATGCAAAGTGCAACGTTTGCATGTTTACCTGGAGGAAACAAGACCTTAACACCCAGATAGGACGGAACAAAGGCAGGAACTGAAGCTTATGTTAATCTTAACTAAAGTTAATCCTAACTAGAAATGAATGTATAAACTGCTTAAGCAGACAGTAACAAAGGTTGTCTAAATAGATGTATAGTGTATAAATTAACCACTGGTATGCTACTATGGATATAGAGAGATAGAACAAACTCTGGCAAGAGAGCAGACAGCTCTTCTTATTCTCAACCTGACAATAAAGAAAGCAGCTTGTCTCATCTTCATGTGGTCCTGAGTCTTGATTCCTACAGTCCTTAAAGGGGGCGTGCATAAGTGCACCAACGTGCCTATCGTCCTGTCCTACTGTTTCCATTTATTTGTACTCAATTATTACGTATATACTAATACCTGTTTATACTTATATGTTTATATGTTATGCTCATACTTATACTTGCTTTTTCATATATGCTTGACGAACTAGCTAACTAACTAACTAACTAACTAACTAACCAAATAAATAAATAAATACATACATTTTCCATTCCTTTTTTTAATGATATCCTGCATGGAATGGGACTTTGGCCCAACTGAATCTACAACTTCATATTAGTTACATGGTCCTGGATTTCTTTGACATTACTAGTAAATATAGTTACGTGAAAAAGTATTTTTCCCCTCTCTCCCCCTCTAAGTTTTTGGTATTTTTGTTCACCTTTGCTGTGGAATGTTAGCTGACCTTCATATTGATCCTACTGCAATCTACACTTGAATGAACAAATGACACGTGGAAGAAGAACAGGGTTCAACTCTGAGGCAAAGGAGAGTGGTTTAATATGCAAACCATCAGTAGCAAAACCTTTGATTCCAAATTGTGACAAAAGTGGAGCATCGTTCCAGGAAAAATATAAGTTTATTAGAAAATTGAGCCGAAGGTGCTTTTCCAAAAGGCAACTGGACTTTTTTTGTTTTTTAAATTCATTTCTCATCCAAGAAGCTTCTTCAGAATTTCTTGGAAGAGGAGGAGCAAAATGTTTACAAAGAAAAATAAAACAATAAAATTCAGTTGTCTTTTGGAAAAGCACCTTTGGGACAACTTGGATGATCGGGAATCTCCATAGACACTAGAAAATGGAATTCCTGGTATAGATAATTCAATTGGTTGTCATCTTCACAGACTTTCTGTTCATTGGTTGGTTAATTGTTGCCTTCATAGTTCATAGAAAGACTTGCCTTTTCCAGGAACTAGCATTCACAGAAGTGAAAAATGTTCCCCAACTATAATTTTTTGTGGTTGGTTTCATGCTTATGGGTTACTTTTTTTTGGTATCATTTTACGAAGAAAAATATGTTATTTAGCCTTAGGTTGATTCAGTCAAGGGCAAAAAAAAAGAAAAAGAAAGAACACCTTGCCTTGATCTGAGTAGGAATAGAAAATGGTATTATGGGAGACTGTTTGCCCAGATTCAATTAAGGAAAGATATCAGTGGTAAACTTTTACAACTAGACCAATTTTACCCAATCCAGTAAATATGAGGGTTTGTTGGGGGATGAATTATTTGTAGTTGTGCAACTTTTAAGTGTGCTTGGAAGAAAAGCTGTACTATCTATCGTATACACACCAACATTTGGTGATCATTTCATTCATTTCTTAAACAAAATCATCCCAATATGTAGTGGTGTGAAAAAGTAATTGCCTTAGTCTTTTTTGGTGTCACACCGGCGATTCTCCAGTTCATTAACAGCGAGCCTGATATCTGTGTTAAGAGGATCGCAATTTTACATCTGAACGATTTAAATTATTGGATGGATGATGTCAGGATTTACAGAATAAAAGAAATGAGCCTTATTGTTGAGGGGTGAGTAGATGAGAGATTGAGAAAATGAACATCTAGAGTGGCCATACTCCTACCCTGAGGATTTGAATGGGGCTTAATGAACTGTAGACACCACCTTGCAGTCCATACACCAATTTTCAGTAAAAGGAAGTGAACTTCCAATCTATCATGCTCAGGGGATTTTTGAGATTTTCCAGATTTTCAGACAAGAATGAAAGTAGGAACTAGTGGCCAGCCTCAACATCTTGGGACTTTTTAAATACGATTCTGGATTGTAGTGTATGTGGATAATATAAGTCACGTTGGACTTTCCTACCTACCAGACTTACAGAGAAGCCAGGGGAAGTTGATGTGAAAATCAGTGTCATACTCAGAAAAAGAAGACTTGCTTGCCTCTTGTGGTTTCTCAATCACAGTTCTCTCATTCACACAAATGAAATAGTGGAAGATTTCAAAGTAAAAAGGAGTGGGAATTACAAATAGAGAAGTTATATTTTCAATCTGAGCTTAGCAGTCAATGACATCAGCTGTGTTCATGGTGAATTGACAGCTTTTTGAACACTCCCTTCTACACAGATTCTTATAGCTGAATTGCTAGTGGCTACCATCATCTTCATCATCATCAACACCTCCATCATCATCATCAAGCAACTTTTGCCTTAGTGGCTCTGAAAAGCAATTGGATATCTCCAATTCTTATTCCAGAAATCATCATCTTTTAACAACCCCATAATCCCTTGTGGGATGGAGTCTAGGCAACTGAAATGGAGCCAGCAGAGTGTTTAATGGCCGGATGCCCTTCCTGTCACCAGTGTGGAGTTCTGTTCAGCAGATATATTCTCATGGTGCCTAGAGAGAGGAATATCTGCCTCTCTACCTAGGAACGAACTCACAGCCTTCTGATTGTGAGGTGAGAGCGCCACCTCTAGGCCACTGCACCAATTCTTATTCCAGAAATGTCACTAGTCAATTCACCTAGTATTCCAGAGTGTTCAAAAGAGATTACAGTAATGTTTGTGAGCCTAGAGATTTCCAGATTTCCTGAACTCAGCACTCGCCAGATATGTTGAAAATCACAAAATCCCAGAATTCCCCAAACAGCAAATCCAACCCTCATATTGACTGGAAAAACCTGGGAGTTGTAGTTCAATACATCTGAAAGGCACTCAGGTTGCTTCTGAATAAG
Source organism: Bungarus multicinctus (assembly GCA_023653725.1). Classification (NCBI taxonomy): domain Eukaryota; kingdom Metazoa; phylum Chordata; class Lepidosauria; order Squamata; family Elapidae; genus Bungarus; species Bungarus multicinctus. The sequence goes on along the minus strand of CM042850.1, from coordinate 17,042,995 downwards.
AAAATCAGAAAAAGTCTGGTAATAGGCTGACATTTTTGATAAAAAGTATAAGGCATTTGCGAACACTTCATCAGACGCATGGAGTGGCTAAGCTGATGTAGGATTTAAACTGGAAGGAAGTAGAGGGAGCATAGATGGGAAGGGCAGGGTAGCTATGTAAAATGCACATATTCATTCATTGATTCATTAATTAATTAATTCATTCATTTATATTTTACCTTTATTACTTTACAGGTAAGGGAGCAAACAGCAAACATAGCTAAAATTCCTTCCTCTTCGTATTTTCCCACATCAATCACACATATGAGGTGGGCTGGGCTAAGAGAGAGAGTGTCTGGCCCAAGGTCACTCAGCCATCTTATTTTGAGACAGATTACAGTATGTTGTCAATTGTTCAGACTTTCTGAGGTGGCCTGAGACCTTTTGATGCATGCAAACTCAGTAGTCTATCACTCAGTGGTGCTTACAATTTTTCTTAATCCCAAAGTGTCTGTTTTGAAGTTTGTAATGGAACATTCCTGGAAGTTAAAATGCTCTAATATTATTCTGCCCTTATTCTGAATTCCGATTTCAAACTTGGACCCATTCTTTGCAAAGGCATGCCCCAACAGAATCCAGGGGAATCATTGCTGGCAGATGATGGTTTATATCTGGATTATTGCAATGCACTCTACATGGGGCTACCTTTGAGGAGTACTCAGAAGATGCAATCGGTTTAGAACACATGAACAATTCTGGAGGCCCCTAGGGTGGCACATGTTAACACCACTGTTAGGTGAGCTCCATTGGCTGCCTATCTGCTTCCGGGTGCAATTCAAGGTATTGGTTACCACCTTTTAAGCCCTTTATGGCATGGGTCCAGGATATCTGAGGAACCATCTTACCCCAATGGGACTGGATCATCCTACTTCTGCTGACTGCCGGCTGCCTGCAATTCGGCAGTTCAAATCTCACCAGGCTCAAGGTTGACTCAGCCTTCCATCCTTCCAAAGTCAGTCAAATGAGGACCCAGATTGTTGGGGACAATATGCTGAATGAAAATCACTAAGAGAGGGCTGTAAAGCCCTGTGAAGTGGTATATAAGTCTAAGTGCTATTGCTGCTTCTCTTGTTTCCTGTTGCTTGTGAGAATCTGCTTCAAGTTGAGTGGGTTGTCGGTATGCAACTATGGACCTGCCACCTGATGTCTGAGAAAATGCAGTGTCATTGTTCAGTACTGTTTCTAGCTTACTAATAATACATTCAAATGGCTTAACTCCAAACTGCTGACACCCAATGTTTTCTACTTTCCATCCAACTCCCTATGTTAGAAGTGCTCTCAGATGCAAAAGTACTGTGTTAATCAGAAGACAGGGAATGAAATCAATTAAGACTTTTATTGTTCCAAAGCCACTTATACACACTGGAAATGTGTTCATACCAGAAGTGGTATTCAGCTGGTTCTGACCAGTTCTGGAGAACTGGTAATGGAAATTTTGAGTAGTTCAGAGAGCTGGCAAATACTACCTCTGACTGGTCCCGCCCCCATCTATTCTCTGCCTCCCAAGTCCCAGCTGATTGGCTGGGTCTTCTTTTGTTGCCCTGCACAGGAGAATGGAGCTGGAAAACAGGTTAGTGGGGTGGAGAGGGAATGGGGATTTTGCAATAACCTGTAAAACTTTACCACAAGGAGTTTTGAAATACCCTGTCTTGAATGGATTTCAGCCTTGCAGTATTTGCTTTGCTTATGAATAGAGCCATCTAGATAGTTGTCTTCCTCTTTCAAGAAGCTCTGTCACTCTCCTTAAGTGCTGGTATCTGCTGTGGGCTATTAAGAAAGACTGGGGCTGCTTTCTGTCTTTAAGAGCATGTTTCTCCATTTCTCCCTTTGTTATAATATATTCTGCCTTTTTAATATTTCCCAAAATATTTCATTTTTGGGAAGGGGGCTTCCTACATGACACACAGACACACACACATAAACACGGCATTAAAATGCAAAGAATATGGAAAAGACCAAATATTGGAATAGAAAGAAAGGAAAAAAAGAGAAAAATGAAACAAGATAATACAAAAAATGTCTACTACCACTATGCTCAAAAGAAAATCATGGTAAAGAACAAAGAGAAATGTAATTTGTATATTTTGTATAGATTCAGTGGGACATAAATAAAGGCTTCACTTTTGCTGAGTATGTGATTGGATATTATGAACTGCAGTTTATTGTCTGTTTCAAAATAAAAAATCAGAGAGAGAATACTGCAAATTTTCGGCTACTATGCTGTTTTAGCACCATCGTGTGGTGTGAATGAGAAACGCAAAGGCAAAAAGGCTTAACAAAACAGCAATGGGGAAAAAAGTGATTGCTACCATTGTAAAATGTTCAAAGAATTTCATTAGAAGGTGGGGAAAATATAAATGCTTATTTAAATATGTATTTTTCATGTTTAATTTGCAAAGATCAAAATCATGAAGCACAATATTGCCCACTATAGCGATTATGGATTTGCATGAATAGTGATTCAGAAAAATGAAGTTACAAAGAAAAAATTAATTAAACAACAGCATCGGAATGTGTGCTAGATTTTTAAACACATTTCATATTGCTATGACTTTTGTTTGGCCACAACTGTATAAAGAACTTCAAGGACAATTCCATGTACCACTGCCTAGAAATACTCTATGAGGAATATATGAGTAATTTTTGAATATATATGTAGAGTAGAGTAGAGGAGAGGAGAGGAGAGGAGAGGAGAGATGAATGTTTTAGCGCACAATTGGGTTTTGTATGCAACTTTATATGAGTTAAGGAAGTTACAGATAGAAATCAGTGGATGGGGCACACATTAAACACACGTGGCCAAGCAGAGCAGGTGTTAAGTCTAGGATGGGGAGACAGCATAGTCATAGTTCAAGTCTACCTTCACTCATAGAAACTCACTGGGTCAAACTCTTTTGCTTAGCCCAAATTACTTCAAGGAATGATATTGTAAGCTAAAGTAAAGGAAGATTTCCATATTAAGTTGCTCTGAGCTTTTAGAAGCTAAAAGTCTTATTAATAACAACCACAAACATTTCCTGTTGATCTGGATCTATTTGCTGACTATTCTACCTTTCACAGCAATGATTGGGTCTTGGAGTCTATTTTACTAGTGGCCCTTACTGGAATCCTGCCCATGGGATGAGGACCTAAAGAGCTTCTGGCATAAGAATTTATTGTTTGCTTTTTTGATCTTCTGTTTTCAAGCTGATGGGTATTTTGTGAGACAGGAAATTGCAGGCCTTGGAACGAAACAAAGCCAGTATCATAAAGAGTTGGAGTTGCAACCATGTTTTTGGTGGTGTTCCTAAATGCTAGGGAGGAGAGATTCAGAAGGCAAAAGACTCGGTTCACAGACAGTGTTTTCTCATCTTCCTAACATAACTCCCTGTGCACAAGAAAATGATATTTTTGCTATAGCTTCAGAGCAAAGTACCCCTTTGGGATGTCTCTCAGACATAATTTGTTTAGTGCTACTCAACACATTTTATGTTTGCATTTGTAATCATTTTCAATGGATTTTAAAGAAAGTTTCATGGATAAGAAATGGCACCACCGCGGCCCAGGAAGGAAAAGAAAATATCAGGAACAGGCTTGTGATGGAGCAAATCCAAACTCGATTGCAGAAAATACGACTTCAGCAACAGAGTGATCAGTGCCTGGAACACCCTACCCAACTCTGTTGTTACAGCCTCAACCCCTCACAGCTTCAACCTCAAACTGTCTACTGTGGACCTCACCCCATTCCTAAGAGGTCCTTAGAGGGGGCGTGCATAAGCGCACCAGCGTGCCTACCGTCCTTGTCCTACTGTCCCCATTTATCTGTATTTACTTCCTTTGTTCCTGTTTATGTTCATGCTGATACTTGTTATCTTGTACATGTTTGACAAACAAATAAATGTGATCCTTGCATTTACCAAAGTTGTGAAGTAGATGGGGTAGGTCAGTGGTAGCAAACCTTTTTCGGTTCCCATGCCGATAATTGTGCGCGTGCTCACATACCAGCACCCAGAAGGCAATGCATGCTGGGCCTACCCACCCTCCACGCATGTATGCATGATCCCCTTGCCACGCGCCACACGTCTGTGCATGCATGTGCACAACCACCTCCCATGTCATCCATCTGCACATGTGCACATGGCCAGGGGTGGGATTCTACCACTTCACAGCTATTCGCTAGAACCGGTTGTTAACATTCTAAGCAGTTTGGAGAACCAGTTGTTAGAAGAAATTACTGGCTTAATCCTGTAAGGAAGGCAGGAAGGAAACATTCTGGTGTTGCTTAAAGAAACTGCCTCTCCGTTAACCCTTATTACATTCTTGGCAAGACTAGACTTCCTGTCTCAGGAACGTCTCTGGAGTTTTTCCCCCTCCTTTGCTGGTACTTTGCTTGTGCGGAGTGACCATTCAAGGTTACAATGGCAAAGTGACTGAAAAAAGTGACTTATGACCATTTTTCACACTTACGACTGTTGCAGCATCCCCACAGTCATGAGAGGCCAGGCGAGGAGATGTGTCCCTCAGTGTGAGTGATATTGAGTTGGCCACGCCCAGCCAATAACATGACCACCAAGCCATGCCCATCCAGTCATATGACCACCAAGCCACACCCACCCCTTAAGCCACACCCACAGAACCGGCTGTTAAAAAATTTGAATTCCACCCCTGCGCATGACCCCCCCCAGCGCACACTGCACGTTTCTGCATACCCCCCCACACACATGCCTGCGTGCCAGATATCCGACAATCAGCTGTCGGGTGGCAGCACGCGCACATGTGCAGTGGGGCTCTTCCAGGCAAGCTCTCACATGCTGGGGGAAATGGCTCTGCGTGCCACTTCCAGCACGTGTGCCATAGGTTCGCCATCACGGGGGTAGGTGGTTGAATATCTTTGATTTTGCAACCATTTCTTCAACAGTCTGCAGCAGGGCTGTCAAACTCACAGCCCGTGGTCAGATGCATCACATGCTGGCCACGCCCATGCCTGGTTTAAGCAAAGGGGGGGAAGTCACAATACGTCACGTGACAATGCAAGTTTGACACCCCTGGATCACAGCTTCCCTGCCTTCCCATCATGGGGATGATGTCTAAGGGATGATGTCATGAGGAGACTTCCCGTGGGCTTTTTCAGCTGAATAAGTGGGGCAGCCAAGGAGACTGCAGAATTATTGACAGAAATTTGGCAAGACCCTATCCTCCCAGAAAACTGAGAGACAGATTTTTGGACATCTTATAATATGTACTGTATAGAGTAGGGGTCACCAACCTTTTGAACCTCAGGGACCACCAAACTCATAATTTTAAATCCCGCAGACCACTAATATGAATTTTGACTGATGGTGACTTGCTGACATTGGTGGGAAAGTCGGTGCCATATTCCAGAGCTGCATTAGTCACAAGACTGGCCCTTTGGTCATCCCAGAGCAGCTCCTCCAGTCCACGGCAGGCCGGTGCACCCAGGTGGAGGAGCAGCTGCTCCGGGATGACCAAAGGGCCAGTCCTGTGACTACTGCAGCTCTGGAATATGGCACCGACTTTCCCACCAACATCAGCAAGGCCCTCCCTCCCCCGCTGTTGGTCTTACCTTCCAGTTCCAGCTCGCATGGCTCTACTCAAGGTAAGGTTTGCACTTGTCCAAAGGATGGGTAGGCAGGCCATGTGGGTAGCGCAGCCTTGTGTTCCCTCATACTGGATTAATTGCTTTGGGGAGGTGCTTTGGGGGGACATTGCGGACCACCAACATTTTTTCACAGACCACCAGTGGTCCCCGGCCCATCGGGTGGTGACCACTGATACAGAGCAGGGCTATCAAATTCGCAGCTCACAGGCCGGATGCGTCATGCACTGGCCACACCCACATCCGGTTTAGTGAAAGGGAAAGCAGTCGCGATATGTCACGCGATGATGCCGTGATGACGCGAGTTTGACACTCCTGGTATAGATAGTCCTCAATTTACAATCCTTTGTTTAGTAACTATTCAGAGTTAAAGCACTGGAAAAAAGTAACTTATGATCATTTTTCACACTGAACAACAGTTGTAGCATCCCTGTGGTCATGTGATCAAAATTTGGATGCTTGGCAACTGACATGTATTTATGATACTTGCATTGTCCTCAGGATCATGTGATCACCATTTGAAACTTTCCCAGCCGTCTTACAACAGTCACTGGGGGAACCCAGATTTGCTTAATGAATCCATGATTCAACAGCCACAGTGATTCCAGAGGTGGTATTCAGCAGGTTCTGACCAGTTCTGGAGAACCGATAGCAGAAATTTTGAGTAGTTCGGAGAACCGGAAAATATTACCTCGGACTGGCGCCGTCTCTTCTATTCTCTGCCTCCCGAGCCCAGCTGATCGGCTTTTGTTACCCTGCACAGGAGAACGGAACTGGAAAGCAGGTTAGCGGGGTGGGGAGGGAATGGGGATTTTGCAGTATCCTTCCCCCAGGAGTGGGGAGGGAATGGGGATTTTACAGTATCCTTCCGCTAACATGCCCAACAAGCCACACCCACCGAGCCACACCTACAGAACCAGTAGTAAAAAAAAAATTAATTCCACCACTGAGTGATTCGTTTTACAACTGTGGCAAAAAAAGGGTATAAAATGGGCCAAAACTCATTTAACAACTGCCTTGCTTACCACAGAAATTCTGGGCTCAATTGTGATCATATGTCAAGGATAAAGGAGTTGAAGGAATAAGCTGTATTCCTGTCACAATTTCCCATTCTTACAATAGGTACAAATTTCCCATTCTTACAATAGGCACAAATAACACCAAATCAAACGTTATATAACTATTGCAGAGATACTTTTGAACATTGGCTTCTCTTGAACTCAGTACTGGAATGTTAGCTATGTCTTGTGCCAAGGCATAACACCTGTAATTAATGAGCAAAATATGAAATTATTTTCTTTTTCTTAAATCTCCCTCATCCTGGTATCTTCCAACAGAATGATGATTCAACCACTTACTGGAGATTCAGTGAATTTCCATCCTGACATAGTTGGAGGTTACAGGAATGATGAAGAGTGGTCTAAGCCAATCTTTCTCAAACTTGGCAACTTTAAAAGAAATCACCTTCGATTCCCAGAATACCCCAGCCAGCTGGAAGTTTAAGTCCATGCCTCTTCAAGTTGCCAAGGTTCAGAAACAAGGATCTAAGATGGGTTTACCAGTTATGAGAGAAAGAATGAAACCAAGAGCCAAAGCAGGAAAAACAGACAAAAGTTATCCAATAAGATTGTGGCTAAGAAAGCTGGGACACTACAGAGTGTCTTCCCTGCCAATTTAAATGACATCAGTATAAAAGCAACAACAGCTGGATTTATTGGCCACTTAACCAGAGGTACATTTAATCTTTTAAAAACACTCTGGCTTTTATTCTCTGTGCTACTTTATGCTGTGATTATTATATATTCTTCAAGTTTTGTTGTTGATGGCTTGAATATTTACCATTTTGTTTTCCTCTTAACTTTTTTTGCGATACCCTATGTTTGTGATCATGATTGTGTTTGCTGTATCAAAAGTATTATTTTTAAACAATTCAGAATGTGTAACAATTTTTTTTAACCCAAGATGGGTATGCCATGACCTTCAACCTTATTTTTAGAATATCAGAGCTTTCCCAAGTGGTACATTTGAAATCATACAATTATACCATAGTTCAGCAATCTGAAGGAAAACCGATTAAAACATCAAGGAGAGGTAGCTGTCCATTATCTTCTCAAAAGCCTCCAGATATAGAGAAGAGAACCCACAACTTCCAAAGTGTTCTAGAACTGATTGTTGAACAGATCTCACCACCAGGAAGTTGTTACTCATATTTAAATGAAATCTAATGGTTGCAATTTATGCCCATTATTTCTGATCCTAGTTTTTGTGGCAATGTAAAGAGTTCTTGACTGTTTTCCCTTTAGTTTTCATTTCAGGGCTATCATGTTTTTCTTCATTCTTCTTCAGATTGAACATCCCAAATTCCTTCAGTTTAAGGGCATGTCCTTAAATACCTGGATTACCTTTGTTGTCCTACCCCGAATACTGTATCTAACCCTAACAATCAGCCAATGGAACAGCTTGCTTTCGGAAGCTGTGGGAGCTTCATCACTGAAGGCTTTCAAGAAGAGATTGGACTGCCATTTGTTTGAAATGGTGAAGGGTCTCCTTCTTGGGCAGGGGGCTGGACTAGATGACCTACAAGGTCCCTTCCAACTCTGTTAATCAATCAATATTTTACAGGAAACGTAGTGCCCAGAATCATATTGTGGATTCCAAATATGTATATATGTCCTACATTTATTTTCCCTAAATGTAATCTATATATATAAAAGCAAAATACCACTCAGGCATCATTACAAAATCTCCAGAACCATAAAGCCTACAAACTTGAAATTTGGCACATATGTTCCTCTTGGCTTCTGGATGCTCACCAAGAAAGGGTTTTTCAAAATGACCATCAGCATATTAGTATTTCATATATTATTATTAACAGCTCTGATGCTAAGGAGTTCTAAATCCCCTCCCCACCTGAAAAGAAATCTGTTCCAAATGCAAAACACAAACAGAGGAGAGGAGTTTCAGTTTTAGTTTCACAGCACCAAGCAGGTTTAGTAAGAACAGTTGGACTAAGCCACACCCAGGCTCCTTGCTGTCTCCTTGCTCACACAGCAAATACTGTTTCAGTTTCCAAACAGCCCTCAACTCTCTCTCACACTGACAGGACGCTAGCCAGATGAATACCGATGGATGCAGAGGCAGAATTTTTCCCCCTTGTTTTCCTCTCCAAAAACTAAGCCCGACCACATAGTTTCATCATGAAGCACAGGTATCGAGCTAGTACCTTATATTGTTAAAGGGCCCAAAGATGCTTTTTTTTTTCACAAGGCTACTGGACTTTGTTTTTTCCTTGAAGACATTTTGCTTCTTATTTGCATCTTCAAGGGGAAAGAAAGCTTAGTTGCTTTTTCAGAAAAAAAGCACCTTTGGGACAACTTTTTATGACAGTTGGCCATGCAAAGACTGGTTCATGTAGAAGTTGAGCCATTAAGAGTACAATTTGCTAGTGTCGGGCTTGAAAGACCAGTTTTTATTTATTGATTTATTGCTAAACAGCCTACGTGCAAAAATCTTCTCAACTAACTGTCAGCACCTGCTTGGAGTTAGATGCGGGTCAATGGAATTCAAGGGAAGGTGTTATGGCCTGCCGGCAGCTGACAAAGCTGGCAGCAGAGTCAGACAGTAGTGAGGAGGTTGGGGAGGAACCTGGGCCGGGTCTGGAGGCTTGAGGAAGGGCTCCGCATCAGAGGCAGAGATGGGGCCAGGGCAGGCTGGCAGTCAGCAGCTGCCTTCAGGTTCGGACAGCAGTGATGCAGGGCAGCTTATGGAACCAGTTCCCAGCCTGCGCATGCGCAGACCTAGCAGAAGACAAGAACAATTGAGAAAGCAGGGTCGACTCAGGAATAAGGCCACATCTCGGAGATGATTGGCTTCTCCCATAGGACATAAAAGAGGAACGAACTGGACGTGAGCTTTTGCAGGAAGCAACTAGTTCATCTGGTCGGTTCAAGCTTTGAAAAGTTCTGTTTGACTCTGTGTCAAGTTTGGCCTTGCCCTGCATTTGGCAATTAGTTCTCTGGCCTCATTCCAAGTGTGATAAGGTGGGTGTTTATAAACATTCCCCTGAAAGACTGTTTGTGAAGCCGGGCCGGCTGTGAATGAACGTAATTCACAGTTGTGGAAATAAAAGAGGTTTTGCCGGGATTAAGATGGTGTTTTATGCTTTCTAAGGAAGCCTAGGTCAGAACAGAAGGGAGTTGGACTTAGTCCTCTTATGGCTACATAGGGAGTCTATGCTGATTGGTCTTTTAACTCTGACTCTAGGTTCTGCTACTCCTTCTTCTACAGCTAGCCGGTTGTGAACATGAATGATTTCTCATTTTTCCCCCAACAAGGGTACATTGCACTTGTGTTCAACTATAGCCATCGCTAAAAGGAATCTCTTTGGATTTTTTGTCTTATTCAGACTGACTTTTTCTCCTTCCAGATTTAGTTTAGTATGCTCTCCTATTAGGCACTGATCATGTCCAACTTTGCTTAGATTCTTTCAAGATCATCCAAGCAAATTTTTAAATAGAAGTTTGGAGTGTTGTGACCTTTTAACTTAACTTTATTGGTGGATTTGTATTAGCAATTGTAAATTTCAGGGCAAATGAAGCCCATATGTCTTTTAAATACTTGAATAAGTAAGATTCACATTCTTTACGAATAGATTGATATTCCTGGAAGGCTTTTCTCTCCCAAATCCAAATCTTATTCAAGCATATGAAGAAGAAGATCCAACACACCATCTTATGCGTGCTATTTAGAAAAGGGAATCTGTACTATAAATCACATTCTGTTTTAAATTATGGGCTGTTTTAAAAAAGAAAAGAAAAAAAGTCTCATTTTCAGACATCTCTGGTAATTAGGCAGACAGCCTAGTACTTTCTTTAATAAACATAAAAAAACTCAATATCTATATGAACAGCATGTTGTCTGAGTACAATTAGTTTTAAACTGCAAAAAGACAATAAACATATTAGTAATCATAATATGCATATCATTGATAACAATCACATAGTGATAGTGGCATTAGCTTATCCTTACTAGAAAACTTGCATTATATAATTAATCATTCTCTTAATCTTTTAGTTTCTAACCTCTGTTTCTGTTAGTTAGCCATTGGTAAAAGAAGTCCCATATTAAAAAATATTCTGTTTCTTCCTTCTCCTTTATTTTTAGTGTTGATCTATCCATCTCTGCACATTCTAATATTTTTATAACACTTTCATCTGAAGGGATCTCTTCATTTTTCCACTGTTGTGCAAAAATAATTCTTGATCCTTGATGAATGTATCCTTTCTTTTATGTACACTGAAAACACATGCACCGAGACAAATTCCTTGTGTGTTCAATCACACTTAGCCAATAAAGAATTCTATCTATCTATCTATCTATCTATCTATCTATCTATCTATCTATCTATCTATCTATCTATCTATCTATCTATCTATCTATCTATCCTTGCTGCTGTTAACATGTGTAAAATTAGATTTGTGTTCCTTTATGATACTGTTCTGGTAAAATACCCAACAAAAATATTTCTGGTTTAAAATCAATATGTTGATTGAGAAAAGAAAGAAAGAGCAAATGGTCTGTTTTTTAATTGGGATGTCTTGGCCTATGCCTGTGTAGCTTTTTAGATTTCTACCTAGTAGGTAGACATATTTGAGAGGCAGTTTAGTGTAATGGTTGAGACCTCAGACTAGAAACAAGAGTTCTCGTCCCATCTTAGGCATGAAGCCAGCTTGGTGGTCTTGGCCCAATCACTTTCTCTCAGTAATAGGAAGGAAACAATGGCAAACCACTTGTGAAAAAGTGGAGGGCTACCAGTACTTAAATATTTGGGTATATTTTATTTTACAGAAGAGATGGACAATTTTCCTTCTTTCAACATCTGGTCTCTCCGCCTCACTGCATATAGAGTATTACTTAAATCTGTGTGTTTAGAATGGGAGCAGCAATTCTTGCCTGCATTTATCTGGGTTTAAGTTTCATGGAATTTCATGAATAAAATATATATGAGATTATATAGCTATTCCCTAATTGAGAGGGGAAAAGGTGCATTTAGGCTGGATTCTTATGACCTGCTTTCCCAACTTCACCTGTAACACCAGAAGAAGCTATTGCACCAAAAATCTTACCTTCCGTATTTTTAATTCATTGTACAAGTTGCTTTGCACCAGACATTGCAGCCTGACTCATTCGTCATTTGGTAAACCTGGGTATATAGGAGCGGCATTTCAGTTTTCTAGATCCTCTTGGGAACCTGTTGATTAAAGAGAAGAGTGACTAATTGTGTTCCTACCCAGCTGTCTCCCAGGAATTAAGAGTGACCTCATAGGAGAGGCCAAAGACAATACTGCCATTGTTAAAACTTGCCCAACTATAACAGCAGCTTCTTAGAAGGAAATGGTTGCAGTTTCTTTAGCGTTCTGTATAACATGGGAAGGATTAAAGGCTTGAAGATGCTGCATGAGAGGTAACAATCCAGAAGACACCCTCAGGATGGCAGAATGCCAATGAAGGATCCTTTGAGCATCTTTAAAATAGCCACTCAGAAGGTAATAGTAACAGCTGGTCTACTTCACATTGGCAGTTATGGCCCGCTGGTTCGGATGGAGAAAAATGCGGAATAAACTTTCAGCGCTGCACTCCCTTCTGGTTTTAGAAGGGCTCTCAGCAAAGGCAATTTGGCCACCCTGAAATACATTCCCCAAATCTTTTGCTTTTTCCTAACTGACATATTTCACACCCACAGAATAAACTCAGTCTTCAATGAGTTGTTTCTTCCTCTTAGGCTGTTTCTTCCCTCCATCCCATGAAGACTGTTTGTACTTCAACCAAATCTGGTGTCTATATTTGTTTGTGTGTGTTTGTGTGTGTGTGTGTGTGTGTGTGTGTGTGTCCAGTCTACCTCTACTATTAGGTCAAGGATTATGTAATTTTAGCAATAAAAACAAGATTTGAAGAAGCAAGTACGAGTTCAAAGCAGATGAATCAATTGCTTGCCATATTTATACAATGGTGCTCAGTAATATTCAGGGGGCAAAGCACAAAGTGATGCACTAGAAAATTAAAACGGTCATAAACAAAAAAATTTCAAGCAGATAAAAAATAAAATTGGGCAAAGGTCTGCAAATCAGTTGAAGAAGCAAAGTGTCTGTGGAGATTCTTAATCATCCCCAGTCATCATTGTCCCAAATGTGGTTGTTGTTGTTAGTTGCGAAGTCGTGTCTGACCCATTGTACCCCATGGACAACATTCCTCCAGGCCTTTTTGTACTCTACCACCTCCCGGAGTCCATTTAAGCTCATGCCTACTGCTTCAGTGGCTCCATCCAGCCACCTCATTTTCTGTCATCCTCTTCTTCTTTTGCCCTCAATCGTTCCCAGCATTAGGCTCTTCTCATTAGGTGGCCAAAGTATTTGAGTTTCATCTTCAGGATCTGGCCTTCTAAAGAGCAATCAGGGTGGATCTCCTCTAGGACTGATCGGTGTAAAACACTATGGAGTGGTATATAAGTCTAAGTGCTATTGCTATTGAAAGAAAGAAGTTAGAAGAGGTAGACAGAAGGGATGGGGAAAGGGAGGGTTACTCTTCTAGATTTGGCAAAAGATACTTCTGGAGTGAAAGATAATCAGATGGAAGATGGAGAAGGAAAGACCATGCTTGAGTGAGGAATCAGAGAATCTATAGCTATGCAGAAGGCCGAGGCAGCTAAAGCCAGAGAAGGAATCTGCAAAGAGTTGGCAGAGAGCAAAACATAGCCTTAGACCATGGAGGCTGGCAAACACCAGGTGATTCAGGAACTGGAGGACTAAACAAGACTCAGTTTCAGAATGAATGAGAATAGTACACTTTAGGAGAGTTATGAGTGGGCAGGCAAAGTTGTTAGCATTCCTAAGCCTGTGCTGTAAATAAATGTGGGAAGAGGAAGAAACCAGCAGCTATACATGTTGTATGATAAAGTAAAGGAATAGAGGCTTCATTCGTTTAGTTAGAATTCTGTGTATGTGTGTGTGTATTTTTATAACATATAACATTATATAGTTAGATTTGTTAATCACATATTCAACATATATTTGATGCCTCTCACTTGTCTCTCTCTCTTTCTGTATACACAGACACACAGATATAGACACACACATAGTTCTCAACTTATAACAGGAGCTGTAGTGGCACAATGATTAGAGTACAGTACTGCAGGTTACTTCTAGTTGATTGCCAGCTGCCTGCAATTTGGCAGTTCGAATCTCACCAGGCTCAAGGTTCACTCAGCTTTCCATCCTTCCCAGGTTGGTAAAATGAGGACCCAGATTTTTGGGGGCAATATGCTGACTCTGTAAAACCACTTAGAGAGGGCTGTAAAGTACTATAAAGCGGTATATAAATCTAAGTGCTATTGTTAATTGCTATTCATTTTAGCACCTTTCCAACAGCACTGAGAAAAGATATTTATGTCTGTTGCATCATCCCATGGTCACACAATCAAAATTTGGGTGCTTGGCTACCAGCCTGTGTTTTACAAAGGTTGCAAAATGAAGCACCCACAGCTTCTGAAGGCAAAATGTTTCGCAAGTTAATTGTCCTCACTGTTAGGAAGTTTCTCCTTAATTCCAGGTTGTTTCTCTCCTTGTTTAGTTTCCATCCATTGTCTGGTGCTTTGGAAAATAAGTTGACCCCATCTTCTTTGTGAATCCTCAATTATATGTATATAATATTAATTAATATTAATAGTATTAAATAAGTTCTGACCAGTTCTGGAGAAAAGGTAGTGAAAAGTTTGAGTAGTTTAGAGAACCGGCAAATACCACCTCTGACTGGCCCCACCATCATCTATTCTCTGCCTCCTGAGTCCCAGCTGATTGGCTGGGTCTTCTTTTGTTGCCCAGCACAGGAGAATGGAGCTGAAAAGCAGGTTAGTGGAGTGGGGAGGGAATGGGATTTTGTAATATCCTTCCCCTGCCATGCCCACCAAGCCACACCCACCAAGCCACACCCACAGAACGGGTAGTAAAAAGTTTTGAATCCCACCACTGACTCAGTAGATGCAGAATGAGTACCAAGCAAGAAGGAAGAACAACAGGTTTATCTTTCATCATCACCCACCTTTAAACTGCTTTCCCTTTTTAAAGTGACTCACAGCTGTTCCTGTCCTGACTGCCAAGATCTAATTTTCTACTGGTTATAAACTTTTCTGGTACAATGCACAATGCCTCTGAAGAGGAAGTAGGTCAAAGTTAATCCATTTTTATTTGCTTCACTAAGATTTAAAAGGGACATAGTCAGCTGAGTCTGGCAACCCTTAGGGAGCCCTAAACTCTTCATGAAGATGAGTCCAGACAGTGTCTTCTCTCGGAGTTGATTTTTCACTTTACTGCTAATCAGAAGGAAGAGATTCTTCAATGATAAGACATTGTTTGTATGTATCTCCAGAGAATGTGAGTTCTAATCCCACTTTAGGCATGAAAGCCAGTTGAGTGACTTTAGGCCAGTTACTCTCTCTTAGCTCACCCCCCAAAATCACAGGGTTATTGTTATGGGAGAAAAGAGGAAAAATGGATATTAGGTATGTTTTCTGTCTTGGGTTACTTATAAAGTAATAAAGGCAGGATAAAAATCATAGATGATATAGCTAGCTAGCTAGCTGGCTGGCTGGCTGGCTGGCTGGCTGGTTGGCTGGCTGGCTGGCTGGCTGGCTGGATGGATGGATGGATAGATAGAAAGACAGACAGACAGATAGATATTGGAATAAGATGAAGATGATAATAAAATAAGTATGTATTGCATCAAATCTTAGCAACAACTGCACCTTCAGATTTCAGTGGGAAGTGAGAAGGGACTCCTCTTTGGACTCCAAAATTTCCATACTGCTCTGCTTTTCCTTGTTCCTTCAAGATAATTTAGCTACTTCTCTGCTGAAGAAGTGTGGCCTACTTCACTGGCTGGTCCCCAAATAGTTTTTTTAAAGCCATCATAAATGTTCCAGTTGCCCTGAGTTGCATCACATTTGATTGTTTCTCTATTTATTCATGCCTTCGGTGCACAGTGCATGAAGGACCTAGCAACAGCCCCAAAGAGAACACCCTCTCCTTGCCTGGAGATGTGCATTAATGATATACAAACATACCAGGAAGAAGCAAGCAAAGGTGAAACATCAGGTCTGAGCATACTGCTTTTTCTGGGCCAGCTGCTCATTATCCTCAGGCAGGCTGACACTTTCACTATCCATTTTCTCTGCCAAAGGAACGAAAGCCTGTTTGTTTTCCTGGGACTTCAAACTTAACTTCCAGGAACAGAGGGGAGCTGATGAGAGAACAGTTCAGGGATATCCAGTGGTGGGATTCAAAAGTTCCCACCACCGGTTCTGTGGGCATGGCTTGGTGGGTGTGGCTGCAGGGGTGGGATCGCATGACTCATGGAGCTCACACGATCGCGCATGCCAAGCGTGCACTTTGCGCAGGCATTACAGTAGTAAAAACTAAACTACTGCACCTCTCAGCTGTTTAGCATAGCAATCCGCTCTGCTGCTCCAAACAGCTGAGAGATTAAAAAGGACCTAGAAGCAGGGGCAAGTGGGTAGGCCCAACTGCAGAGCGTCGGAGAGACTTGGAGTGAATCGGTTCTCTGATCTTCGGCGCTACCAGTACACCAGAACTGGGGAGAACCGGTAGAATATCAGCACTGGAGGTATCCTCCCTCCCCACTTTACACAGGCGTTCCCGCTGCCACTTTGTTAACTCTTTGATGGTGGACCATAATAGGCCTCTTACTATGCATTGTTATAGCTAAAGGGCTTATGATTGATTAAATGTTTAAATGTTCATTTATTTATTGCACTCAATTCAGGACTGGAGTCTATGTACAGACAGTCCTCAATTTACGACCAGTTGCTTACTGATGGTGTGATGACCCAGGGTGGGATACAAAATGAACACAGTCACAAAAAACAGGTGAAGCCCCTTTTATTCCTTCACTTTGCTTCCAAACTCCAAATATTCTTGACTGGAGACAAAAAACTCCCACACAAACTGTTACAAGGAAGAAATGCTGTTTAAATTATAAAGAATAAAAAACAACATAAACCAGGCAAGATAAGGGCTTGAAGACATCCACAGATATCAGAACACACACTGGGAAGGACGCCAAACTCAAGAGAGGAACAATAAACTAGAAGTATTTCCACGCTTTGTTTCCAGCACTCACCCGTACGCATGTCCGTCCTCTTATCCAGTTGTCACAGCTGCAGCCCATGAAGAGGATCAAGGCCCTCTCCTCCTCAGTAGACCACGACTCTCCCTGGGTCCTCCTCTGACTGCCCAGCCAGCCTCTGCCCTTCCCCAGCCTCCTCCACAACCTTCAGAGCCACACTTCCACCTCCTATCAGCTGTTCCTCCTCTCCCTCAGAGTCAGTCTCCACCAGGGGCATGACAGATGACTTGAAGTTATGAACTCCAAAAAGTTAGTTACAACCAAGTTTCTAAATCAAGGGTGCTTAAATCTGGCCTGCAGGGCCAGCCTGGAAATAGTAAAGGATTGGCCCACGGTGCCTCTGGCAGCCAAAATGGGGTTGAAAGCTATAGGCAAATCGAGGGTTGTATCAAAAGCAACTGCCATTTGCCTGGACCACGGGAAATCCAGGGAAACTGGATTGCTTTGAGGGCCAGATCAGCATTGTAATTTCTCCACAGGTCAGCTGGGGGGGCAAGGGGAGAGATGTAAAACAGTCATAAAATCATGACCCAGCACATGGTGATCTGCTTTACAACTATCGCGATTTATGACTGTTGTAGGAGATGACGAGGCTGAACTTGAGGGAGGGGTCAAACGCATCATCAATCATAAGTCCCTTCGCACCTACAAGAGATCTAAGTCCAGCCCACTGTGAATTCCTTATCTACCACCAAACTGCTTTGATTGTTAGTAGTTCAGATTCTTGTAGAGATCTTAAGCTTGCAATAAACCTTTATACCCATTTGAATTGCCTGGATCTCCTGATTTCCTTGGCACTTGACAACTGTAACACCAGTTTCAATTGAAGCTGTTACTGGAGGACTACCTGTATATGGTGGGTGGGTGGGAGGCAGATGGGTTAAGAGGCACAAAAAGTAGGCTCAGCCCTATTCAACAATCTTGCCTCTTATTTTAGGCAGGCAGGAAACCAAAACCAAAAGAAGAACCTTATAGATCCATAGTCAATCCATGTTTTTGATGCTGAATTTAGAAATATACTTGTAGAGGTGGCAAAATTATGCTGAGGGGCTATATGCAGTATTGGTATAATCCCTGCTGCCATTTTTATTTCTGCCTTTATTTAATCAGGCAATCAGGCAATCAACCAATCAATTTATATAGCTGCCATTCTAGCAGGTCATTCAGAGCGACGTACTCTATACTTACACTCTACTTCTGTAGTATAATTATGCTTTCAGGTGGGATAATTTATTGAAGCATAATTTATTTTTATATACAGAGCATGCTGTTTTATGGGCTTGGTTGCCCCTTACAGTTATCAAAGTAGTCATTCAATAGCCTCACCCCTTGGGATTCTTCAACAATTGCTGCATCCTGATATAAATTGGTTTGCAGCTTTGCAGAGAATAAGTTCCCACAAGGGGAGTGACTTGAGAGCCAAAAGGTGTAGCCAGCTGTCATTGTTATTTCTTGGGTGTGGTACAAAGTGATGTTTTGCAGGTATACATGGCATTTCTTGCTTCAGATACACATTGCATTTGTACAGTTGACACTCAGGTATAAGACTTATAAGCCAAATTAGCCTCTGATGTCCTTCTGTTTTATTTATTTTCATGTTATTTATTCATGTCCTGCCTTTATTATGTTAATAAATAGTTATAACTTGTATTTTATTGCAATTGTAGTGTGATTTTATACACACACACACACACACACACACACACATTGTGGAAAGATGGCTGGCAAACAAATTTAATTTTTTTTTTAAAGGCAGCAAATATACATCCTTCTCATCCTCTTTTCTCAGCTTTTATGCCAAAGGCAAGACTAGAATTCACCATCTCCTGGCTTCTAGCCTGGTGCTTAACTGGCTCTCCAGTTTTATTCTCATCAGGCACCATAGAATAAAAGGTTTGGGGTTATTACTATTTTTCCCTCTTTCTCTTGATGCCAAACTCTTTATTATTTCACTAGTTTCTCTCTTGTTACACTTCATCCTACTCGTTGCAGGGTCTTTTTAAGACTCCAAGAGATTCTAGAATAAAAAAAACACCCCCTATTTAACTTTCTCCTTTTTTTGAATTCTAAGTCAATGCAACAACACATGCAATTTATTTTTCTCCCATCCATTTTGTCCACTGAAATGAACCCACCCTGTAAGCAGGAGCGTACAGGGAAACTCTAAATATTGAGATATCTGACACTCTTTGCCCTTTCAGATACAGTGGTACCTGAGTACTCATTATTAATTACTTCTGGGAGGCACAACGAGTACTAAAAATAACAGGTACCAAACAAACTACGTGACTTATCACATGCTCCTTCATTTTGACTGGGAATGACTTTCTGTCTGTCCATTTTCCTATGTCAGTGACCTTCCCAATATGGCCGACTTCCTGTCTATCTTTGTGGCCAGCCCGCCTCTTCCTTTTATTTATAGTGATGTTCCCAACATGGCTGATTTCCTGGCTACCCTCTGCAGCAGGCCTCCCTCTTCTTTTTATACTGGCCTTCCCAATATGGCCGACTTCCTGTCTACCTCTGTGGCCAGCCCGCCTCTTCCTTTTATTTATAGTGATGTTCCCAACATGGCTGATTTCCTGGCTACCCTCTGCAGCAGGCCTCCCTCTTCTTTTTATACTGGCCTTCCCAATATGGCCGACTTCCTGTCTACCTCTGTGGCCAGCCCGCCTCTTCCTTTTATTTATAGTGATATTCCCAACATGGCTGATTTCCTAGCTACTCTCTGCAGCAGGCCTCCCTCTTCCTTTTATACTGGCCTTCCCAGTATGGCCGACTTCCTGGCTACCCTCTTCAGCCAGCCCCACTCTTCCTTTTATTTATAATGACATTCCCAACATGGCTGACTTCCTGGCTACCCTCTGTGACCGGCCCCCCTCTTCCTTTTATAGTGACCTTCCCAACATGGTTGACTTCCTGGATATCTTCTGCGGCTGTTCCCTTTATAGTAAAGATGGGGAGCTATGTCCCCTTTATGATTTGTGGACTTCAATTCCTCAACCACTATGGCTGGCTCAGGAATTCTGGGAGTTGAAGTCCACGAGTCATAAAAGGGCCATAGTTCTCTATCCCTGTTTTACAGCGACCTGCCCGGCATGGCTGACTTCCTCTTCGTTCTCTGCGACTGTCACCCTTTTCCTATCACAGTGCATTGAACACCAAACAAAAAACAAGCATCGGGATGACGTTTTCACATCAAAATTTATTTATTTATTTATTTAACTTTTATACCGCCCTTCTCCCTAGGGACTCAGGGCGGTGTACAGCCAATCTAAAAACCCCAACAATACAAAAGTTAAGAAAAAGATTAAATTAGATTAGGCCGAATAAAAAGCCCACCCCACCCCCTTAAAACCCCCTAATTAAAATTAATGGAGACACATTAAAACCCTCTCTCAGCCCAGGCCGGCCTGCTCGAAAAGCCAGGTCTTCAGCGCGCGCCTGAAGGACCTCAGGTCCATGACGGTACGCAGTTCCGGTGGCAGAGTATTCCAGAGGGCAGGGGCCGCCACAGAGAAGGCCCTACCCCTTGGGACCGCCAGGCGGCACATGGTAGCCGACGGAACCCGGAGAAGGCCTTCCCTGTGTGCTCGCACTGGTCTGCTGGAGATCACCGGTAGGATGCGGTCCTGTAGGTAACCTGGTCCAATGCCATGGATCGCCCTAAAGGTCAGAACCAGAACCTTAAAGCGAACCCGGAAAGCCACTGGCAGCCAATGCAGCTCGCGCAGGAGAGGCGTCACGTGGGCGCTACGTGACGCCCCCATGATCACCCGCGCGGCCGCATTCTGCACCAGTTGGAGTCTCCGGATGCTCCCCGCAGGGAGCCCCATGTAGAGGGCATTACAATAGTCCAGGCGAGAGGTGACCAGGGCCTGAGTGACCGTGCGCAAGGCGTCCCGATCCAGAAAGGGCCGCAACCGGTAGATCCGACGGATCTGATGAAATGCCCCCCTGGAGACGACCGCGACATGGTGTTCAAGCGACAGCCGCACATCCAGGAGGACTCCCAGATTGCGAGCCCTCTCTGTGGGGGGCAAAATTTCCCCCCCAATAGCCAGCGACGGAGTCAACTGGCTATATCGGGACGCCGGAAACCACAGCCACTCGGTCTTGGATGGGTTGAGCCGGAGCCTGTTCCCGCCCATCCAATCCCGCACGGCCTCCAGGCACCTGGACATAGCCCCCACAGCATCGTTGGGGTGGTCCGGGGTGGAGATGTATAACTGAGTGTCATCTGCATAGAGATGACACTTCACCCCAAGACCACGGATGATCTCGCCCAGCGGTTTCATATAGATGTTGAACAAAAGAGGGGAGAGAACCGACCCCTGAGGCACCCCACAAACCAGGGGCCTAGAGGTGGACCTCTCCCCTCCCGCCAACACCAATTGCGAACGGTCGGAGAGGAAGGAGGAGAACCATCGAAGGACGGCTCCCCCAATTCCCAACCCCTCCAACCGTCGCAATAGGATACTATGGTCGATAGTATCGAAAGCCGCCGAGAGATCTAATAGGACCAGGACAGAGGAGAACCCTCTGTCACGAGCCCTCCAGAGATCATCGACCAACGCGACCAATGCCGTCTCAGTACTATGCCCAGGCCTGAAGCCCGATTGGAACGGATCCAATGCACCAAGTACCAAATTCAACAAATTTTGAAGCAGTTGAGTACCAGGATATCATTGTACTGAGTTAAAAGTCTTGAGGAGGGAACTCACGACAACCCAAAAGATTCCTGTTTCCTAAGAAGGTCTACATATATTGCTTGCTTATCTTTGGTACCCTTTTCTGAAATAATATAGGTAGTCCTCGACTTACAACCACAATTGAGCCCCAAATTTATGTTGTTAAGTGAGACATCGGTTAAGTGACTTTTGCCCCATTTTATAACATTTCTTGCCACAGTTGTTAAATGAATCACTGTGGTTGATAAGTTAGTAACCCAGTTGTTAAGTGAATCTGGTTTCCCCACTGATTTTGCTTGTCAGAAGGTCGCAAAAAAATGAACACATGACCCCCAGGGCACTGTGATTGTCATAAATATGAGCCAGTTGCCAAGCATCTGAATTTCGATCATATGATCATGGGGCTGCTACAAAGGTCATAAGTGTGAAAAATGGTCATAAATCACTTTTTTCAATGGCATTGTGACTTTGAATGGTCACTAAATGAATTGTTGTAAGTCAAGGACCATCTGTGTTCTCCAGTTGTGCCATGTAGTTGGAAGTGTAGTACATTTTATTTGTTTGTTTGTTTGTTTATATCCCACCATTATTATTTTCACAAATTTCAAGGTGACAAACATACCCAACACACCTTCCTCCTGCTGTTTCCCTCACAACAACAACCATGTGAGGTGGCTTAGGCTGAGAGAGAGAGAGCAACTTAGGTCTCTCCAAAGGTCACCCGGTTGGCCTTCATGGCTAAGGTGGGACTAGAACTCACAGCCTTCTGCTTTCTAGCCTGGTGCCTTAATCACTAGGCCAAATTTGCTCACCTTTGCTTTGTGGCAATCTTAGCAGGATCCAGCCTTTTCCTGGCCTTGAGTCTTTGAAATAAATTGCACAATTAAGAGTTTGGGGAACAGATTTTTTTTTTTAAAGGTTTCCAAACAGCCAAGTTTTCAAGATTGAATCTGGGTTGTTATGATATAAATGTATGGTGGTCATGCTTTCCCCTTGCAATGTATCTCTAAGCTATATTTCCTGCACTCTTCCTTCATACATGTCAAATTCTCACTGCAGCTGCTGAAAGAAAATTTTGGATCATCAGAGATAAATGGAAGTAAACTCCAAAAGGCCATTCCCCGGCCCACCTGCCCATCCCAGCAGCACATCTGTTCATTGGAGCAGCCGCTGAAAGGTTTCAACAGCCTATTTCCTTCTGCCAGAGTTTTATAATTTGCTGGTCCTGCAACCAGATGCATCAGCCTGCCTGTGTTTGGTCTGCTCCAGAATCTTTGGCAGCAGCTTTTTGGCTGCTCCATCTCAAGGTGCAAAATGAAGACTTTGGTGTGTGGGGGGGTGGGGTGGGGAGTGAGGCACTTTTGACGTCACCAAGAAGGAGTGTGGGGAAAGGGAAGATCTAAGGGAAGACACCCCCCCCCCCCTTAGCATAGAGTTGGAGTTTTAGCATCACATCGTGCACAGTATTGGGTCTTCATCCCCACTGTTCATGCTGCTTTCCCTTGGACAATAAGTAAATTCTTGCAAGGATTTATTGGCCTAGCTGACATCTGGACTGCAGATGCCAGGTTCCCACAAAAGCATTCAAATTACTGAAGAACGCCAACATCTGGAAGTCTCCTTAGAAACACATCTGTACCCCCAAACACACCCAGATTCCCCTCAGTGCCTGTAAAGTGATATTTTAGTGGTTAAGACCCAATTCAAATGGAAAACAAAGAGGTGAGAAAAGCAGAAGGGCAACTTTCTATTCACTCCTAAATCAACCAAGCTGACCAGGGCATTTGCCTACTTGCGCTAATTTAATAGCTATTTCACTTATACTTGAGTTTGTGGAAAGGCCATGAGATAAGTAGAGAATCAGAAATCCCAGCGGTGGCCATCTTTGGGTTACATCTGCCTTCTCTATAACTTGCAAGCTTGTTTTAGCATATATGTATAGTAGATATTTTTAAGAAAAGTTAAGGTTTTAAAATGATAAATGAGTATCTCCCATTTTGGTGCAATCCCAGAAATCACCCAAACATACAGTGGCACGTTGGTACTCATCCTTATTTGGCTCTGGGAGGCATGATGAGTACCAAAAATGATGAATATCAAACAAATTTTTCCCATAAGGAATAGTTCTAATTTGTGCATTGAATGTCAAACAAATGTTGAGTACTAGGACAATTTTTTTGCATCAAAAGGCATTGACTACAAAATTTGATGAGTTCCAAAACAGTTTGAGTACCAAGGTACCACTGCATTTGGAATCTGCTCTGCAGATCAGCAGTTCCCTTGAAAAAAGAAGACAAAAGAAGACAATAGGAATTACGTTATCGATTTAACTTATTTTAAATAATCCAGAGACATTATCGTTTGCAATGTGGGGACTGCATTGATCTTACAACAGTCACTGCTCCCTCTTCCCACAATTCCTGATGTTTGGGAAACTAAGCTAATTTTATTTTGGCTGAACTGCATTAGCTAATCAATATATTTGCACAGGCTGAACTGCTATTCCAGAAATGGCAGCATTTCCTCAACACTACAGAAAAGTTCTGTATTGTCTGTCTTCTGGAATTTCCCCCCACTTGCTTGCAGCTAAGGCATCTTGCTACCATGCATTCACTGTTTCTGCAGTCAGCTGGCTGTTGCTGCTACACAAAACAGTTATGGTGAGAGAGACAGTGGAGAGTAGGCCAACTAGGTCTTGGTTTGTTTGTGTGTTTTTAGCATGTTTCCATTCACTAGTTGGAGAGAACACTGACTGTCCTCAGTGGAAGGTTGGGGTGCCATCATGGGAGCACTTCTTCAAATGCTTTTTTGTCAAGTGCTGTGTCTGTTTCTTCAGGATCTCCTGCCCTCTATTATCTCCCATAGTTTGCCCAAATGCATGTTCATTGCATTGATGACACTAGCTAACCATCTCATTTTCACCCATTCCCTTCTCCTTTTGCCTTCAATCTTTCCCAACACCAGGATCTTTTCCAGTTAGTCCTCTCTTTTCATGGCCAAAGTATCTGAGCTTCAGCTTCAGTATCTGTCCTTCCAAAGAATGGTCAGAGTTGATTTCCTTTAGGATTGACTGAGTCTTCTCCTACACAATTCGAAATCATCAATTCTTTGGCTCTCAGCCTTCCTTGTGGTCCAATTCTCACAGCCATATATTATTACTGGGAAAAAACACAGCTTTGGCTACAAGGA
The DNA here is from genome assembly GCA_023653725.1 of Bungarus multicinctus. Lineage (NCBI taxonomy): Eukaryota > Metazoa > Chordata > Lepidosauria > Squamata > Elapidae > Bungarus > Bungarus multicinctus. Next base: position 17,018,284 of record CM042850.1, on the reverse strand, counting down.
CCTTTGTCAGCCAGGTGATGTCTCTATTTTTTAATATGCTGTCTAAGTTTGCCATAACTTTTCCTTCCAAGGAGCAAGCATCTTTTCATGCCGGAGCAATGATAATCCCCTATCTCTTTTGCAGAGAAAGCTTGGTTCTCGTGCAAAAGCTACGAGATTATTCTTTTTCCAAGTGTAAGAGGAAGATATAGTTCAGCCAGAATGAAAAAATTAGGAACACGGACCTGATGTCCTTCATCTTTCCAGGACTGAATAGAGAGCATGTTCATTGAGCCACTTCTTTATAGAGACACAGAATTTATGCCTGTTGTTCTTTATCTTGTCAGCCGTCCCCCAACAGCTAGCCAGCAGGACAAGACAATTCTTAATGTGAAATGGCATAGATGAGAGATTTCCTGTATTCACACAATGTGCTTAACTCATGTTCTCAGTTCCCATAGTACAGCGAACCCTAAACTAACCAAACAATCTAAGTTCAGGCAACTAAGCCCCTTCTCCAAACTCTAATTAACCAAGGTTAATCCGTAATGTCCTGCAGATGCTTCTGCTAAGTTTTTATCTGCCATTAAGACCATTTTGCAGAATAACTGCTCTCTACATCACACAAAGAATGATACTCTTCATATATCTGTCTATGCCAAGGGTCTTCAAACTTGGCAAGTTTAAGACTTGTGGACTTCAACTCCCAGAATTCCTGAGCTAACATGACTGGAGGAGGAATTCTGGGAGTTGAAGTCCAAAAAGTCTTAAAGCTGTCACGTTTGAAGACCGCTGGTCTATGCAAATTCCATCCTTCTCTATATATACTACTATGTAGAATAGGGTCATCCAAAGTCACTACATTCTCAATGCCGTTTCCAACTGAAACCAAATTCAACTGTTTCCAAAGGTCAGTGCTAACAAATTGGCTGGAAATCTTTCTTTTTCACTGATAGCAAAACATATGAGGTTGCCAAGAACAGATGAATCATACCCAGTTCAGCGCTGGGACTCTTAAATTAAGAAGGATCGGTCATGGATGGTACTCCTGAAATTATATTATTTTTCTTCTTTTGGATACACAGGGATCACCTGGTCTTGAGAAATGGCTATATCCAATACAAATTACACCAAAAACAGTCCAGTCTAAATATAGATTCAGGAAAAATGAGCCTTATTTTCTTCTAATTTGCATGGAGAAAGCAAATTGTTTCACAATAAGAGGACAATGTTAGCAAGCAAACTAGAACTTTCTGGGAAAATGCATGCCAAATTTCGTACATACTGACGGAAGAGAATTGAGCTATATCTTTTTTCACCTTATTCCTGCAGAGCTTAGAGATGGAATGTAATTAGTATTAGTAGCTTCTTCTCCAATGTAATCTATATATATAAAAATGAAATACCAATCACACATCATCACAAAATCTCCAGAACTGTAAAGCGTACAAACTTGAAATTTGGCACGTTTGTTCCTCTTGGCTTCTAGGTGCTCATTAAAAAAGGATTTTTCAAAATGACCATCAGAGCATTATTATTTTGTATATTATTATTAACATGTTCTGATATTAAGGAGTTCTACTCCCCCTTCCCACCTGAAAAGAAATGTGTTCCAAATGCAAAACACAAGCAGAGGAGAGGAGTTTCAGTTTCAGTTTTACTTTCACAGCACCAAGCAGATTTAGTACAGAACAATTGAGCTAAGCCACGCCCAGGCTCCTTGCTGTCTCCTTGCTCACACAGCAAATACTGCTTCGGTTTCTCAATTCTCTCACACACTGACAAGACACTAGCCAGATGAATAATGATGGATGCTGGTTGGCAGAGGCAGAATTTCTCCTTCCCTTATTTTTCTCCCCAAAAACTAAGCCCGACCATATAGTTTTGTAGTATTGAGCTAGTTGTATTATATGGGAAAAAGAATTATTGCACTGTACATGAATGTAACAGAGTAATAGAAATAACAAAGTTGGAAGGGACCTTGGAGGTCTTCAAGTCCAACTCCCTGCTCAAGGTAAGAAACTTTATAACATTTCAGACAAATGGTGGTCCAGTCTCTTCTTAAAAACCTCCAGTGTTGGGAGCATCCACAATTTCTGGAGGTAAGTTGCTCCACTGATTAATTGTTCTGTCGGGAAATCTCTCTTCAGTTCTAAGTTGGTTAGTTTTATTCCTTGTTTCTTTTCCTGCCTTCAGGTGCTTTGGAGAATAGGTTGACCCCCTTTTTCTTTATGGCAGCCCCTTAGATATTGGAACACAGCCAACATGTCACCCTTAGTCCTTCTTTTTATTAAGCTAGACATACCCAATTCCTGCAATGAGAAGAGCAATGCTTCTAAAACAAACTCACAAAAGTGCTTCTAAAAACATTTTACAGATTCCATGATTTACATTTTCCATGTCCTTCATGGAAACATATCTGAAGGGTGCTGTGATGAACTAGGTTGGGATACAAAACAAACACAGTCACAGAAAATAAGGTGAAGCCCCTTTTATTCCTTCAGTTTGCTTCCAAGGTCAGAATATCTTTGACGGAAGACCAAAAAACTCCCACATAGTTACACGAAGAAGGAAAAAAGCAACACAAACCAGGCAAGATAAGGGCTGGAGGATGTCCACAGATAACACACACTGGGAAGGACGCCAAACTCAGAGAGGAACTGTAAACTAGAGATATTTACACGATTTGTTTCCAGCATTTGCCAGTACGCAGGTCCAAACTCTTATTCAGTTGTCACACCTGCAGTCCATGAAGAGGATCAAGGCCCTCTCCTACCAAGGAGACCATTTCTCTCCCTTATCCTCTCCTCCCTGCGTGCCCTAGGATGAAGAGGAGATGGGCCTGGGGTCAGATCCTCCTCTGACTGCTCAGCTGGCCTCTGCCCTTCCCCAGCCTCCTCCGCAACCTCCAGAGCCACACTTCCACTCCCTGTTCCTCCTCTCCCTCAGAGTCAATCTCCACCAGGGGCATCACAGGTGCATTTGTGCAGATAATGTGATTGCAGGATCTTGCCTGGGCATTTTAAGTTGCTCACAGCGAAATAGTTTAGGACATTCTTCATTTCCTTTTCAAACAGAACTATAAGCTGGAGCTGTGTGTTTATCTAAGCATTGCAAAGGGTAGTGTTAAACTACTAAATTTAACAGACTAACTTTTAGGACAGATTTTCAAGCTAGTACCTATTCCAAATTAACAAGAGAAAATGTCACCCTGAACTGGGGTATTTTCATTATTAGTTGAGTGGTTGATTGGTTGATAGTTTTATTTTTGTTGATAGTTCTTGTTAAATTTTCAAATGATTTAGTACTTCCTTCCAGTAAAGTTAATGGCCCTCTTTATAAATCAAGACGAGACCTCAGGGTTCAGAATATGAGCAGCATGAATGCAAGATTATTTAATATGACCACTGTAAAAAAAAAAAGACATTGAAACAGAAAAATATGTATTGTTAATAACTCCCTTTAGCTAGGCTGGATCATTTTATTATTTGGGCGTAACAAATTCTTTTATACTTTTTTGTAGGAGTTGTACAAATAGTCCTCAACTTATAACAATTTATTTAGTGACTGTTCAAAGTTACAATGGCATTGAAAAAAGAGACCCATGACCATTTTTCAGTTACAACTGTTGCAGTATTCCCCATGGTCACGTGAACAAAATTTAGACACTTGGCAAATGACTGTGTTGTAGACTAGAGATAGATGATGCCGTATCCCTCTCCCAGTTGAGAGAGGGCTGTTCCTTCTCAACAGAGGGGACCTATGGCATTGTCTATATCTAATCTACAACCGTCCTTTCAGTTGTTCCAAGAAGGCTCCAGACCCATTTGCACTACACTGGTTATCCTGAGGACACAGATAAACCTCCAGGTGGCCTCAACGACTCTCTTAAAAGAATGCAAATGACCAGCTGTCTGCAAGGAGTATAAATCCTTCCATTCCTCACCATCCAACCAGAGCTAAAAAAAGCTTCTTGGGTGAGAAGTGAAATGTCTTCAAAGAAAAACAAAGTCCAATGGCCTTTTGAAAAAAGCACCTTTGTGACAACCATGACCTGGATGACTGGGAATCTCCATAGATATTTAGTTGTCAGTCATTTTTTTTTTTCAGTGCTGTTGTGACTTCGAACAGTTGCTAAATAAATAAGTCCAGGACTAACTGCACTAACCAGGTCCAAACCTGTTTCCTAAATCAGCTAAGGTCAATTATGTGCTGTCACACTTATCAGAACAATCACTTCAAGGCAAAACAAAGAAGCATCAGCCAGTTAATTCTAGCAATTTCCTGGCTACCGGGATATCACATGACACTATACTAAATTATGCTCCAAGGTTTGAATTCAAGGAGTCCTTGACTTATGACCACAATTGAACCCAAAATTTGTTGAGACATTTGTTAAGTGAGTTTTGTCCCATTTTATGACCTTCCTTGCCACAGTTGATAAGTGAATTACTGCAGTTGATAAGTTAGTAACCCAGTTGTTAAGTGACTGGCTTCCACATTGATTTTTCTTGTCAAAAGGTCATAAAAGGCAATCACATGACCTTAGAACACAGCGGTGGTCATAAGTATGAACCAGTTGCCATGTATCTGAATTTTGATCAGCTGACCGTGGAGAGCTGCAACTGTTGTGTGAAAAACAATCACAGGTCACATCTTTTTAGGACCATTGTAATTTTGAATGGTTATTAAACAGTTGTAAATTGAGGACTATCTGTACAAATTGAGGAATTACCTGTATCTTTTCAGGACCCTATGATTAAGAAGGTTGGCCCCGTTACCAAGATTTGTCAAATAAATATAGAAATATATGTGTAATCTAGATACATATTTATAATATTTTAGTCTTTATATTTAACATTTTGTTCTCTTTTTATTGAAATGTGATGGGAAGATGCCATACGATAAATATAACACAAACATTGTTGGAATGTTTCTCACAATGCTACTGCAATACACACAAAGTTCTACTACCCTATAACAATATTATATGTAATATGCAATATATTACACATGAATAATGAATTACAGAACCTTGTTCTCACTGAAAATGAATATGCTGACAAGCTTTGAAAAAGAAAAGCTGATTTTCATTTTATAGACCATGTGCAATTAGACTGCTGTGGTTTCTTAAATGTATTTGTTTTCAGTTTTTAAAAATTACTAATTGTTGGTAGCCTGTTCTTACGTTGGTCAAGGACTATAATAAAGGTTTGATTTGGGGAGGCTGGGAAACCCAATATGCTTTGAGAGTTACTTAGGAAAGAGGAATATTAACATAGTAAATAATTGGGAACAAATATTTTTGAGACAGAAATGCATTTGTAGGTGTCCAGGCCATACGAACAATAAACACACTACATGAATGATGAATTTAATAATCCAGAACTTTAAAAAAACAGAGGATTTTCTGCTGTGTTGTGCAATTAATGCAGCAACCTTTCCTTGGATACATCCTGTGAAAAATGATTTTTCTTAATAGCAATAAGCCCCTCTCCCTGATTCAAAAGTGTTCTTTTTTAATTGCATGTAACTCTTCCATAGCTATTAATGTACAAGTCATAAGGATTTAAATATAATGTACGACTCACAGCTAAACTATGTGTGCGCCTGCAATGAAGACCACCCAGAAGCTTTAGTTGATCCAGAATACAAAATTTTGGATGCCCTGCAGTTTGCTTGTCCCATTTATTTATTTATTTTATTTTATTTATATACTGCCCCTTCTCCCAGATTGGGACTCGGGGCAGTGCACAGCGAAACTAAAAACAATACAATGACAAATATAAAATTTAAAAATAGATTAAAAATGAATTAAATATGTGGCTGAGTTTAAAACTATAATCAATTACTAAAAGCAGGGTAAGAATTACAAGATTAAAACCTTCCAATAAAACTAGGCCAAACCAGCTTGTTGGAAAAGATAGGTCTTCAATGCGCGCCGGAAGGTTCACAGGTCAGGGATAGTCCGCATCTCCGGGGGTAACTCATTCCAAAGGGAGGGTTCTCCCACAGAGAAGGCCCGCACCCTCGGGGCTGCCAGCCGGCATTATCCGGCTGGTGGCACCCCCAGGAAGCCAATCCTGTGAGAGCGCATTGGCCGGAGGGAGGCCATTGGTGGCAGCGGGCGATCCTGTAAGTACCCGAGTCCCAAGCCATGGAGCGCAGTCCCATGACTGCTGCAGGAGCTACATTCTATATGGATGCAATTCAAGGTCCCACTCATCAGTCTTAAAAGCCCTACATAACACAGGGTCAGGTTATTTGAGCAGCAAATCGAATAATTTGGGAGTCGCAAATCAAATAATTTGCCGCTCAAATAACCTGACCCTGTGCTATGTCATCTTCCAGGATCTAGGAGTGGCATTACCCTCTTCCAAATCCAGGTCTTATTTTCAGCGGGGATGTCTGCTGACTCACCTCAATTATAGGCATTGCCTCTGGCCTCCTTTTTACTGTCAGAGGCCTTCATAAACCTTTTGGGCCAGCACGGCTTTTCTAAAGGCGTCTGAGCCGATAAGAGCGCTCCGGGACGATCCAGAGCTCTGTTATCAACTATGAAGGCCTTGCCGGCTGCAGAAGAAATGGGCCAAGGTGTGCAAGGCCTGGCTGCGACTATATCCAAAGGCAAGTAATAGGGCAGATTCACACACCTCCATCCCCACCCTAGCTTAATTTTTACCTGTGCGCCCTGGAGTGGGCAGAGTCTTAATTAGGGCTTATTTTGGGGGGGGAGGTAGGACTTATATTGGGTGCACATGTAAAAATCAAGCTAGGACTTACTTTCTGAGTAGGTCGTATTTTCGGGGAAACACGTATATCGCTTCAGTGTTTACAGCCCTCTCTAAGCGATTTAGTCAGCCTACTGCCCCCAACAATCTGGGTCCTTATTTGACCGGCCTCGGAAGGATGAAAGGCTGAGTCAACCTTGAGCCTGGTGAGACTTGAAGTGCCAAACTGTAGTCAGCAGAAATAGCCTGCAGTGCTGCATTCTAACCACAGCGCCATCGCGGCTCTTAGTTTAAATTAAGCTTAAATTATGTTATATAAATGAGCAGCCACATCCGAGTTCCCACACTTTGAATGTTTCCCCTTTGCAAAGTAACACCAAATTGTTTCAAAGGTAACAGATGGATTTGCTGAACGACGGAGGCGCATTCTGTTCAGTTCTGCTTCTGTACACCTCAGAAACGTAATGTGCTGCATTAATGCTGGGTCATATATAGGTGATCCTGGATTTACGACCAAAATTGAGCCCATTTCTGTTGCTAAGTGAAACATCAACAAAAGTGAATTTTGCCCCATTTTATGACATTTCTTGCCACAGTTGTTAAGTCAATCACTGCAGCTGTTAAGCTAGTAACACAGTTGTTAAGTGAATCTGGCTTGCCCATTGATTTTGCTTGTCAGAAGGTCACAGAAGCCTATCGCGTGACCCCAGGAGACTGCAACCGTCATAAATATGAATCAGTCGCCAAGCGTCTGCATTTCGATCACGTGGCCATGGGGATGCTGCAACGGTCGTAAGTGTGAAAAACAGTCATAAATCACTTTTCCCAGGGTCATGTAACTTTGAATGGTCACTAAATGAACTGTTGTAAATCAAGGACTACTTGTACTGCATGAGGAATACTAGATACATAAACATTCTTTTGAGTATACTAAGCTCTGGGTGCAAACTCTATTATTGTAATATAAGATAACAGATAATAGATAATCAGAGTTGGAAGGGACCTCGTAGGTCATCTAGTCCAACCCACCCGCCCAAGCAGGAGACCTTACACCATTTCTGACAAATGGCAGTCCAATCTCTTCTTGAAAGTCTCAAGTGATGGCGCTCCCACAACTTCAGAGGACAAGCTGTTCCATTGGTTGATTGTTCTCACTGTCGGAAAGTTTCTCCATATTTCCAGATTAAATCTCTCCTTGTTCAGTTTCCATCCATTATTCCTTGTCTGGTCTACAGGCGCTTTAGAAAATAGCTTGAGCCCTTCCTCTCTGGGGCAGTCCCTCAAATACTGGAAGACTGCTATCATGTCTCCCCTGGTCCTTCTCTTCACTAGACTAGCCATGCCCAGTTCCTGTGATTGTTCTTCATATGCCTTAGTCTCCAGTCCCTAATCATCCTGCTTGCTCTTCTCTGTACTTTTTCCAGTCTCAACATCTTTTTTAATAGTGTGAACAAAACTGGATGCAGTACTCTATGTGTGGTCTTACTAAGGCTTTACAGAGTGGAATTAGTACCTCACTTGATCTCAATTGTATCTTCTCTGTTAATACAATTTAGGATTGCATTAGCTCTTTTGGCTGCTGCTGCACACTGCTAGCTCCTATTTAGCTGGTTGTCCACTAAGACTCCAAGATCCCTCTCACAGTTACTATTTGAGCCTGGTTTCATCCAGTCTATATGTGTACTTTTGGTTCTTCTTGCCTAAGTGTAGGACTTTTACTTTTCTCTACATTGAATTTCATTTTGTTAGATACGGCCCAGTGTTCTAGTCTATCAAGATCCATCTAGATCTTGAGCCTATCTTCTTGGGTGTTCGCTATTCCTGCCAGCTTAGTATCATCTGCAAATTTGCTAAGTTCCCCTTCTATTCCCTCATCTAAGTTGTTAATGAAGATATTGAAGAGTATTGGGCCTAAGACAGAACCTTGTGGCACCCCACTGCTTCTTTCCCCCATGTAGACTTAGACCCATTTAGGACTACTCCTAAATGGATCTAAGTCTACATATCAAAAGAGCCGAACACCACATCCCAAAAGTTCTATCTTTGGGGTAAAAGTCTAAAGAGTCATTCCCAAAGTAGAACGATCTTGCAGACTTGATAGTTACCCGCCATATGGTTTGAGTCAAGGGGAACCTCATTGTATCACAAATATGAGAGGTTAGGGTCTTAAAAGTCTCAATAGACTTTTTTCTCTTCCTTCTGAATCTCAGGGTCCAGTCTCTGCCATTCTTTCTGAAGCAATTAAAGCAGCTATGTTCTCTGAAAGACTCACAGCTGCTTCAAAAGTTTCCCCAGTCATATGGAAATTCCCATTGGAAATGTTGTCCGTGAATGTATACATACCTGTAGGAATCAGGGGACCCTTTGAAGGAGCTACACAATCATTCTAAAAGATGTGGCAGATTTAATGCTTCCATTGAGAGTGTTTTGTTCATGCCAATGTAAAACAATTTTGTTTTGAATGGGCAAAGCACCACTTTGATAGCTTTGTTCAACCTTGCCAGCCAAGCTTACATTTCTTAAAGTACTTGGATTTCTTGAGAATATACAGCAATTGTTGTCTTCAAATATGATTATAAATTAAAACCAAAATCATACACCCCCAGTCATTATTTTAAATTACCTGTCAGTTTATGGGTGCAAATTTGCTCATATTAGGGTTTTATTAGCATTAAGATGTGTTTAATGTTAAAAATATAAATATTAAAAAAATAAAACAAACACATTGTTAAGCGCAAAGTATATATTTATATCATGTAAAACAAAAAAAGCAGTGAAAAATGTATTACATAAAAGAAAATAATGTAACAGAATTTACTAAGGTATCTAACATAGGCATGCTCTTACACCTAAAGAAAATATAACATTTATAACTATATATATTTGAGAGTTGTGTTTCAGAGTTCTCTAATAGAAAACATTTTAAAATATAGAAGTTTTTCACCCAAAGGAAAAAGTGTCATTTTAGACAAACGTACAAACCCACCTGTTGTATAAAAAGTCGCTTCCCCCCATGATTACAAGTGAAGCCATTTTAATATGGATTTTCCATATGTGCAAAAGATAGGGTACCATTGATTGCTCTTAACCTTGCATTGCTTGAGCTCCAACACTGATTGGTACATCTGTGAATCCACATGGTTTATTGAAACAGCATATTTTTTTCAAAGCACGTTGCCAAACATACATAAGAATTCATAAGCTTTCACTGCATTTTGAACATACTGTATTTAAAAAAATATCTAGAAGCCATAAAGTTAGGACAGTAAATCTGTTTAAATATATACACCAGTCAATACAAAATACTACCTATAATACTTTTTGTCTTTGCATTTCAATACCCTAAAGAGAGTAAGCCACTTTGTCAAATGATAGATTTGAATAAAAAAATGTGTAATAGCATCTAGTTTGTTTTTCTTCTGCCAACAGTACGAGTGATTGCTAAGGCACGTTTCCCACCTAATAAACAGGCTTAAAAAGTAACTAGAGTTAAGTACTGTACAGAAGGCTTAGTGTTAAGAGAAATTCAGGGAGAGTTTTAGGTAAGTACTTTTCTAGCAGTGTTACTCAAATATAGTTTGAGCTGTGTAATGTAGTGTACAAAAAGGAAAAATTAGGACGGGGGAAGTTCCAACTTTAAAGCTGTAACCAAGTAAAGCAACCAAAAACTGTTACTGGGAACAGGAATTCAGAAGTTCCATTTGATATTCAAACAGGGATACATGGTCTTCCCATGTATGGAAAAAAAACCAAATGCAAGAATTCTGAATTTCTCACCCTTTCTCCCATTTGGAACACTATTTGAATCAATTTATAGTTAGTTTCAGTTGGCTTTCAAGTATTTGTTGGAAAGGATGAGGAAGCAAAAATAAAAATAGAGGAATCCTCTTAATGGGACTGAGAATCTGCTCATATGACCCCATTCCCATGTTCACTGATTTAAAGGCTGATATGGCATTGCAGAAGAAATACGATTCATTCAGCTGTGGCTTATTGGCATACACAAAACTCAAGGCTGGCAATTGTTAACTTCATCCTCGTGTCAACTAAAAAGGGACCCATTGCTGAAACCCAGCATTACACTTCTTGAATTCTCTTCCAAGTACCCTTGAAATCTTTCCCAAAAGAGCCGATCTTTTTAGAACAGATTTTGAGGGTGAATAGGTAGTGCCCAAGGGAGAGGGGCATTTCCTGCGTCACAAGACATCAAATGGAAATAACTTTTAGCAACTTGAGCAAAGAATTGGACTCCGTATACTGTGTTTTTAGCATGTCCTAGTCTGAAAATTATACACTGAATTTCAGGTTTAAACTTTTCTTGATGGTTAATATTATCAACTCTTGCAATAAAGGTAACAAATTAATGGGAATGTTATAAATCTATAAATCACTTATTGGTGCCAATGCATTTAAAGGAGAAAAAAAAAGGCATCATAGCTTATATTTCCACATGGGCACACTTTGTTCATTTAAAATACTCTTTGGAATATCACAATTCCTACAGACATCTTTGAGAATAATCCATTCCTGCTAAAAGTAAAGTTATAGATATATATATATATATATATACTCACTCTTTGACTTCAGTGCTAATCACTACAACTAAAATACATGGCCAACTACATGCTCATGTTGCCATCTATCACATATCTTTACAGTCTTCTAAATGTATAATGGACCTATTTTTCAGGATGCTTTTGATACAGTTTAATTTTAGTGTTCCCACTGCTAGTATTGTAAACTCACCTGACAGTGCAGACAGTATCATGAAACTATGTACAGGAAAGCATAATTTTCTTTTCATTGAGGACATTTGATTCTCAAGTCAACAATTTCATCAAAATTGAAAAGCTCTCCAAATGACAAAAACTGTCCTTTGATTAAAAACTCAGGGTAAAAGCCATACAGCTGGCCATTCTTAAATGGCAATGTTAAAAACTTTAAAAACTCCTTCCAGAATATGTGAGACTAATAAGTACATTTAGGTAAAGAATTATGTAAGATGAGGAAGTTTCTTTGAATTCTGGATACAGGGGTGAAACTTAAGCCAATGATTCTTTAATCTAATGAAAACATTCAAAGTTATCTTTTTAAAAGCTGTAAGCAAAACATAAAACTACTGATATTAACTGGCTATACTAGCTTAGTATAAAAACAATCCATTCAGACTTAAATAAGACTAGGTGAAGTCAGAAAATTTAAATTTCACTATTTAAAAATATTAAAACAAAAACAATCAATAAACACAACAGAACCAGAAAAAGTTCCTTTTCTAATCTACTGCTATAATTAAAAATAAATCTAAAATTTGGAAAACAAGCTACAGAGGCAACTATCATGACCCATGTTTTTGTATAAAAGGGTTTCTTTATGATGCTGTAAAATGTGAGCAAGCGAACGGAGGGAATTAAGAAGCTGCCAGTGGGCACAATCCAACAGCCGTCCTTGGCATGTGTCCATTTTGTTCAATATAGATCAAACAGCATGAAGAACTGTACCCAACACTAAAATGTCTGATGATTTGTGTCCAACAAGAAAACATTTTATGCTTTATTTCCAAATTAGTATGGACTTCCTACACCCTACCTCCTATCAGCTATGTCATTTTTGGCTTGCTGGGCCAGTTAAGTTTTTTTTTTCTTTTTCTTTTGACAACACACAAAAGCTGAAGCTCCACAACATCCTTAGTCAAAGAAAAGGACAAGCAAACAGAAAGCAGGGCAAAAATGATAGACAGCATCCAGAAATATAGCTGGTCTCTTTCTCTCTCTCTTCCTCTCCCAACTTTCCCATCCTTTCCCTGTCCATTACCACCATGCTGAACAGTAGTTGCAACAGAAAAAAAAACACCAGAATTCTTCAGAGTCAACGTGAAAGAGGTCAGCGATATAACAGCAGCGATTGGACAAAAAAAAAAAAAGAACAAAACATTGGATCAACAAAATCTGAAGTATTTTGTTCAGTAAAGCGTTATCCTCTCTGATCATAAGCCAAGATGCCTTTATGATACAGACTCGTTCTCAACAAAGGTACATGTCTTATCTCCTTAGATCCTTCAAAGATTTCAAATTCCATCACCCTGAGGCCCCTATAACCAGGTAAGAAAGCTTTCTTTATCTAGCTTGGTGGCTGCCAGCACAGATTCCATGTCATTAAGGATATCGGAGCTCAATGCTTCTTGTAGGCTTGGCATCAGTTCCTCTCCTTCTATATTCATTGCATCGCCTTCCAGTGTTCCAAGGTCCACATTAGTCCCTGGAATGGCTTCAAGGTAGTCTGGAAAACGGTTCTGATGGGAGGGGATGGAGCTTTGGTTGATAGTGTCACCTAGATACACAATGAATGCAAAGCATGCCATTAAGCACATATATTTAAGTGTCTCTAAAACTGGTTATCTGAAGCCACCCCCCACCCTATGGAGATCAGTACAACATCTTAATCATGGAGACCCCCTACTGGACCAACTCCTTGGAAGAATAGAAGGCATCAATTGACAGCAAGAACAAGTGCCAACCCATTATGAGATAACGTGCAACAACTGTTGCTCAAAGATGAGAAAACCAAAGCCAGGTTTCTCTTCTGAAACTTCCAGCAGCCCACAATAAAAAGGTCCATCTGCCTTAAAAGGAGGAATATCAATTTAATATCTCTACTTCTTTTCCCTCCCATCCCTTTCTTTTAGCATGTTGTTGTTTAGCTTGCAAGATGGGAATTGTTTTATGACTGATCTTGTAGGACACTCTCGAAGTCTTTTAAAAATTAAGGTTAAAAATTAAAAATTAAATAAAAATAATTTTATAAGTAATATAAAAGGATTAAATAAACAACAATATAAGCTGCACAATTGCAGTCAGAATAATTTTCAACGTGACAGGAAATATGGAACCTTAAAAACTGAAACCACAGGGACAGGCTGCAGAACTTCTGCAGCAGTAAATTAGGAAATGGTTCAGATTTGCAGCTCAAAAATATCCAGCCCATTTTAAACAAAAGACATCATCACAAACCTTCTAGATTCATATTTGAGCATGAAGATATACTATAAATCTGTTGTCAAAATCACTATAAATCCAAACCATTTTTTTTCTCTTTACAAATGATAAGGTTCAGGCAGAACACTGTGAGACAGAGAGCTGAATTCCTTGTTCTCTGAGGAAAGTCAAGTCAAGTGTACCTTTCCTGACAATTCCACTATTCTCAGTAATATCTCTACTGCAGCCAACCGAGCATCAGTCAGACAGCAACTGGAAGGAAATGAGCCTCACCTGTATCCATTTCATCAACACTATTAAGGAAGTCATCTGGAGTTCTGGGAACACTGTAACTGCTCATGCTGAGGCCACTGTCTGTGCTCTCATCTCTGGAGTGGTATGTCCCACTGCAAGGGAAATGTAATGTTAATTTAAGTTACTGATGGAAAGAACAGACAGCATTTATCATCAAAAGGGCTCATTTTTGCAGTCAGGGTTGAATTATGTTCTCCTTGTAAAATTACGCACTAAAAGTCTGTGAAGGAGAATTCTTTAAACGTTCAATTCTGCAGGTCTCAATTCCCATAATGCAGCCTAATATAGTACAGAAGGTGGCATCTGTTCCCAGCACAAAACACTTCGTCCACAATCTTGACTAACCTTTGCTGCCACCACGTAACTTCTTGAGTGCTATGATGCTGCAACTACGTCTGTGTGACTCTCAATAAAAATTAATAAATTCACAGGAGTTAACAGATCTCCACTAGGGCAACATTTTTTAAAAGTTGGCAATGCCTTCTAATTTGCTCATGTGTTCTTGAGAGTTCTAATCTAGATATGTTTCTAATTTGTATTTGCTGTCTGTAACCTAGTTCGAGTCAACCTAGTTCGAGTCTATACTGAAGCAGTATAGAATTTGCATAAATAAACAAAACTGAAATTTAGTTTACACACTATTATGCTACCGACTGCCCCACTGGAAAAGTGTATATGTAGTCCTCGATTTACAGCAGTTTGTTTAGTGATGGTTCAAAGTTATAACGGCACTGAAAAGGCTACTTATGAGCTTGTTTCACACTTCCAACTGTTGCAGGATCCCCATGGTCATGGGATCAAAATTCAGATGCTTAGCAACCGATTCATATTTATGATAGTTGCAGTGTCCTGAGATCACATGATCCCCTTTTGTGACCTTCTGACAAGCAAAGTGTATGGGGAAGGCAGATTCACTTAACAAGCAAGCTGAGACGTGGTGGCGCAGTGGCTAGAATGCAGTATTGCAGTCTACTTCTGCTGACTGCTAGCTGCCTGCAATTTGGCAGTTCGAATCTCACCAGGCTTAAGGTTGACTCGGCCTTCCATCCTTCCGAGATGAATAAAATGAGGACCCAGATTGTTGGGGGCAAAAGGCTAGCTCTGTAAACTTCTTAAAAAGGGCTGTAAAAGCACTGTGAAGTATGTAAGTCTAAGTGTTATTGCTACTAAACAACTACAAGAAAGGTTGTAAAATGGGGCACACACAGAAGTACCTGTATTAAAAATGCACTTGTGCCACAATACAATACATACATAGACATATACCCAAGGGCTCCAGATATATTCAGAGTTTAGTTGTGGTAGCCACTATCCTTGAAGTTAGAATTCTGTAGGACTGCCACTGGGGAAATTCTGAAAATAATATTTATATGATAGTAGGGCAAGGAGGAAAGCCCTTGAGAAATGGCAAATTTCAGTAAAAAGTAGTAATTTTCTTCTGTTGATTGACTTATGTTTGAAAAATAAGACTCCAGTCCTCAAATGAAACAATATTCAAGTAACTAACAATGACTAGCATTTCTTTTCAATTGTTTTGTGTATATGGATGTCCCATTTTTAACCTTATCTATTCAATAATAAAGGCTAGAAGTATTAAACACACAACCCTGTTAACTATTAACCAGAGGCTGCGTAAATTAACACCAGAAAAAAAATACCCTGCTTGCCCTGTAATATGATATGCTAAATCCTATCACCATTTCCTGTGTGTCAGTGCTGTAAAGAATAAAATTAAAACCAGGAACATTGCAAAGCTCCTTTAAGAAAGCCCCACAGCAAGTTCACTGCTAGCTTTTGAAAAGGTTTTCTGAGTCAGTAATTTTAAATGGTTGTGCATCAATTGACTTGTGCTTGGAAGTACATGTTACGACTTTGAAGACAAATCTTTCCTACAAGTCTGAACAGTTGACTTTCAGAGATCTTAATCTTCAGCTTTTTTGGGGGGGAGGTGGGGTGGAAATGCGAGAGTGAACTGGATTTGCCCTGTAAGAAAAGATCCTTTTACAGCTGTGGTTCTTGGAACAGACCAAAGTCCCAAACAGAGGATTACAGAAATCAAACAGAATTTTAAAAATTGTTAGCTTTGGTAAAATGCAACCACTCGTAGCTACTGCCACTAACCTGTTAAGAAAGGGATCTGAGCTATTTGTGGTCATTGTTCTGAGTTCTTGAGACATTCCGGGAGAGGATACTCGATTCTGGGTGCCATCTTGTTCCATACTGGGAAGCTGACTACGGAGAGCCAATTCCTGCCAATTAAGAAATGACTGTATTCATAACTCACATTCAAAGTTCAATGCTCAGTTGCAACATTGGAGGAAGATACTATTTGTTTAATGCTAAGCTACGTGATTTCAAAAGTTAGCACAAGTCTCTTACCAGTTATCAGTAATTGCTACGGTAGTCATGGCATGTTATATGTTACCTCCAACATCAGTCACATAGGTACGCCCCCAAATATCAGCTGTTGGGGAAATTAAGTGGGAAAGTACTAATGTAAAGTACTAATGTAAAGTACTCATCTCCTACTTCTACACTTTCCAAGAGGCATCTGCTTGCAGATGTGAGAACAGAATGATGACCTAAGTAAATCTTTGATCAGAGCCAGCAGAACTCATAGTCTTATTACTCCATCTCAACCATTTACTTCATTTTCTTATCATCTGGATGGCTTTTTTTTGTACATACACACTCCTTATCAGGGCACAGTGAAAAATAATTTGAGAAACAACTTAAATGGTGGAGCTGGAGAAAAAAATATCAAGACACCTGCAGGGAAAAGAACCTGAGACTTAAGAGGAGGGATGGGCAAGGACAACATGAATGCTAATGACACAGGAGCTATTTCAAGTTCTTATGAAGTTTAAAAGGGATTTGCTTTGCTAGTTTAAGAGATGGGAAGGGCCAGTTTAAGAGATGGGAAGGGCCTTGAAAGTTTGCCAAAGTTCTGCCACCAGAAACATAGGAAGTTACCCGGTGGTGTCAGCAGCTTTAGAAATGGGGACATGCACCAACAGGTTTAATGGGGATTATGAAACGCCGTCCTTCAATGGCTCCTCAAATATTACTCACCTTCATTCTTAATAAATGTTAACATGGCTTTTAACTTACACAATACCAAGAAGGAGAAAGAAATTCATAACTGCCCACTATTTTCAACAAGGTCCTCATGAAATTAATGTTTTCAGAATAAAAGATAACATTGGATAGAAACAACACTTGTGCACCCTTCTGTTTTAAATGCAGCTGAATAAAAAAACACTGTAATATGATTTCTTAATCATGAAATTAACACACAGTATATAATCCAATGCAAGGCTTTGAAACTTGATATTTCAATTCATAAATCAGAAGGACACTGAAAGGATTCAGATTTCAGTTAATGCTTGTATACGAAGTCTGGAAAAGATCTGCCTGGTAATTATTATTTCCTCATTACTTAAAAAACCCAAAACAAAGTCAAACATTTCTAATTGGCATTAAGAAAATTAAGATTTAACACATGTTTGTACATAATTTTTAACACTGGACTTTATAAACCAAGCTAAAACAATCCATCAAATCCATAGAAAAGCTAGTAAAGATGAATTTAGACTTTTGAATATTGTCCAACTGCATTTTAAATGATATTTTTTTAGAGTCAGAAATTCATTTTTTGCTAATTTTGAAATATGTAATAACATTCTTTTAACATTTTCTGTCCTTGAAATGTGAAAATCTTGTATTTCATAGTGATGTTTTATAGGATCAAATAAATTTTTAAAAAAACAGTTATAAAGTATATGCTAATAATGTATTACTTTCCATAAATGTAAAATGTGTCAGTTCAGATTCTGATACCATGGACAATAACAACGTCATTGTACTGGCACAACATTATTTATTTGGGATGTATTTTCTGGAATATAAAAAAGTTACAGATTAAAATCAAGTTCTATGTGGAAAAAAAGGAGTATTAGCAAAAGAGAAATCTCCATAAATTAAAAATAGCTTTTAAAAAAAAGAGACTAAGAGCTAATACAGGTAGTCCTCGATTTACAACCATAATTGAGCCCAACATTTATGTTGTTAAGTGAGACATTTGTTACGTGAGTTTGGTCCATTTTACAACTTTTCTCATCACATTTGTTAATTGCATCACTGAGGTTCTTAAATTAGTAACACGGTTGCTAAGTGAATCTGGTTTCCCCATTGACTTTGCCTCTCAAAAGGTCACAAAAGAGATCACATGACTCTGGACACTGCAACTGTCATAAATGTGAGTCAGTTGTCAAGCCTCTGGTTGTAAATCATGTGACCATGAGGATGCTATAATGGTTGTGTGAAAAACAGTCGTAAGTCACTTTTTTCAGTGTTGTAACTTCGAACGGTCACTAAATGAACTGTTGTAAGTCAAGGACTACCTGTAATAGTTTATCGGATAAGGAATTCAAATTAAAACTGAAACCATTATTATTATTATGGTGCAACACTTTTTTTTCAGTACCTGAAGTCCTGGCTTTTCCCTCAGCCAGGATATTATATGAGCTACCAGAAGGTTTCAATGTTTTGTGAATTATTGTGCATTCTACCGATTTGTTGGCTTATTCTGAATTTTTTTTTTGGCATTGTTAGTTGCCCATAGTTGCTTGGTAAGTAGGTGGCTATGTCTATTGAATAAAACACACACACACGCACACACTAAAGTTCTAAACTACCATGGATATGTTTCCATTTTTATAATTTTCACTTTTTTATTTCAATGTAGATGTTAATATTAGCAATCAGAACCAAGTGAGTATAAAGAATAGAGTCACCAAATATGAATGGAATCTTTCAAATCACTTTAAACAGAACTATGGCTCATAGTTTCCACAGGCTAAAGAATAGATTCAAGCCAAAATAAATCTATTAGGCTGTTGGCCCCTTTATTTTTAGAGGCTTTTCTAGACATTGATACCAATCTAGTCTTGGTGTTCCAGAGGCCCTGAAAGTGACCAAACAGGTGTCACATAGACACAGCTAACTTCAGGATCTGATTGCATATGAACATGGTAAAAATGATTAAGGGTGGAGTCGAAGAAAGCAACACAGAAACAATGACAAAAACAGACTTATATAGTGGAATCAAAAGGATACACAGGACTGCAATTCTCAAAATGGCTGTTCAATTTGTGCAGTTTTGAGGTATTCTGCGGCAAGATTTTTCTGTTAGATGAATTATTAGTTATCAATTACTGCTTTGACTCATTAATCGAAGTTATTTTTAATCAAAAGAACCTGTGATCTCACATAAATCTGCAGCCTTGATGTTACTTACAGGTAAGCAATTCCCAGGATTAGAAAGAAGTTACCGTATTTTTCTCACTATATGATGCACTTTAGTTTAGAGGAGGAAAACAAGAAAAAAATAGTGTTTTTTTGCCTCTGTGCATCCAGAAGCACTCTGCAGGCCAAAAACACACCCATTTTTGATCTCCCAAAGCCTTTGTGCGTCCTGTTTTCAGCCTCCCCAGCATCCAGAACCACTCTACAGGTCAAAAACATGCCTGTTTTTTGAGGAGGACAAAAACGGGATCCGCAATAGCCTCCGGAGGCCAAAAACAGGACGCACAAAGGCTTTGGGAGATCAAAAATGGGCTTATATTCACTATAAGATGCATAGAAATTTCCACGCAATTTTTTGGGGGGAAAGTGCGTCTTATACTCCGAAAAAATACGGTAATTGCTGCCATATCGTCAGAACCAACTTTCTCTACAATGGTTTCATTACTGAAGTGAGGTCTAAGAACTTTTCACTAGATTATATGCTGAAGCAGTCAGATTATTGCTTCTAATAGGCTAAAAAGCACACTTTCTCATTGTTATGAATAACCATAAAGGAATCTTGCCCTAAAATAGGAGTTTATGTAATCCATCTTCATATTTTGGACAGCAAAAAAAATAAGAACACAAAATGAAAAAATTAATTTCAGATTAAGATTGTAGTCCTCTGAATCCAAGGCGACTAAGACTGCTTGCTTCTACCAATTTAATATTACATATTTAAATAAATAGTCAAGAATCCTACCTTAAACTTTCAGACGTTTATCCAGAATTAGAGATTATGAACAAAAATAACCAATGGTTCAATCAGCAAAATATCATAACAATTAAGATTAAAGAGATTATTGTTCATTCCTTTGCTTAAAAGCCAGCAACATTTATGAGCAACAATTTGAAGGCTGTATTTTAATTAGGTGGGGGGGAGGTAAAATATCCAAATCAAACTCCATTACTGGTGATTTGATGGTCCATGTAGTTTCCTTGGCAGCAATATGGAATGGGTTTGCCAGAGCCATTTACTGAGATAATCTCAGTTCCATAGTCTTACCTATAATCCTGCAGTTCTTGATCCTACGTCCAATTACTAAGTAAATGTAATTCAGTTAGCTTTTTGAAATCAGACAAGATCAGGCAGATGCTATCTCCTAATCACATTACAGTATTTCTTGAGTCCAACATTTATCCTACTCACATTGATTTTGAGGTAACATGAGACATCAATAATATCTACCCCAGGACTTACATTTCACCATCTGTAGATGTTTAATTGGACCAATCTTCCTGCATGAAGCTACAACAGAAGTTTTTTTCATATCTTTTTGTTTACTTTTTAAGTCTGTTTAAATCAGGATTCTGTATGGCCTGCTGTAATACTTCTATAACCAACTCTTCTGTATTCAGTTACAATACTTAGTATTCAAGCAATCCCTCCCATTAGTCCTCCCATAGTCAACACATAGCACTGCAATGTGGAATTAGTAGTATGTGCTTTTGAGGTCTGGCAAAAGATTGAGCCACACTGGAGAAGATGGAACATCACAAACAGACTTGTGATCATATGCACTTTTATTAAAAACATTAATACACAATTTGCCAGGAAATTCAACACAGATGAGCTCAGTCTTACACCGAAAACTTGAGAGAGCACACAGCCTCATTGTTCACAACAGCATAGAGTTGTGAACATAATGAATTTAACAAGCAGGGGTTTAGATCTTTGGTGCATGAAATAATTCTAGTACTATGTGGTTTTAACTACATATAAATTGGGCTTAATTTGTTGGTCTCAGAAGAACAGTGCAAATTAGCACTGTTTTCCCCAAATGGTATTTAAAAATAAATCCAACAACATTGCAAAGACATCCAACCAGTTACTTATCTGCAACTCTCTCAGCTATTTCAAACAATCAATTTAAGATCAAGGCAAATCAGCTATTTAATATAACTGCCATACCCAGAAAAGCCTTACCTGAGCTATATATTACATTAACTAATATGGTGTCCTTTGCAGACTGTACTCCCTATGGTCATTTTAGACTGCATTTTTAAATAGTCTTCCAGGTTTATAAGCCTGTATCTATCAAGACAGTACATTATTTCCATTCATTCTTCTTTCTGACTTCTTCAGAAAATATTTATTAAAATTGTCAATTTGTATTCTTAAGACGTTAAGTTAACCATATTTTTTTTCTCCATAGCTGAGTTGCTGAAGCCACTGCATGAATGCTAAAACCGTTCTGATGAATCTGTTTAAACATTTGTATTCAATTATTTATTATTAGGAATTCTAGGATAGGAAGCAGTAA